>CANSNZ010001252.1:0-600000 GCA_947646795.1 Beta lomatogona | reverse complement strand
TCCCCTCAAAACCTCCATAACCAATCTTCTACCTTTCTCCCTTCTTAAAATTCTTCTTACAACTCAATTTTCTTCATCTCCCATCGCTTTTCTTCATCTTTCTCACACAAAAATTCACAAAACCTCTATCTTTTCTTCATCCCACCTCACTTCACTTCTTCACAAAAATCTCCATCTTTGCACCATGTCAAGGCCGAATAAGAGAAGGCAATGCGAAAAGGGGGAAGCAAACAATCAAATTCCGTCAGATCTAACCTTCCCATAGGTAATTTTCAAAACTTTAAAGTAAAAACAACGATTCCAAAAACTGAAGTATAGAAATATTATCCCCCGCCCGTTTTGTTGATTCGAACTGTTTGCATGCTTTGGGAATTTATGCTGAAACTAAGACATTGTTTGAAAAATTAGGGTTGGGCTCAATGTTTGGCATGTTCTTCTGGACCTACAGGGATCTTACTCTTGAATTTCTGAGTTCATTAGAAGTAGGGACTAAAAATCATGTTATCCGATTCCGCCTTATGGGTGAGGATGGGGAGCTAACATTAGGCCAATTAGCTGCTATGTTTAGCCTACCTGTTACAGATGATCATTGCCCCCTCCCCATGTCCGCATTACTACCTTGTGGAAGGCATTCACAGGAGTTGAGGAGTGTAACACTCAACATATGACTATCGACCATCTTCATTTTCCCAGCCTTTGCTACTTACAACGATTTTTGGGATTTACTCTTTTGGGCGTGCTGAGCCCCACTCCTGTCAAAAACATGAGATTTTTCTGATGGGCAATTATTTGTTTCCTGAGTTTGATTATTCTTTGTGCCTCCCATATCTTTTTGTGTCTCAACTCAAGCGGACTGCCTCTTCTTTACCTACACTCTTTGATGATGGTAGCGTTAGGGTGCAACCTATTGTTTTCGGTGGCCTCATTACTACTATTGTTGTTCATTATGGGTATGCTCCTGATATAAGCAATGTCGTAGCTGGTCCAGCTGAAATTTGTATTGATTACTTGACCAATGCTAAATGGATAACTGCCCAATCTGCAAACAAATTTAGGTGGTTGATTGCTAAGAAGGAGTCTATCCTTCTCCCTTACCCTGCTCAGACTCGCCTTGAACCTGGTATGTGGTCCTACCTCCTTCCTATGCTTGGTCAAGAGCCCATTGCTCTTCGACCTCTACGGATATACCACAGGCAACCTGTTGGGGAAACCTCTTCCTCCTCTTCACCCATGGACCTTATGATGGCAGTCCTTAACCGCCTCGAGTAGGGACAGCAGTCCCTTACCTCACAAATGGGACACCTTGAGCTTGGTCAGGCTACCATCCAGAACCATCTGACCTCATTGGATACACTATTGACCACCGTGGAATCCGACATGCGCTATGCTATGTACCCTATTTACCATGATTACTTTCATCAATGGCTTGTTGCTCATGATGCCACCCATCCTTCATGGTACACACCACAGTTACCTGACCCCACTGACCATAGTTGTGCGCCCCAGTTTGGGGGTGGTACTTCAAGCCATGCTGATTTTGGTGTTACAAGTGCTAGCGGTGGAGGTTTTACTACAAATGTGTCCGATGATGACGAGTGAGTCTTGCCTTTCCCTCTTGCTGCAATGAGACCATTGCAGAGTTCAGCTTTGGGGGGGAAGGATTTATGTAAGTACACCCCTCACTATTTAATGCTTTCTAGTATAGTTAGTGTAGTTTATTGCTTTCTTAGAAGAAGAAAAAAAGGAATAAACAAAAAAAAACCAAAAATACGAGTTTGACTTAAGAATTATGAGTTACATGACTGTTTCCTTGTGCCCTAAATTTTTTTGAATGACTATTTCGACTCTTAATCTTTGATAGTAGGCATGACTATTTGTTAGTCTTGAGTTGACTTTCAATCTTCCATGACCCTTGATTGCATGATACTTGTGGCACTTGCATTGATTGTGGAGCTAAGTTGGTTAGACTGTGAGATTTCAAGAGCCATGGATGCTTATCTTTCATCCAATCTTCCTCTTTGTTGTGTGATTAGTTCCTCGTTATGGCATTGATATTGATTTTGATCTTGTACACTTTGAAAATTTGATATGCATACACGTTGACATAATTGAGGCGTTCTTTTCATAATTTCTAGCTCCAGAGTTGTAATTGATTATATTATTCCATCTCTAACCCCGCTGAAGCCTTTCTAACTGTTTTGATTATTAACCTTCATTACAAGCCCCTTAGCCTTATTTGATACTTGTCCCAAGCCTAGATTGGGGGAGCATTAGTTGAGTGATTGGGTTGTCTTTAAAATTATGTATGTTGTGATGTGTGCTAGTTAGAGTTAGATCATGATGAGTGTATGATTGACTTGTTACTTCATGTTTGGAAAGAAAAAAAAGAAGTTCAACAACAACAAATCAAAAAGAACAAAAAACAGAACAAATAGAAGAAAAAGAACAAAGAGGTTGAATTATTGAATAAAGTGTTGTTTGAAAAGCAAAACAAGTTCGAGGAAAGTGAAAATGGTGACTGAGTTGAGAAAGTGAATGTGAGTAATATTTTGGAGATGTTAGTAGTTGAAGTTATGAAGATCTCAATGGCCTAATTTTGCTAGTCTATGCTCCTCCATACTTGGTTCATCCAGCACATTACCAAATTATTCTATACCCTTAACCTCAGCCCCATTACAACCTTTAAAAACCCTCATGATCTTTATGTTTTACATTATTGGATTGAAAATGAGTCAAAGGATCAAAGTTAAAAAGTAAGTGTCGTTTCTGAGTCGACTAAACTAGGTTGAGCGTCATTATGTTACCTTTTAAACACACGAGAGTAGTGAGTTGGGAAGGGACATATGGTGGGATGGAGAGTGATCGGGCACATCTTTTACCTACCACAAAAATGAGAGAATGTGTCTCCCCCTGTGAGCACCATCTTAGCATCTGCATGATATGCGCAGTGACCTTGCTTGATTGTCCTTTCTCGGTGATTGGTCGTTGGATTGATATGATTGATTGATGATGATGCATGCCTTCTTGATTGATTTTGAGTCCACTAATACTTTCGAACTCAATTTTCTATGGGGTGAAACAATTATATCTTGTAACTCATTTGTGTGGTTTTGTTTAGGGACAAGCAAAAGGTTTGCTTGGGGGATTTTGATGTGTCTATTTTATACAGATTATCTAACCCAATTCCCTTAGCTTTGAGAGTCGATTTGAGCTCCTTAGAGCTCGGTTTTTGTGTGATTTGATATGTTTGGACTTGTTTTCGTGTGTTAGATATTTTTGTGCGCCTTTATTTGAGTTTCAGAACAAAAGTCCAGTGGTCACATGTGGCCCATAGAAGATCCAAGAAGTTGCACAAGATATTTGGACGAATGAACTACTCTCGCCCGGTCGATCGGGAGGTTTGGCCGGACTGGGCGAGCCGAAAACTTCGTCAAATCCATAGGCATGTTCACCCGGTTGACCGAGCGAGATAGATGCCAAAATAGCTTGAACGTCCGACCGGGCGGCCTTACCCGGTTGACCGGGCGAAAATGCCTCCTGAGCTCGTAAAATTGAACACCGTCGCCCGACCGGAAAGTTTGGCCTGGTCGACCGGGCGGTTTTTCAGGAGCCTTAATTTTTGCCTTTTTTAGCCGGTTTTGTAAAAACTATAAAGTGGTTTTAGTATTTTTGGTTAGTTCATCTCTTATTACTCGCTTTTAGGTTGAAACACTTAGTTCTTTTGCTCTCTAGCTTTGTAATAACTCTTTGCTTTGAAGATTATAAAGATCATTGATTTCGTTTCCATCGCTCTTCAATCATTTAGTTTTCTTCCTTACTTTGTTTACTTTGATGAATTCTTCTATTTTCATTATGTTTATTGTGTTTATTAGTATAATGTGTGAGTAGTCTTTTCTAGGGCTTAGTGAAGGAAGCCATGTTTATACCCTTTGGATTGTGATTTAAGGTTCTTCAATGATTGGATTGGATTAGAGTAATTCCTATTGATTTGTTATAATTGTTTAATTCATGTAATTGAGCAATATCATGGGTTATGTTCAGCTAATAGGAATTAGAATCGAAAGATCGTACTCATTAGAGGCTTGTTACAATTGGTAGATCTGATTATGTTGAGCGAATCGTACTAGCATATGTTGATCTGAGAGTTAAGACCTGATCGTAGGATTAACACAATACTCTAATTACTCGAACCTTAATCTAAGTATTTTTGAATTGTATTGTAGTGATTAAATTGGTATAAGCATGGTCGACCGATCAAATGCCCTAGGTTTTTAATTATGGAAAAATTATTTTAAATAAGTCAACCTTTGCGCGGTCTTTCCGTTTTAATCTACCTTTTGATTATCCCTGATTGAGTTAAGCTTGCATGTCTGTTTTGTAGGTTACTTAGGATACGTCTTACAATGTCCCTTCTTCTAAAACAAGCGAGGGAGACGAGGGTGGGGGTGGGACATTGTAACACGTATCCTAAGTAACCTACTAAACAAGTCACAAACAGGTTAAAACTCAATAGAAGAAAACAGACATACAAGCCTAACTCAATCAGGGATAATCAAAGGTAGACTTAAAATAGGAAGACCGCGCAAATGTTAACTTATTTAAAATAATTTTTCCTTTAATTATTTGATAAACTTCCATCAGTTTGTGTTCTAGTTTAGTTATAAATCTTTCAATCAATTTCTCTCTTGAAGTAGTTAAATAATTGAACACTAATCTATAGAACTCCTCTCCCTATGGTTCGACCCGTATTTGCCAATTTCTGCTAACAACAGACACCTTGCACTTGCGGTATATATTTTAAAACACATTAATTATCAAAGTATTATCGCCCAGTGATAACGTATCAGCTTATTCAGAATTTTGCAGCGGAAATAATAAATAACTTTAAAAACATAAGTAACTTAGTCAACCACAAAATCAACTCAAAAACCAAACCAAAAGTCATACCAACTTGAAAGTCAAACTATTAGAACCATAACTAAACAAAATTATGAAAGTATTAAAGAACTTAAAACACAAGCTCTCCAAACGAAATCCCGAACCCAATGATGTATCATCTTCAAACCTGGAATGGTCGATGCTTTATTGATCTTGAAAGACTGCTCACCAAATGGGTCATCATAGGATCAATAAGACACAATCGTGGCCGACATACAGAAAAGCATGTAATCAGCAAAGCTGAATACTACGTAGTAAATAAAATATAAAACCTATCATGATACTAATAAACATGAACGCATAGATAAATAATAATATAATACAAGGTAACAGACTCACTATACTGAACTAGACTCCACAACCAATAGATTAGTTCTAATTAGATTGAATAGGCAATGAATCCAAACCAAACCATGTCCTCAATTTAGAAGACGAAGTACGGGCGCGACTCCGTACTCCCGCGACCAACGATATCGATGTACTAATTAAATAAAATGGGACACGGTGATCGATCCGGTCCTAAGAAAATACATGGGCTACCACCATGTACTCCAACTCATACTAGTCCAACACTTCAGACGTGCATAAGTCTAAAGCTTATTGCTATTCATTTTCCACTTTAAGTTATTAATAAATTATTTACTTGTTGTGACTCACAAAGTAAGACAAACAACATAAATATCGTGAATACACAAAATTCCCATTTTTATCTTAGAATTAAATAAGGTGATCAACAACTCAAATGATCCAAGAATATTCCCATTAATTAATTTAATAACCAACCAATAATTATTTGTTGACTTAGATCAACAATCAACTAACTTTTCCATAGATGAATAACCAACTTTACTAAACAAGGCTCACGGTCCTTATAAAGTAAATATAATAATTAATCTAAGGGAACAACATGATACAATTCATGATCCAATAAACAATATAATTATTAATCTCTGATGTGAATTAATAAAATAAAAGTTCTCAATCCCACATGCTTGCGTCAATCATCCATACAAACATATAATAACCATCATAGGGCAACCTGCTTCACACAACGGCATAAAACATGCAAAATCACTTGATTATAGCCACATATGAACTATAAAAAGTTCCCTATACATGATACTACATCAATCCTAGTCTTAGGACATGATACTAGTCTAATGACACACAGCGTATGTACGTACCTTGTGTAGACAAAACGAGATGCCACTTTCATAACCTTAGAAATCACTCAAGGTATAATCTCTGCCTATCAAATACCAAAACATCCAAATATTAATACTCTAATAAAATTACAGCAAGTTTAAAATATTTTAAACCCTCTTAAAACCTATTTTAAAACTCTCTTAAACATTAAAACTTCAACCTTTAGTGCCCCCTAGTATAGTACTACCATACTAGTCATCAAAACCCTTAAAAATCCATACTTTGATATTTAAAAACCCAACATAAGTGTGCTAATAAAAATTCCAGCAACTTATCCTTAAAACCCTTTTAAAGTCACTCTAACATAGTTATAAATATTAAAACTAGTGTGTGGCCCGGGCGATGCCCCGGGTTCATACATTGAGTACTTTATTTTTTATTTGCATTTGAGAAAGTTTCAAACTCTTTTTTTCTGTCTTTTTTCATTAATTTTTCATATTTAAATGAGGGATTTACATATTAATATGGAGAGATATCTCACAACTCATTGCTAGTTAAGATGGTAATGACTAATGAGTGAGATTTTCAACCTAGAAGGTCTAGTGTTCGAATCCTCCTCCATGCATTTTGATTGTTAGTTGAATGGATAATAACAAAATGCAAGAAAAAAAGGAGGGGTGACATGTGGCACGTACACTTTCTTAGGAATGCTTTTTAATATATTAGTATAGATACCCAATTTTCATAAATTATAACATAGTACTACAAAATCCAACTCTTAAAACATTAAAAATCCATGCTTTCATGTTTAAAAACCTAATTTAAACATATATATTAAATCTGAAATTTAATTCCTTTACTAAACTAATTATATAATCTGAAATTTATATTTGAATAATCAAAGATACAAATTTTAATTATTAAAATATCAAAACAATACTTAAAACATAAAACTAATCATTAAAGTAATATGGAGGAGGAAGAAAATAACCAAAGAGGAGAAAGAGGAAGAAACACGACAAGAGGGAGAGGAGAGGCGTCGGTTGGCTGCTGCTGGCTGGTGGCGCAGGCTGGTCGGCGGTGCTGCCGTGGACGAAGGAGGAAGAAAGAAAACGAGTGAGGAGAGGAGAGAAAATTAGGGGGTTTGTGAAATGGCAAAAATTGTTAATGAGGGGAGTATTTATAGGTTCCCTCATTAGGGGTCCAAAAGAGAATTGGGCTTTGTGGGTTATTTAAATGAAAGGTGATCATGTAAAAGTTGTAGATGTTTGGGCTCCTCTGGCCAATATTAAAATCTTTGTATTTCAACTCAACTAATTAAATTATAAAATAACTTTCAAAGTATGATTCACTAAAATATTTGATTATTTAAAAACATTAAATAATTTTTTGAATTTAAAAATAGTCAACACTTCAAGAAATTAATTATTTAAATACTAAAATATATATAAATATACTTTAAAATATATTTATAAAATTCATAAAATTGTGGGGGATTATAGGAGGGGAGACATAGAAAGCAAGGAGAATGGATGGAGGAGGGGAGTTCAGTAGGTTTTTGGGTGGGTAGACGGGTTTGGAGGAGAGAGATGAGGGAGAAGGTGATAATGTGATATGCTAGGAGATGATCTAACGGTTCAGTTTGTCATAAGGCTTGTATCCAATGGTTAACATTGATGATTCGTGTGCTTTGTCTTGTTTTCTTGTGTGCCCTTTATTATGATGATCTAACGGTTTAGATTTTGCCCATTAGATGGTTTTGGATTTTGCCTTAGGAAAACAATTAATCCTACTAAATTATTATTCAAAACAACTAAATCCCATGCTCCAAAATCCTAAACCCCAAATCTCATACCCTATAACTCCATTTTCAAATAATAATATAATTATTTATAGTAGTAATTACAATTTTCATAATTTATATAATTTATTTAATCGATATATGCTTGTACTTCAATTATCTCATTGTCTCATTTATTGGAAAATTAATTAAGAAATAACAAAGATTCATATAAAACAGATAAACCAATCAACGGATAAATAAAAAACTTACACTTTAATCTATCAATTTTACATTTCACATTCATTATTATCGTTGTTATTTTAAATGTTTATAAAGTATAATTTTTGCTTATATTCACTTAATTAGTGAACTTATTCAAGTCATAACAAACCTTATAGTATACGAAATTTTGCTTCGTATCAAGATCTTGCTAATAAGCAATAAGATCTAGTCGACTAAGATCTTGTTAATGTAATACCCGAACTTTAATCTCGTTCTATTAGCTACTAATTGTGTTTGTTTGCATAATTTTTGAGTAAATTTTTTTCAATTAAGGTATAGAAGTCAAAGTTTTGACATTTTGTCATTCCAAGCAAATAAGAATAGAAGGAAAGAATGATTAAAAAAAAAAGGAAAAAGGAAGAATTAATTTCTCTCCTCCATCTCCATTTTTCCCTCACAAAAACTCAATCATGGATTTATAATTCATATGTATTTTTGTTGCCCATAAAAACTCAACTTCAAATAAAATTCTAACCCAAACTCCAAAACCCCTTATTTTCTCTCTACCGTGAAACCCAAACCCCAAGCTTCTTCTCTCCTGATTCCTCTCTCAAACCCCCCGTCTCTGTCTCTCGCTCACCTGTGTCGTCGCCTCGCCGGCGTTCCTGAAGCCCGTCGGAGCTTCCTTTCTCTCACACGGTGCTGCTGCTGCTGTGCGAGCTCCTCTGTCTCGCCTTCTCTCCTCTTCGTCGCGGTGGCGTGTGCGGTGCTGCTCGTGCCGCTGCCGCTGTTCTCCGCTCTCCTCTCTTCTCTAGTTCATGGTGGTGGTGTTGGGTTGCGCTGCTGCTGTCCTTGCCGGTACTACACCCTCTTCTTCTCCTCTTTTTATTCTCCTCATATTATAGTTATAATTGAAGCTCTAAATTCTGAAATTTGGGTACTTTTCCCCTTTTCTTGTGTTATGAGATGTTGTTGCTGTTGTTGTTGTTGTGGGTGTTGTGTTGATGCGTGGTTATGCATTGGTGTTGTGTTGTTATTGTTGTTGCTTTCTATTCTAAAAACACCCAAGTACTAAGTTGATTATTTACAAAACAAAATCAGTTTGAAGATTAGTTTGGGTATCGAAGCCTTAAGTTCTTCATTTAGATTTGTTTGGTTAATTTAAGGAACTATAATTTACTGTTGGATTGGTAAAGCAATTGATTTTCATAATACATGATAAGGAAATTAAAAATGTAATTGCTAATGAATTATAATTGCAAATTAGTTAATGTTTTATGCTAGTTGAGTTAACTTTTGTATTACGAGTTCATTTAGAAATAATATTGGTTATTGTTATTATGATTATGATTATGAGTTGAGATGACTTTTGCTCTTGCGAATGACGAGTTATGAAATGTTTGTAATGATATATGTTCACGTATTCTTAATATGTTAAAGTATACTTTCTTATATGAAACGATCTGAAAGCATGAATGGCTCATAAATGATATAAATTACAAAAATACTGCTATGCTTTTGTCATGCTTCTGCTATGTATTCTGAAAAGTATTTATTGTTATGAGATATGCTTACAATTTCCTGATTATGATTATGATTATGATTTTGAGGACGTAATGTAATTATGGTATTTTGACTATGTTATTGATGTTCAAGTATGATTCATGAAAGATCTATGGCTTATGCCGATGAATGCTAAATAAACGAAACATGATAAATAAAAGTGAAAGAGGTTTTGGCAGTATAATGTTACACTTATCTACTTTATGGTCGTGCACGTACCTTCGCACCCGCCGTACACCCAACAAGGGAGCCGGGCTCCTTGAGGGGTACCGCATGATATGTTGGTGCGAGCGGTGTATCCAACAAGGAAGCTGGGCTCCTTGAGGATCATCGCATGGTGGTGTATCCAACAAGGGAGCTGGGCTCCTTGAGGATCATCACATGGTAGGAGACGTCCCACATGTTTATACTCGCCAATTTTGGTGTGAGCGGTGTATCCAACAAGGGAGCTGGGCTCCTTGAGGATCATCGCATGGTGGTGTATCCAACAAGGGAGCTGGGCTCCTTGAGGATCATCACATGGTGGGAGATGTCCCACATGTCTATACTTGCCAGTTACCAAGCTAAAAGATGAAAAGATAATGATGAAACTTATGATATGAAATGAAATGAAGTATTTGTTATGTAGATGATTTTATGATTTAATGCTATTGAAGTATGGTGACTTTAATGTTACAAAAGTATGATTATGATTGCGATTATGTTTTATGATTTCACACATTATGTTATCGATGATTGGATTAGGAAATATGGAATGCTTTATGAATATAATGATTAGTGATGTTTATGAACAAATGCTACGAAATAACTCTGTTATTACGATAGTACGATCATTACTAGTTAAGTAAATGAAAGATAATGATAATTTATGATATCCTATATGACTTAAAGTATATGTTTATGAATGTTTTCGTCCAATGATATGAAAGTATGTCTTTGCTTTGATATGAAAGAACTATGATGATGTTACGACTCTGCTATGATATATATGATAACTTATAAGTCATGAATGATAATGATTATGTGGATGTCGTTATGTTGTTGCGATATGGTTATGAATGATGTGAACATGTTGATTACGTGAGAGTCGTAGACACCAAAGCATGTTTTAAGAATGTTTTATGGGTTAGTACTCAGCGTTGTGCTGATGTGTCTGTCAATGTTTTGTTTTGTCACTACTGTGGCCTGTCACTTGGTGGGTGGCAGTGTTACAATAGTTTAAGGTTGCAGTTCTGAAGCATCTTCTCCAAGATAAGAAGCAGTTACGTGCTATGAGTTCAGCTATGATTGTTTTATGTTTCTTTTGAGGCGAGGACGTTCCACTTTGTATTAGTTAATAATTAATTATTTAGTTTCATTTCTAGTTCTGGTTGAGCAATAGTGCTCCTGATTCTCTTTAGCTGCTACTCCGCGAAAGCGTTGAGTTATGGATTTGGAAATATTTTATTGCAACAGGTTTTTCAAACGTTTTTCCCATTGTGGGTTGTCCAAATTACAAAGGAAACTCTGCCGAAATTTTTAGAAAATAGTAATCTATTATTAAAGTGTTTCTTTAAAGAGTGTCAAATCAAAGTAATGTCCCTATAAGTTAATGTTAAAGGTCGCCTTGTATTTTCCCGTAGTGGAAAGTACGGCGGTAACGCGCCGACTAAGCTAAGTCTTCCGCTGCTAATCCTGATTAATTAGCTTAATAAGGATGTACGAAAGTCGGGCGTTACAGTTAATATGCAAAAAGATATAGTAATTTAACAAACCTCTCTATATGTTACAACAAACTATGTTACTGAACTTTATTGAGTTCATAGTGACAACTTGTTTTATTGTCATCATAAAGATGATAAACTTAAATGGATTATTGTTAACTTCTATTAGCTCATTGATCTTAATAATAACAACTTGTTTCAATTCAATTAGATGTTTTTGGTTTAGAAAATATCGTTGGTAATTAGGATTTAGAATATTATTATCGTTGGTTATAATAGAACATATCAAAATTGTCGTTGGTTATAATATTAGAACGTATCAAGAGTCGTTCGACTCATTTATATATTAGAGTGGTTTTACGCAGTTAACTAAGATAATACACTAAACATTACGCAATTGACTAAAAGAATACACTAAACATCATGGTAAACAATATACTACCTCCGTTTTGTTTTTAATGAAACATTGGGTGAAATGATACTATTCATTGATTAATTTTGACTCCAATTTATCGACACTATACAAAGAAAAACATAGTCAAGTGGGATCTTATTAGATTCGTCTAGATGCATACTATAAAAAACTTTTTTATATTATTTACATGTGCACAACTAAAGATATTAATAATTAAAGAAGCACGTTGGGTTGCGTGAAAAAGCACACGTTTCATTTAAAACAGAACAGAGGAAGTATTATTTTTATTAGTTTTTCGTTATCATCTATATATTTCTCGCACACACACATGTACATATATATATGTCGATCTTAATACTTTTAATAATATGATTCTTTTACAAGATCCATTACAAAATCAAAATTGTTCATACCTCGATCCGGAGTTTAACCGAAGTCGAACTGACGTTCAATAGCGAATGAACCGAATGCTTCACAACGATCAAACTAAGGTCATAAATGATTCAACCCGATTGCACTTGACTCGACCCAAGCGTACATGAAACCCAAATATCACCTGCGCAAACCCGACTAAAAAATGTCCACAAGTGATCTTACTCAGCAATAGATTAACTTGTAAATGAAACTATCCAAACCTGACCGGTACCCGACAATCCCATGATTCATATGTGACCGACCCTAATGAACAAAACCTGACCAATCACGACCTAAGGCATTGACTGACAGAAACCTGACTTGTACCCAAAACCTGTTCGAGAACCTGTTTTGACACCACTAGATAAGACCAAGTGATCAAAACGCACCCTTATTATCCCATGTACTCTCACATGCTTTATTTCTCTCTCCCGCTCCTCTATTAACTTTTTAAAGACATAATCCCCCCTCTAATCACTAATATGTCTTCTTTCAATAAGTTAAGTAGGGGCGTAAGTTATTTGGTTAAAAACCGAAAACCAAACCAAACCAAACCGAATTAGTAATTTGGTTTGGTTTTTTTTAGAAATCGGTTTGGTTTGGATTCAAAAATTATTTTTTTTCGGTTTTTCGGTTTGGTTCGGTTTTCATTTTGGAAAACCGAAAAAACCGAAATATACAAATAGAGCCATACAGGAACAGGACTATATCAACATGGTTTAAAATATTAAAACTCATAAACACCAAAGCCCAGCCCACAACCTAAGACACTCTCATGCACGCCTAACTCCTAACCTAAGGACTAACTTAGTCACTTTCCTAGCACGCCGTTTCTCTTCTCTCTCTCTCCTAATTGCTTCTCTCACTCAGTCACTCCTAAGAGAGAATAGAAGTTCAACTCCTCGTCTCAGCAGTGGCGAAATGGGTTCTTCAGCAGCGTCGGCAAGAGGCGGCGACGATGGTGGTGCAGTAGCAGTAGAAGGAAAGAGAAGATCTTAGCATCATCATCTTGCTTCGAAGCTCCTAAAACGGCTTGTGGATGTCACTAACCGTTGCACCGGTGAGTTCTAAATCTACACTTCTAATTTTATTTATACTTCATTAGACGCTAGGGTTCTGTATATTTAGGGTTTTTTCTTTTGAATATGTTGGTTGTACACTTGTATGTATTTTAGGGTTTCTGAGGTATTTTCAATTTTTTTCATTATTTCGTCATTTGAAGGTTAGGTAGATAATTGCAAATTATTTACAATTATGGTTGATAATTATGAAATTTTAATTTCTCCTATGCTATTATTAATCTCTGTTTGTCGATTCATGTCATGATATGGGACTATGTTTTATGCTGGCCGCCCCAAACCTACCGCAACTCTCCTCCTTTATCCGGGCTTGAGACTGGCAGTGAATGTCACACAGACACTCACAGGCGGAGTTCTATCGTACGGCAATTAGGCCTGCTTTGTTATATGGCACCGAATGTTGGGCGGTGAAACAATGCCACGTTCATAAGATGAACGTGGCGGAGATGCGTATGTTGCAGTGGATGTGTGGCCACACAAGGAAGGACCGATTAAGAAATGAAGTGATCCGGGAAAAAGTTGGAGTTGCATCCATTGAAGAAAAGAGGAGGGAGAATCGGTTAAGATGGTTTGGTCATGTGAAAAGGAGATCAGGTGATGCACCGGTGAGAAGAATTGAAGAGTGGAGGAGTAACCAAATTGTAAGGGGTAGGGGAAGACCTAAGATGACTTGGATGAAGGTAATTGGAAGTGATATGAGGTTACTTGGGATTGAGGAGAGCATGACGTTGGATAGAAGTGGGTGGAGGGGAAGAATCTATGTGGAGGAAGGGGTGTGATTAATGCATTTATTTTGTTTTTCTCAATTGTGTTGGTATTAAAACCTTTTGTTGAAAACCTCTTTTAAAACTTGTTGGTGTAAACCTAGTTTTCAAAAAAAAAAAAAAAAAAAAAAAAAATCTTTAAAAATTCTTATAGGCATACAATGTTTGGTTATGAACTTGAAGCTTGGGCATTTCAAAGAGCCATATAGGCATACAATGTTTTTTTTGGAATCCCCATAGAAAAAGACACCATGATAACCATAATACTATTAATCATTTCCCAAGGTGGTTTTCGCGGTTTTTCTTTTCAAGCAGAGCAAAGTGGGAGCACATTTCTCACCAAAAATCATATTTTGCAGCATTGGGCTCAACAATTCAGCTAAAATTCTAAATCTTTAGTTGTAATATTCTAGATATGAGGGTTTTTGGTTTTGTGCTCTATTTCCTCCTTTACAATTTCCCTGCTACTATAGTCTAAATACGTTATTTCTTTAGTTGGGTTAATTATGATTGAGTTGTTTTCCTTCTAATATACTACCTCCGTTTCTTAATAAGTGCAACACTTTCCTTATTTGGAATAGTCATAATAAGTGCAACCAAGCTCAAAATGGTAAAAAAAGTTCAATATTATTACAAATATGCCACCAAAAAGTAAGAGGGGACAACTTTTTTGTTTGATCACTTGAATTATTCTACTTTATTGTGGTCCCAACTTTCTCTCTCTACATTCCTTGGTATTCCCCCACTTTCTCTATGTTGCACTTATTAAGAAACAGAGGTGGGTAATTTTGCTAATTGTTGGAGAATGTAATACAGTTGTCTATGTTGTTCTTTGTGGTTGGTTATGGATATTAGGAAATGAGTGTTTGTTGGTAAGTAGGCACATGAGGAACCGGCCTCACATATTTTCAATCAAAATCCTAATCAAAAACAAGTTCTACCAACTAAAAGAAAAAAATAATTTTCAGAAATTCCAAAAAAAAGAATTTTCAGAAATTCCAAGTGACATGATTCCTATAAAAGCAAAAGTTGAATGATTTAAATCTCCTTCTGGAAGAGAATTCAATTCTTCCTACAAAAAATGGATCTAATTGCATCTTACGCTCCAAATTTCGGATGATTCAATCAATCTTTCTTGGGCAAAAGGGGTATATCTCAATCGGGAGAGAGAACGGGAAAATCCCATATGATGGTTGATTAATTTGGAAAGAGTAGAATGGGTAGGTTTCTTAGAGTGTATGGTGAAGGATGAAGAACCTTCTGTTACGTATAGTCAATTTCTCATTCCAATCTCTAGAACTAGATCTTATAAAGATACTAGAGTGGGCTATAGATATTGAGTAAAACATACTCTCAATCTTGAGGGTGAATAGGGGACGGATTCTAATGTGATTGACCAAAATGACGGTAATACATTAGAACTTGAAAAATTGGAAGTTGAAAATCGGGAACCAAAGTTTAGGGATCCCCCAGTGGATTATTCAAAAGAATGGGAGGGTGGACGACGGGAAAGGTTTTCATAGTTAAGACGTACGTTCTCCGGAAATCGGAGGTGGCTTCGAAAGTTAATAATTATTAGCTCTCATTAAGGATCTTATAGATCTTTGCTTTGAAAAATTCAAATTTAAAGGCGGCACCCCAATTGAACACCCTAGTTGAACCTAGTGGTTTTCGCATGCCAACTCAAATGCGGTTCAACTACCAAAAGGAGACACCGAAAATACTCTTCCAATAGAGTATTAAGTCACAAAGGAATGTGATTTTCAAGTAATCATGAGCCCAGAGTTTCATGTGACAGCAGCTCACCGAGATTGCTCATGCTGCGAGATGCAAATCTTGCTTTTGGTTATTAGTTATCCCGATCGTGTCAGGAATACGCTCCTCATATACCCCTTTATTGGAGATTGTCTTCCTCTAAGAAGCTACAATGTCTTCTCAATTATCGCTAGTACGGTCAAGCGATTGTCAATCACATCTCCATAGCCAGGAGTTCCTCAATAGTTTGACTTGTTTTAACTTGATATGGTGTGTAAGAGCGAGTAAAGGTCATTTTACCTTCTTTTTTTTGTTTATTGTTTAGCCCTAGTTTGTATTTCGTGTTTTAACTAATGCAAACAAATTTCGATATCAACAAAAAAAAAATCAATAGAAGACAACAATTTATATTATATATGTGCTAAATATATCTCTTTTTTATAGTTTTTTATTAATCGACATAAGGATATATAAAGGGCCAAACTACAAAACTGAAATAAATAAGGGGCCTTTGCCAATTAAGTAGAAAAGAACTTCCAAAGTTCCAATCACTTTGAGGTATTAAAGAAAGGGCCGGGAGAAATGAGCATAAACACTTATTTCTAATTTCTTCGTTAGATTTCATCAAATGATGCGTCTACTGTACTTACTTTTCTTATGCCCTTGTTTATCTTTAATTCGTTGAAGAAGGTAGTAGAGCAGGGGGCAGCGCATGTAAAGCTAGGATTTGGTGAGAAAAGAAGTGGAAGTTACTGGGAATCTTGGAAGAGAAATTAGGACAAAGTAGAGAAAGAAGAAGCTCTAACAGAGTTAGCAATGAGGTAAATCTCGCAAAGCAAAGAATTAAATTCTAATAAAACTCCAGAGGAAGCAAGTTCTTTATGGCAATTTTTTTCTAAACCCAGTTCAGAACATTTCCTCATGTCGTGCAGCTATTTGATCTCTCAGAATCACCCTCCTGAAATAATTTAATTTCTTCGTGTAAAACTCTCTCTCTACCTTGTTTGAGGGTGAAGAAAGTTGAATATAAGAGAAGCGGGTGAAAACAACTTAAACAGTTACAAAACACAGAGACCCCAATTAATGAACTTAGCTCATAGGGGATGAGAGTACTCTGGCAGTAGGGCCAAGGCCCAGTTCATTACCAATCAAAAGAAAAAAACAAACAAAAGATTGATGAAATCTGGTGAAGAACTAGCTTTATATGCTCTCCAACATTAAAGTAGTCGGACACTTTTTTTATTACCAAATGCAATTCGGCTGAAAATTAAGAGGAAAGAATATAAGAATAATGGAGAGGATGAAATGAATTGGGGGTGAAAATAAACACATTCAGCTTAAAAATGGCAGAAAGCAAAAATATCAAGTGTTATCACACTGGAAATTCCATTAGGTGGTTCCGTTATTGAAAGAAAAATATATATGTGGTGTGTTTTATAATAAAAGGGGAAAAAAAAGGGTTTTACACAGATTTCCCTACGACATAAAGAGGACTACAAAGGTCACATTGATAAGCAATCACGCCATAATTTAGCACCTCCCAAACAAGAGCAACGATATGGACTATATTATCAGACGTTTGGCAACTAAGGGCCTTTGTAAAGCTTCCATTCAGAGGTTAAACCATTTTTAAATCATAGATCGAATTCCTAAAGCAATACTTCCTCCATTCTTTTTCTATTGCAACAATTGAGTTTTCACGCTTGCAAATGCACAACTTCAACCATTAATATCTTTGATCTCTTTTAGTAAAAATTATACAAATTTGATATTTTGCAAGTATATATCGAGATGAATCTAACAAGACCCCACATGACTATATTTTTCCTTATGTAAAAATCACAATAAATAGCTAAAGGGTGGTGAGTGAATGGTGTAAAAATTATATTGTTGCAATAGAAAAAGAACGGGGAAGTATTAAGCATCCTTTGAGATGTTATTCTTCCAGTTTAAACAAAGATACTCATATGCGTTCAAGCTACAAGAATTAAGTACCATTCTTTCTCCAACAACATAATTGAATCATTAAGAAAAGAAAGTGCAAAGACAGCTACATACTAGGGAAAATACAAAGTAAAATTTGTCAGCTACTACCTTTTCAATAGGTCGCTCTGTAACTTGTAGCCTTTTTAAAAAATAAAGTTGTAAATTGCTACATTTTCAATCAATTTACATCACATCAAAAAGAAAAAAAGTTTTAAGGTGTTCAGAAGGATTTATAAGGTCCACTGGCAGATAGTTGGTTCAGAAGTTATAGAAGAGGTTCAGAGTTTCTTCAATTTTGAAAACCTTTTGAAAGAATGAAACACTTCTGGTTATGATACCAACGATTGATCTCCCTCAAAATGCTGATCACCTTCGTCCCATTAGCCTTTGTAATACAATATACAAATGCTTCTCAAAATGTCTGGTCACGAGGACGAAATATGTTTTGCCAACTCCCATTACAGATTACCATCATGCTTTTGTTTCAAGAAGATACATTCAGGATAATGTTCTTATTAGTCAAGAGCTTCTTCATATAATTAATCAGAGAAAGAATGGAAACTCTTATTCAGCAGCTTTGAAGATGGATATGAGCAAAGCCTGTGATAAGAGTCTCCTGGGCTTTTCTTCTCAAGGTTTTAATCACCTATGGTTTTCCTCTTCGTTCGATCAAAATGATTTCGGATTGTATCTCAACAGTGTTTTTACAAATTTCTCCTTAATGGTTAGACTTCAGACACCTTCCTTCCCAATTATGGCCTCCAGCCAAGTGATCCCTTTCCTCCTTTTGTCTTTTTATTTAGTATGGATATTCTTTCCTGAATGCTCCTCCTTGGCCAAGACTTGATATATTTGAAGGTATCAAAGCATCTCGTCGAAGCCCTTCCATTTCACATTTGTTTTTAGCGGATTATGCCCTCAACCTCTACTTGTGAGCATATTTCAGATATTCTCTCCCGGTTTTGCTCAATCTCCGGTCAGCAAATCTGTTATCAAATTTACTCCAAATACCCACCCTGATGTGGTAAATTTTCCGGATATCAGTTCAATCACAGCTAGGTTTACGTTTCCGGGTTCTTATTGACGTTTCTGGGGAAAAAAATCTCCCCACTTCCACTTCCTTATTGACAAGGTGGCTAAAAAGGTAACCTCTTGGGGCTCCTGTATTTAAAACCCTGCTGCTAAACCTATCCTCATTAAGTCTATTCTTGCTTGTATTGCCTCCCATGTTATGAGTTGTATGACCCTTTCAATTTCCGTTACTTCAAAGTTGGACTCAATTATCAATCACTTTTGGTGGGCTAATAATAGTGACAAGCATTCACTGGGTTAATAGGGCCAACAAAAAGGCTAATAATTGCAACTCTTTGGAGTATGTGGATTAGCAGAAACAATGGAATTTTTTTGACAAGAACCTTTTCTTCTAGAGTACTCTAGACAGAGTTGTTGCCACTATTCAGCTATGCTTGACTCAAAATCAGATTTTCAGTCAACCTCAAACAGCCAAACTTGATCTGGGCTTTCTCCATCCTCCAGAAAAGGATCCTATTGTTCCTCCAGGTTTATTTTGCTCGTATTAGGTTGAAGTCAACTGGTTCTTCTAGTCACATAATTCAGGTAAATGGAGCTTGGAAGAAAACCAACCACAAGGCATGGGTAGGATGGGTAATCGATTTCCCTACTTCGGATCAATTTCATAAAGGTGGCTCTTTCTCTCTTGCTCATTCAGCCCTTTTGGTGGAGGTGCAGGATTGTGATTCTGCCCTTCATTGAGCGCGTCGCAACCAAATGACTCAAATTGTCATCTAAATCGAGTCACCGACTCAACCCTAATGGCGGACTTCATCAGGAACCCTTCTTCTACAAGGATTGAGGCCTTTTGGCTTGCTAAACACATCAATCTTCTCGGCAAATCCTTTCAGTATTGTAGAATCCACAAGATAGCTAGGGAACAAGTCCAACAGGCACATAATATTGCTCAAGCTTGTTGCTCCTCTTTAACTAGTTTTCCACTACTATCTCTAGGGTGTAATTTTATCGTTTTAGCTGATGTTAAAACAAAAAAAAAAAAAAAAAAAAAAAAAAAAAAAAAAAGTTTACATTTATTATTGCTACCCTCACCATTTTTCAATGGACATTCTTTGGGACTAAAACCACAATTTAGGGCCATAATCAATTAATGACTTAACAAATTAATTAAATACATTATGACGTCATTTAGGGCAGTTAAATACCATCAAAATATTTAAAATTTGATAGGAGGTGGCAATTGTAAAGGAAAATGTTTTGAAAGGTTGTAATTTACAACTTTTTTAAAAAGAAAGGCTAGAAATCACATAATGACCCGTTAGAAAGGTAGCAATCGACAATTTCCCAAAATATAAAGGAAATGTTTGCCTCGTTGCACAACATCTTATGCACCAAAGTTTGTTGTACATAAACAGCACTACAATACCATTATTTGGACATATATACATATATGTACATATATATATATATGTATATATATATATATATATATATATATATGTACATATATAGGAATGAGTTCATGTGAGAATGGATATTAGGGTGAGAAGTGAGAAAATTTTTGGGCCATTAGATCAGCAATATCCAATGGACGAAAAAGTATCCCACGTCATTAATGGCAAAGTCATAAATATAGCGACTTTTCTTTGGAACTTTTTAATCTCTCTCCTCTCTCACCTCCCTCTCTCATTCACGTGAATTGCTTCTCTCTCTCTCCTCTCTCACCTCCCTTTCTCACCTTTGCCTCTCAATCTCTCTCCTCAATACCAATCCAACCTTTAAATAATGCTATTTACAAGAGAAATATGAAAGAATCTCGACTGTTAGATCAGATAAATTGGACGAACAAGATTTCAACATATAACTACATTAACTTTTTTATTCTCTTCTAAAATCTCCATGATTACAAATTGTTAATGTAGTTATATGTTGAAATCTAAAATCTCCATGTTAATGTAGCAGTTATACTGTTCTAAAATCTCAATGATTCCAACTCTCTACATTCCTCACCGCCTCCAGTGCACCTTTTATTCAACATTGCATGTGCACAAACTAATGTAGTCGATTCTCCCTTATCCTCAACCCGAACCTTTCTTCGAATATCTTTCATTTAAAATTTTCTATCCCTTGAGGAATTCATAAACATCCACATGAACATGTTGGCCACTTAAACAATTTGATTGACCATTATTTTCCCCTTTCTTAACCAGCCAAATAATTTATGTAATTCAGGCCTAACTAAAGTTCTCTGCAAAAAAAAAAAAAAAATAAATTAAGTGACGACATAATATTCAAAGATATACTTGTGGCTAGATATTCTTTAATATCTACAACATACTCCCTCCGTCTTTAATTAGTTGCCACATTTCCATTTTGGGAAAACAAACTATCAACTATGACCAATTATTTTGATTTATTTTTATAAGTAAAAGTATAATCATGTGTGATATTGTTAGAATCATCCCGATGTGTAGATTCATAATATCAAATTTTTATAGTGTTTACTTGAATTGAATAAGAGATATTCACGTTTGAAAAACGTCTTGAAAATTGTGCAAAAGTAAATGTAGCAAGTAAATAAAGAAGTACATTATTTCACTGTTGCAAACTAACTAACATACACTAATTAAAAAAAAAATAAAAAAGAAGGCCTCCACCTCAAATGGTGTATGTAATTTGCCGTTCAGTTTTGTTTCAAACTTTCTGGAAGAAGACCAATGCCATAAAGTGCCAATTTGAATAAAATCTAAAAGGTTAAAGCAAACAGCAAAAAAAGAGATTTCATGCTATTTAGACCTTGTTCTTTCATGAACACCTCTACGTGTAACCCAATCATGATAGGAAAAATCCTTCTTTACTTCTTCGCATGTCTTGACATTCTTCAAACTTCTCAATACATATCCTTGACTAGGTTATTGTACCTACATGGTATACCGTTCTTTTGTTGTTGCCCACTAGGTCTCTTAGTACCTTGTCATAAGCCTTCTCTAAGGCAATGAAAATCATGGGTCACTCCTTCGTTGCTTCTTCGCATGTCTTGACATTCTTTAAACTTCTCGGTACATATCCTCGACTAGGTTAACGAACCTCCATGGTATACCGTTCTTTTGTCGTTGCCCACTAGGTCTCTTGGTACCTTGTCATAAGCCTTCTCTAAGGCAATGAAAATCATGGGTCACTCCTTCCGAAAATTACTCTAATATTTGTTACATAAGGTCTTCTTAATTGATCATCTTAGGCTTCCATAAATTCCACACTCTATGTTCTATTAATCTCCCAAATTTCATGGTAAAACTAAAAAACTTGAACCCCAATTTTGCATCTCCTTTGTTTTATGAATAGAGCAAAAGTGTCTTTTCTCCAATCTTACGATATCCTTTGAATCTTGTGGAATAATTTTGATTAACCAATAGATACCAACCTTTTACCTTCCTATGCAATTATGCATATTCAAAAGTCTACCATTTGTGATTTGTTACAAACTAATGTCCCTAGTTTCATTCTTTTCATTGACATTTCGACCTCTATGTTCTAAATACCCGCCCATAGACCAAAGTGACTTCCCAATCCTCAATAGAGATGTCTCCTATAAGACCCGCTTGACTTCCATTAAAAAATGCCCCCGATTTCTCATGATTCTTTTATCCCGTACATGGATCTTCTGTTTTGATCCTTCACACACCTCACCGTAGATGGTTGATCTCTTTTTTAAGCTAACTTTTTCTTTATCTCTCGAGTCTAGTTTATCGTTAACATTTTTTCATAGTACACTTTATTTGTTAATTCTTATCTTTCGCAATATTTTCAACATCCCTAAATTTTCTTAAGGCCAAGTAGGATTCTCTTTTATTCTAAACTATTACTTTTACGTCCTCATGCCACCATATTCTCTTTGATTAACGTAGAGGCTAAAATCTCCTTAGCTACTCCCAAAAAGAGTTCTTTATTTTCATCCAAGTAAATTTGGGGCCCACGTATGAGGTCCAAACAACTTCTTCAACCACTAAATCGACGAGAAACATTTTTACGTTCTTTCAGTCTCCACATTCAATTGAAAATTTTGCTTCTATAGCAACTTTGCTTAGTTAGTACTGGATATGTTAACCTTGATTGTTCTCGTATAGTTTCTATTTACTTAGTGTTCAAGTGTAAAGTATATCCTCAAATATAATGATGACATAGTCAAATTGCTATGTACAAAGTCTGCACTTCAGAATAAGCAATCCAGGAACCTATTCTTGTGATACTACTGCTGCAGTATTCTATTTCAGAAAAAAGAAAAGAAAAAGAACGCCACAAATACAGCGTGAGTCGCTCCCAAGTCCAGCCAAAACCTAATATTGAGATCGTAATAAACACCGATAAAAACAAATTCTGAAAAAACATTCCCCTCAGTCTCCTGAAGTCAAACACTAAAACCTAGTGAAGTAATGTGAAAATGACTAATCGAATAAATATTAATGGCAAGAAGACACAGTACCTCAATATATTTCAAACTCTGTGGATAATTGAGCCTTCAACATTGCAAAAGGTCCATATCTGCAATACAAATGATTACACCGCATCAGATAAATCAAACCTCTATATAAACAAACTTAGTATGAACTATCAACATACCAGCTCTCACAACTTCACAAATATGAATGACCTTGATCCAACAAACATGTGAAGCTAACATGTTAGTAGAGCTTATCGTTCTTTAGAAATAAAAGTGCAATAACATTAAAAATTCATCTGATGCAGCAATGAGTTTCACACTAGGTCAGCTGCAGCTGAGTTTTTGCTCAACCTCAGTTTCCTACCCTTACCACACTCAATACACTCTTTCAACAACAATAATGCCCATCAACCACCAACATGGTATCCTGGCTATTCTCAATTTCTGCTCCCAGATATATGTTGTCTCTCTAACATAACCCTAACGCTGAAGAATTTCTTTTAAAAACTTAAGACTAACTAAGAAACAGAAGACTAGCAAAGAACAAACCCTCCGAAATCCATTTGCTACTCACCTGTGCTTCTACATTCTATCACCTTAATCAAGAATCCCAAACTCACCCAGTTCTGACTACTTCAGAGTTCAGACATCATCAACCACCTAATTAGCCAAAACAGCATCCAGAATTTGAATAACCTTCACAAAAGAGCTTCAAGCCCAAGACTCGGGATAGACAAGGTGCTCAACCCAGTCTGTTATACAAACAAGAAATGAAAAATCATTGCTAATTCGCTCTCCTGCTGTACTCTACACTCCTAAATTTAATAATAGAATCTCTAGGTGAAAGATGGGATCCTTATATCGAGATTACCATGTCTTTTCACATGATACAAGATATCTAAGATTGGCCTGTCAACAAACAGAACACTTAATTTATCCATTCAAATCTCTACTAGACAAATAAATTTTAACATCATAAATAATATAGAATAGTTGGTATAGCTACCACCTGCACATCATAACAAAACTTCGAGTTATCAGAAACATCCACAAATCCATAAAACAGTATGTCTAACATCACAAAACAATTCCATGAGCAAGATGTTTTTCTAGCAATTTGACAGTTCTTAAACACTATCATACAATAGAAAAATCAGGACTGGTAAATTCAGAAAATAAAGGAACCCTAACCCAATGTAAACCATTTGATTCGGGCTGACATAATCTATTATAAATCTATTTGGGACTTAAAAGTAGGATGTTGTCCAAATTTTTCTCTATATAGGGTTTGAAGAAGATAAAATATTGTTGCTTGTACCCCAAAAAGGTGGAAGTTCCTAATTCAAAGCGAAATCAACTTTATCCTCCAAATTCTAGCAAAATTTCTTCCCTCCGCCCTTGCTCCCTTTTCCCCAATTTCCTCTCGGCTATCTCTAAACTTTATCACTCCACAATCATCTTTTGTTCCCCCTGACTCTTTCCCCCCCCTCATCTCCTTCATTTCGCATCCCTAGAAACATAGAAATACCCAAATGAAACCCGCAAAGAACATAAGTTGCTAATCAACAACCAACACAATATGCTTGTTTGGACTTTTGACTCTTTCTCTATTCTCCCTTCTCTACTTATATTCTCTTTTCCATTGTAAATTATTTTTTGTATAAAACTATTTATCTTCTCCTTGTCAAAACTTTGCAGCTAACCTAAATAGCAAGCCACGAAGTACAGCCCAAAAAGATCAAAGTTTCTGATAACCCGAGGAGAGGAAAGACTCCAAGTATCACCTTCAGCTCCATAAAAATGAACTAAAGCAAGTACTAACCAGCTTTGCCTTTGCTACCACTATTCAGTCCAAGCGGAATGATTCATCAATTATAAACAGTCTAAAGCTTCATTAATCCCATATAAACTGTGAATTGATGACAGCCCCTATAGCTTTCATAGCAAGCAGCCAAAACAATCCCAGCACTAACATTTACTAAACACCCTTTCGATCCTCGGAATATGAGAGAACATACAATTTATTTTGTCCCGACTTGCCCCCAGAAATTACAAACAAGACAGACTTGATTTTGTTGTGAAGATGGCCTAGCAACAAGAATACCCAGTCAAATATGGAAGTCAGAGACAATATATGGAAGATCAGTCACCCAGACATCCCAATTGTCGTAGTCATAACGAATCACATGCTAAACCCAGTGGACTGATTAGAAAAGCACCTACTAGGTGCAAACTGTACGACTGGTCTTGCCATTCCACAATGATCAAATAACACTCAACAAGCCAAAGCACTAAGAACAAAATAAATACCTAATTTGCAAATATCAAATATCAAATATGAAGACACCACACATCAGCCTAAAAATAAGACAGTAAAGTAAACACAATCATTAGGAAGCAGACGTTGCTTGTGAAGCAAAGTAACCTAAAGTGTAGAGCCAAATGAGAAAGATAAAAAACAAATCGGACGCTTTACAAAGATGGAGAGAGCATGTAATAGAGGCATCCGATGAAATGTGACACAAATCTCAAACAAGGTTACAACTATATAAACTATGTCACTTACTTGTAATTTATTCATCCTTCATCCAGCTGCTTCACCCTCATAAATATCTTGCCAATGATCAGTTTATGTCTTCCAGCCAACAATATTTGACAATTTGGCTGATGAACTTATGACAAGAATAGAAACGGACAAAGTACAATCAATTATGAGCTTGTCCTTAGAAGCGTCATCAAACAGTAAACCCCAAACGAAGGTACCAACAAGCCCCACTGAAGAGCTAAGCAAGTCAAATGACAAGAATTTTAACTCTGGGTGATAGTATACTGAGTGCACCTACATCTTTATAACTATCCAGAAGATAAGACCATCAACTATTGAGTGCATGGCTCTGATAATATAGTGGCAGGCAAACAAAAAGGATACCCCAAGACAGCTTGAATATACAACACATTTAAAGGAAGTAGCAGGTTGGAAAAGGGGGACATGTTGTTGACATTGAGATTCTCTGACAGCTTTACCACTCTCATAAAAAAATCCTGCTACAAAGATCACCTACGCCATCAAATATGAACTGGATATGGAGGAAAAGTCATCTAAAAATCATAAATACATATGTTGGCTCACTTTTGAACAAAGAATTGCTGGACAGAGCAAGGATGGCTGATCATAGAAAATCGACCTTAGGCACATCTGTAGGCCAGAATTGCAAGTGCACAGCATGAGTAAAGGGCATTATAAGCTGGCTAAACTTGTAATTGAACAGGGATAAGATGACTAATTCCTTGTCAAATTTACTGGAGAGATAATCCCTCAGCATAGCAATCAAAAGACTAGGTCGAAACCAGGAAAAAATAGTTTTAAGCAGTCAGCATACATCTCTCACCATCAAATATCTAATCCCATGCAAAGAACATCAAAGTTTTAAGGCCTACTACTTAAGACCAGAAACACATAAATTCCAAGGCAAGACATGCCATATAAAAATTTGAGATCTCCAAAAGGGTTGGCAAATCTCCAACAAGTAGTATTTCTTATATTACAATGAAACTAAGGCAATTTCAAGAGCACAATTCTTGTAAGGTCTTTATAAAAATTTAACAAATCTTATCCAGCACTTGAAACAACAAAAGTAATGGATGAGAAACATTACTTCAGTGCCACATGAAGCAAAGACAATATATACACATCTGCCACACCAAATCTACGAAAACTAACATTTGTAGCTAGGCAGATGTTGCCAAGGAATTCTATATATTTTTCTGTTTGAGCTCTCCGCCTCAAATGCAACCATGAAAATCTTACCTTACAAGCCACGTCAGCTATACCATTCGTAACCAGAGCAATTCAGATTATTCCCTCAAAAAAAAAAAAAAAAAAAAAGAGCAATTCAGATTATTGTGTTCCAGTGAACAACTATTTGCTAGTATCTCACTCTTTTTAAGACAACTAAGGGGTGCGCGATTACTTTTCAAGTAGCGTCTAGAGGTTTGACCAGGTTAAAGCTCTAGTAAAGGTAAAAACTATTGTTTAATTAAGTAGCATTTTGGAGGTAGCTATTTAGTGGTTGAGGTAGTATTTAAAAAGGTTTAAAAGAAAAAATAAGCTTTTGGTAACGGTACCTTTTGGATTAGCTTTTGAATATAGAGCATAGTTCATTTTTTGTTCATTTACTTATGAAACAACTAGTTTTACTAAGCAGTAATTGCTTCATAAACTAATTTGATAGCTAACCTCTTACAGTTATCCCTTCAAAAAAAAAAAAAAAAAAAACCTCTTACAGTTAACATCCAAAATCCAATAGCTAATAATATAAAAAGCTAACCAATACTACAAAAACTGTTTTTCCCAATAGGACCCTAAGGTAGAATATATAGTTTAATTTTTGTTCTTTTACCAATCTAACAACTAATTTGACCAAAGACTAATTGTTTCGAAAGCTATTCTAAGAGCTAACAGCTAGTAAAAATAGCGAAGAACTTCGCCAAGCATAGTCCCGAACTCTATGTTATCCGTTATCCTGCCTATCAATCACTAGACATAGCAAACCGTACTCCAGTAGAACAAACAAATAATTAAGAAGGCATCAAATGCACATACATAGAGGGTAGTTAATGCCTCAATGCCAACAAACGGCCACAATTAAGTATGCTACACACTTTAACCTAAATATGATTGATACATAATATAAACAAGTAAAGTAACTTGGCTAACATAATAAACATTGTGCTGACATCTATATCACACTATCCATCTTGTGATAGCCTATTTATCATCTATCTGATCCTTTATATGACAATTAGAAGTTTCTAACGATTGCAGTTTACAAAAACGTGTCACTCTTGGTTATCCTGCCAGTCAATCAGTAGACATAGCCAAGCTTACTGATTACTGAATGTACAACCTGATCACTGAAATGGCATAATAAACACAAAATGGAGGATAATTGACGCCCCAACACCAACTAATGGTCACAGTTGAGTAAGTTACACACCATACCCTGCATACGATACAATATATAATATTGATAATCAAGTAAATCAGCAACTATAATTAACATTCTGCTGACCACGATACAAAAGCCCTGTTGCCATATACTCGAACCATAAGAAACTTTTCGATAGCACTAAATGGTATCTAAGAATCAAATGTAACAACATGCCAAAGGCCCATATTGTAGCATACCCTCCCTATTCCCCATTCAAAAGAAAAAAGGAAACAGGTAGGAAAAGGTAACTTCAGTGTCCAGAAATCCTTTTTCCTGGTAAGTTGATGTTCATGACACAAAGAATACATAACCCATAGATAAACCACAATTGGAAAACGAGCTATGTCATGTAAAGTTAGTGTGTGTATCCACAATCTTAACTCAAACCTAACTGATCAATAAAAATGTACTTAGAGGTTGTTCAACTGACATAAAAATTCATGGTAAGTAGAACTTCCTAGGAAGTAAGAGTGTAAGACATGGTTAGGTTGTTTGGTTGCCAAAAAATTTAAGAAGTTGCACTTCCTAGAGAAAGTTCTACTTCCCGCCAAATGGAGTAAGTTACTTACCTAGGCGGATTAGTAAGTAGAACTTCTCATCGCTTTTCTTCCCATTATCAACCAAACAAAATTTGTCATTTCCTAGGAAATGGAACTTCAAGGGAAATACTACTTTCTAGGAGATACCTATGTTGCTCGGATCGGGATGTCACGGGTATGTGTCCAAGTGTCCGACTCGCCTACTATTTTGGAACATTTTCAATTTTTTGGCCCAAAACGAAGTTTTCAAGTTTTCCACCCATGTCCGAGTGTCGAAGATCCGACACGGATACTTGAGGTGAAATGAAGAGTTTGAACAACATAGGGAAATAGTTATTCCTACATGCAACCAAACAAGCACTTGGATAAGTTTAACACTAACTTAACCTAATCAAAAAAGGTGTGCATATATTAGGTGTTAAATCTTTTTTATTATGATATTCCGATTTAAATTAGTTGTGGTATTAGTAAACAAAATAACATCAATAGCTTTAGAATTAAAATACATAACGCTCCATCTCAAAAGTTTATTATGTGTTACTGGCCAATTGTTGCATCCCAGTGTTTTGAAATACTCTAAAATTCATAGGTCAAATGGGATAAAACATGTTATTTTCAGCTTGAACATTAGGCTAAATTACCTAACATAGACTCATGTCAATCCATTCAAGAATTTTGGTTGAAAATCCCAAGCCCAAACAGGCAAACACGGTATTTACATGTGAGGTTCTGGTTGTAATAAGCTAACTTCACAAATGTATGAAGCTTCTTGTTCTGATCAAAATGCTAACAAAGAATGCAGAAGGACAATTCTTACAAAAAAGCTATAATTAACATCCAATCAGGGCATTAAGAAGGTCAATATCACAAATTATTTCAGGATGAAAGTAAGCTAAGCTATACCCTTTCCTAGTATTTTGCGTTGATCAATTGACCACGAAGAGCAGATAATTTGCAAATATTCAATCATATAATAGCATGAGTATGACAGCTGTCACTAAATAAATAGCAGAACAGAAACCACAAATAGTAATAGCATATCATAACTACCAACTGAATAAAATGTATGATGTGGATGAGACAATATGAAGACATCATATTTCACCACATGAAATACATTGTAAACAAGCATCCCCATAATTCTTTAAAAGGATTCCCTCAAAATTACTCACACACCTAAGCATCTATCACGCTCCACCTGAAGGACCAGCATGCGAAATGAAACAAGACACTGCATCATCACATACTTGCAAGCCGACTTCATCTATGCCCTTGACTACGCTGCATGTTATATGCGCCCCAGTTGCCGGGCCCAGGTCCATATTGAGGATAATTCTCCATACCAGTTTGCGTCTGTATATCAGATGGGAAACATCAAGTTACAAGATCTCTGAAGAAAGTAACAAAAAAGCAACAATGAACTCAACCATCAAGGAGCATGCCAAGAAATACTTACTGGGTTCACTCCATAGCCAGCAGCAGGGTAGGGATTTCCTGCATATCCTGCTTCAGGTGCGCTATAATTGCCATTATAACCTGCTGCTGCTGCCAAGAAAAACAATCAAATTAACATTTTATGGTTGACTTAACAATTAACACTGAGATAAGGCATTAACTTCCACAGCAGTTTTGCGCCCAAACCAAGACAAAACCCTGGGCTACATAAAGACGTTTGAAATTAGCTTGATACTAAGTATTTGGGGGATAATAATCAACTATAGTCCAAAAGGGTATTCTAAGATAAGTAAATCGTTACAAGCTCACCTTAACACTAAATTGTTTTAACATTCACAGCCTCCATTACCAACTATGGTCCTTTTCCAGTAATAAATCGAATAAAGTAATAGAATCATACCAGGATTGCCGACTGCAGCTGCAGCACGAGCTCTCTTCTCTGCATTAGCAACCTCAGCTCGAAGCTTCTCTAGCTCTCTAGCCATCGAGAGCAGATTGCTCTGCATAGCTTGACCTTGTTCATAGCTATCGGCGTAAACTTTCTTCTCGTACTCGATAGCAGCCCTGTAAAGCCAAAAACAAACATCAAACCAAGCATTCAAACCTATGTATTACACTGTAACACCCTCAAGAACACCTCCATACTTTGCTCTGTCAACCTCCTGTCTCATGTGCTCGATTTCCGCCTTTAATGCCGGCACTTGCTGTATATCAGCCGAAGCTCTACCCAAATCTTGATTCATCCCTTGCACCTGAGCCATAAGCTCTTGCCTAACAACAGTAAGCTCCTTAATATCAGATTGAACCCGCGCGAGTTCACCCTTCATTGCATCTGCTGCTTGAAGATCCATCTCCAATTTCCCAGACCGATCAAACATTTCTTTCATCTGCATATCTTTCTCGGCATGAAATGAATCCGCATAATGTGTCATACGTTTCAACTCAAAATGAGCAGCCTCTAATTCCTGTTTCAATGCAACATGAGTTGCAGCAACCCTCTGATTATCAACTAGTAACCCTTGAATTTCTTGAAGCTGAACTCCGAGACGATCCTCAAGAATTGCAGGGTGAGGGGGAAGTGACCTAGGTGGGCCCATCCCAAACTGCGATTCTCTCTCTCTCATCTCCTCCAGAAGTGCCGGGTGCGGCATTAGACCCATGTTTCGGCCGTATAGCGGCGGTTCATGCGGCGGAAGTGGAACCCTTCCATGCTGATGCGGCATGTTCTTCATCGGCATTGGCGGACCTGAATTTCTACCTGACATTGTCACTGATGTTCCTAACAGTTTACAGTATATCAATAATAATCACGAATAACAACAGAAATTATCAATAATAATCACGAATAACAACAGAAATTATAGTAATTCAGAAACTAATCAGCAAAAGAAACTGAAATAACGGGAGTTAATTTCTGCCTAACATCGTCACTAATGTTCCTGACAATTTATAGTATCAATATTAATCACGAATAACAACGAAAAGAGACGAAAAACAAGAGTGAACTGACCTTAATTGCAGAAATAATGTCGAAATTGGGGGTTAGGGTTTTTAGGGGTTGGAAAATTGGGAATTGAGAGGAAAGGTATGAGAAAGAAAGAAAGAAGGTTAGACAGAGTAGAAAGTAAAGAATCGACGCCGGAAACGCCGAGCAGACGAGTAGAGGAACAAAGCTATCTAATAGACTTGTTAAACGACTGCGTCGGGTTGGTTACGATCAAATAGTTTCGGCTTCGAGTTATTTCGAGTTCGGATATTTGGTCAATTAAATTTAGTCATGGCTGGTTTTAGGCCGGGTCGACTCACTCAATCATGAATCTAAACTGGACCGCTTAGTTAATCGATTTGGTCTAGTTCATATTCAGGGTTAGCAGTTGTCATCTAAGGACCAGTTTCAGGGCCAGACTATAGGTCCTTAGATGAAAATCTACCAAAATCAAGCAAAACCAACACTCTCCTTTATTTCAAGCAGAATTGAAAATAGAGAAGTATAACAATCTCTAATTCAAGCCAAACCTAGAAAATGAGCATAAGCATAACAAATTAGCAACTAAACCTAAAAAGTCTCTAATTGTGCACACACATGACACATTGTACATAAGCAATCTCCAAGATTTTCAATTTGTTTTTGTGCTAAACCCCTAAACAACTAATTTCCTTCCTCTTTCAGGGATGACACAAAAGGAATCACTTCCTCTGGAGCTGAAAACTTATCAAACATCTCTTCTACATCTTTATCCTCATAATCTAAAATGGATAGGTCATACTGAACAATAGCAGACAAAGCACAAGAACTTCCCAAGTCTTCAATCACAACCATATTTAAAACAACAATACCACTAGGCAATTGAAAAAAGCAACCCAACATAGAGCAGAAACAGCTAAAAACTATATGACAAACCAAATAACCTACGAAGACTAAACATCCCAAATACTACCGAAAACGAAGGAACAAAAAAGATAATATGCCCCTGATTTCACAAATCAGAAACGGATTATCCAAACAACACCAGAAGAGCTCCTAATTACCACACCGACAATCACAAAAACTACCCTGAAAAGAAAACCTTAAACACCTAGACAAACTCTAGAAGACAGTGAGGAGAACGTAAAACCTGGAAATTTAGATCAGATATTGAGAAACAAAGTGAAATAGTGTCGCCGGAAAGCTCGGTTACTCGCCGGCGACTGAGAAGAACACAGTCACCGGCGAGTGGTCAGGTGATGTAGGATCTCAGCACTTGGTGTTTTGGGGAAGAACTTTCGAGAGAGCTTCAGAGTAGTTTTTTTGTATTTGAAATTTTTATTCTCCTGTGTGTTTCTTTTCGTTTGCCACATTTTTTTTCATTTTGGTATGTCAAAAATTTTGTCTCATTTTGAAGGTTTCCATTTTTACACTTTTACGCGAACCCCTTTACCCCTAAAAGTATGACCATTGGACCTCAGAGCTTACCCAACGGTTGCCCATCAGTGGTTTTTTGAGGAGATAGGTATAAAAAGCAATAGTATAATAATAGGAGAGAGAAAATTATGGGCTGAAATTACAAGGCCCAGCTCTTCCCCATGAGCCAAAAGAGAAAGAGTAGCATTACACACCTCTTAGCACAACACGTGGAAAGTGATGTTGATTTCTGCCAACAAATCCAAGCATCCAAGGGTCCTTATTTTCTCAATCTAACGGTTGAGAGCTGTGATGCTTTTTGTTTTTACCGTTACACACATTTTTGCATTGTAAAGTTATTATTGTTGTTTTAATTTTTTTTTTTTTTTAAAAAACTACAACAACTATTTTTTTTTCTTCTATAAATGAAGACTAATATTGATATACTTTCATACACTCCTTCTTCTTCTATTCTTACTTTCATACTCCTTCTTCTATTCTAATAATCTACTTGTTATTTGTTTCAAATATAGCTATTTGCTTTATAAAAATCTATCCACTCTCCAAATATAATATTATCTCATAAAAAATGGATCGAAAAAGTGGAAGGAAAAAAAACCTCTCAAAATCCAAAAAGGCCACACAATCTCAAACTAACCAAACTGTTCTCAATTGGATCTCAATTTTGAAATGCAACCCAACTCACAAAATTTTTCAGAGTATCAAAATTATGCCATGCATATCTTAGGTTCCCCTAATCAAAACAGCCAATCACATTATCCCCAACACAATTTAAATTTCTCAAATCCAAATTCGTTCACCTAATTTCCTCCAATTCAACCGAGAAATTCCAACATTCTCAATCTGACTCATACATTTTCAGTCATCGGTAGGTGGAGAGCCACTTCTAGACTTCGATAATCATTGCGATCTTGTGCTGCATCAGTAGAAGGTGATGATGATGAAGAAGACAAGATTGAGGACAATGATGGTGAAGATGGAGACACACAAGCTGAAAAAATGTCTAGACAATTTTGGTCGCACGCTGAAGAAGAAGTCCTTGTAAAATCATGGCTGCTGGTTAGTACAGATAAATATGTTGGTACGAACCAAATAGGGAAATACATTTTGGGGTAGAGTTACTGATACATTTGACCAAGTTAGACGTTATAGAAACAGATGTTGGGAAGAAAGGGTTCAAGGGATTAGGGAGTCTGATTTATTAAAGGAGATAGAAATGGAGCCCCTTAGAAGTCGTTGGAAGAGGATTAATGCAAGTGTTTTAAAGTTTGTTGGAGCATATGCTCATGCTCAGGCAAGGAGACCAAGCGGACAATCTGATGATGATGTTATGAAGACTGCATTTGCCATATACAAGAGTGACTCAAAGAGACATGTAGAGTTTCAAGACATGCATTGTTGGGAAATTCTAAGGGGGGCAGACCAATGGAAGCCCATTGGGAGTACTGTCAAGAAATGCAAGAAGAAGACGGCAACCCAAGAAGGTGGCTCTAAGAGCTTTCGAATTAATGAAGATGGTAACTTCTCCACTTCAACTGACCAAAATACACCAACCAGTGGTGATATAGGTTGTTCCATCCAGCCTCCGAGTGATGAGTCTATAAAAAATAAAGGTAAGGGTAAAGGAAAAGTTATGAACATGCCTCCAGAGGCATTTCAACAATGGGTGGATTCGGTATCTGAGATGAATTTGTCGAGGACAAGTGAAACTGAAATGGAACTTGCTAGGCTAAAACATGACAGAGATATCGAAAGTGAAAGGGTGCAGATAGAGAAAGAGAAGGTATTAGTGAAACAAAGAAAGATTAATTTGGAGTCATTCAAAGTCCTATCATCAAAAGCATACCTAACAGAAGAAGAAGAGGAATTGAAAAATAATATTGTTAAGGTTTTATTTCCAGGATAAGTAATTTGGTAGTTCTATATGTACTTAAGTTGTTTTAATTAGACACTATCTATTTGTGTAAGCTTTGTTTATACTTAAGTTGTTTTAATTAGACGCTATCTATTTGTGTAAGCTTTATTTGTACTTAAGTTGTTTTATTTGGATGCTACCTATTTGTGTAAGCTCTATTTGTACTTAAGTTGTTTTAATTAGATGCTATTTATTTGTGTACGCTCTATTTGTACTTAAGTTGTTTTAGTTAGACGCTATCTATTTGTATAAGCTCTTGTATAAACACATTATTATTAGTTAATGTTTATGTGTTGAAAAAAAGTGATTCCAAAATTGTTGGTTTTTTACTTCATTAATAAATTTAAGTTGTACATGAAGTGACTACCCATATGCAGTCAAATTTATTGGTCTATTTACAGCTACATGAAGTGACTACTCAACTTTTAAAAAAAGACTACTCAATGTTGGTGATCAGATGCAATAATATTCATAACTTGCAAGAAAAAAAAAACAAATGCAGGATTGACTACTCACTGCAATTTTCAGATGCATTATTATGTTACTTTAATGACAAAATCTGACAATAGACCTTTCAATTTTTGGAGCATTATTGTGTTTGGTGGATTTAAAAAAAATGTCATTATTTGATGCAATAATGATAGACATCATGTCTATATATAAATTTAGTTTGATACTAAGCTTTACTACACTCATCCTTTCACACAAGAACGTTCATACATACACACCAAAAAATGTCATCTGAATCAAGTTACAACAGTCATATTTCAACTTCCGACTCTGCCAATTCTGATGATGTTGCCAATTCTAATCAAGCAAATTATAGAAGACGTTATGAAAAGCGTAGACAAGCAAATCGTCTTATAGATCATATGATGGATGGCTTCAAAATGGCCAATCCATCTGAAATATACGCGGCGGTTAATCAAGTTCCTAGGGCACCAAGGACTCTAGTTCCAAGAGATCGTGAAAGTGGACACGACCGCTTATGGAGTGACTACTTTGCAGATAATCCTGTCTTCCCTCCAAATTATTTCGGAAAAATTGGCCTCAACACCCTAAACTATAGCTCGGGTGCACCCAACACCACCAACTATGACTAGTAGTCTAAACACCACCAACTACGGGGTGGGGTGCAGTCTGTACCACCAACTACGGGGTGGGGTATAAAAACACACCGTCTTCGGCAATATTTTTGGCTTTTGGCCTCATTTATGGTACGGAATGCACCCCACCCCATAGTTGGTGGTGTTTAGGCTACTAGTCGTAGTTGGTGGTGTTGGGTGCACCCGAGCTATAGTTCAGGGTGTTGAGGCCAATTTCAATTATTTCCGCCGAAGATTTCGCATGCGAAAACATGTCTTCCTCCGTATAGTGGAAGTCTTAACTACTAGTAATGAATTCTTCAAACAAAGGCCGACTCCATTGGTAGACTTGGTGCTTCTGGATTACAAAAGTGCACATCAGCTATACGATTGTTAGCATACGACACATCAGCTGATTCAGTGGACGATTATCTACGAATCAGTGCCATTGCAACATTTTGTTGAAGGGGTTGTCTCCCACTTTAGTGATGAATATCTGAGACGACCTACTCAAAGAGATTTAAATAGATTATTATTTGCAGTGAACAACGGGGATTTCCAGGCATGATGGGTTGTATTGATTGCATGCACTAGCGGTGGAAAAATTGCCCGACTCAATTTGAAGGAATGTATTCTTGAAGACCTGGTAATCTAACATTGATTCTAGAAGCCATTGCCTCATATGATTTGTGGATCTGGCATGCTTTCTTTGGAACACCAGGTAGGTGTAATGATATTAATGTTCTTGATAGATTTCCATTGTTTAACGATGTTTTTCAAGGTCGTGCACCTCCAGTTAACTATGTTGTAAATGACCACCAATACGATATGGGATACTACCTCACGACGGTATATATCCTCGGTGGGCGCCTTTTATACCCACAATAAACCTTCCACGGAATGAGAAGGAAAGTCTTTTTGCCCAACGTCAAGAAGGTGTACGAAAAGATGTGGAACGTGCATTTGGAGTACTACAAGCTCGATTGCTATAGTTCGCCAACCTGCTTTAGCTCGTGATAGAGAGATGTTAAGGAAAATAATAATAGCTTGCATTATTATTCATAACATGATAGTTGAAGATGAACGAGATTCATTTTCCTTTCATTATGATCCCAATGATTATGAGGAACCTCCACGTCCTAATTCAAGTCAACAAAATGCGCAAAATGTCAATGAACCATTTAGATATGAAACTAGTTAGAATCGCATTGCAAACTTGCAAACATACATGACTAATAGAGTTCGAGTTCGTGACAAGCCTATGCATGACCGCCTCAAGTCAGACCTAGTGGAAAATATTTGGATGAAATTCGGAGAAACCAGGCTTTAATTAAGGCGTAGTGTTGTTTTATTTTAACAGCTTCGATGTTTATCTATTTTATAATATGTTTTGTCTTTGTTGCTCTTGTTTAATGCATTATTAATAAAACATCCATTTTCTACAATGCCATACGATTCAAGTGTTAATCATTCTACTTAATTATTTAAATCAAATTAAAATTTTGTCAAAAAATAATTAATAAAAAAAAATTATTTAATTACCATCAACAATCAGTGTTCTTACATTAAATTATTCATAAATAATAATATAGTGGAATTGGATGAGAGAGAAAATATGGTGGGGTATGTTAAAAATTAGGAGAGAGAAATGTGATGACCACAAATTGGAGGGCAACCATTGGGAGTAAGAAATATATGGGATTGAAATGAGTAGGGTATGAATGAGGTGGAAGAGTAAGGAAGTAATAAAATAATTGATGACCACAAACCATAAGGCAACCATTAGGTATGCTCTCACCTCCTATACAAGTGTGTTCGTATCATATTGGTACCTATAATATTTTTTTCTCTCCTTACCCACGTGACCCAATAAAAATAGAAAGATAAATTCCTTTTAAGCTAGACTCCGCAATGATTATTAGCCACATAGGTTCTCCAAAATAACCCACAAAGATCCAATATGAAAAAAAAAACGGATGAAGTATATCAAACAAGCATTAAATTATATGCATGGGTCTGCCATGACAGGAGGTACCAACTACCAAGTGTACTATATGCTTGTCACTACTCACTAGAACATAACATGAGTAACCAATTTATTGTAAAGTCAACAGACTATTCCGTGCTAAACATAAGAGGAAAAACATAAAAAAAGGCCTTCTTTGATTTAATTCGACTCAATGAGTATAATAGACTCGACATGATATTTCTCGGCTTTATTTCCTTAAAATGAGCATAACAACATTAGCTTCATTCGCTTGTATCACTTGTAAAACTCCATAACACAAAAGCTATAAACGCAACAACCAAATGTGACACTTGAAAATCCAGCTGCCTTGGCCAAGGCTTCAAACTCGTGCCTAGTCCTTTCCTTGCTTCCAGGGACTTGAGTCATCATGAGTACATCCATATGGCTTACAGCTCTGCTGAAATGTGGGTTTAGTGTGTCATCTTCTACTATAGCCTCCACCACAATCACCTTCCCTTTATTTGGCAAGGCCATGTAGCAATTATTTAACAACTTTAAACAATGCTCGTCAGTCCAGTCGTGCAAGATCCACTTCATTTAAAAGAACAAAGAAATTAGACATAATATTTTTTTTAATAAATCAATGAATGATAAAACTTCATCCTAAATTTAAAGGTTTTCAAAAAACAAAAGAAAAAGAGGAAGAACTTCAATTTAAAAGTAGGAAGCCAAGTTTATTTTGCAGAATTTGGTATAAGCTAAACAATGCTGCTGTTAATTGGTATATGAAATTAAGAGCTATGCTATATGCAGCTCCTTCGATGCATATAAGAACCTAAAAATAGAAAAAAAAAAACAACAATTAATTAATCATTTATTAGATCAATTAATGTGTCATTTTGTCGTGAATCATAATATTATTCCATTTTAAGTAACACATCCAATGCATTCTCAATAATATGACCTAAAGTATTTACTACTAGAATCACAATTTTTTGAGTAATATTTCAAAATAGCACAACGTTGACTAAAGTAGAATCTCCTAAAATTCCTTCTAATTGTATATATGATTATATTATTTTGAAAAAAAATCTTAAATTAACTATTTAATTTTATATTACATATTAAGTTGAAAACTAACAAAATATATGAATAATTTAAATGGTTGATTGATCTTTTTTGTCGTAATATTGGATTTTTTAAACATTTTTTTGTAGTTTTGGAATACACATGTAATATGTAATATAGTAAAATGATTTCAGATATATATTTTTTTTTGTTGATTTTGGACCAGTTTCATAAACAGACATATAATTTTGCACAAATCATATAAAAAGTTGTGATGCTCAGAGCAAATACTTGAGGTCATATTATTTTTAGCACAGGAGTGACAATATTCTTCATATTATTTATTCAAAAAATTAATTTTAATTACTCTTAAATTTAGATACCCTATATTATAAGTTAATGATGGCACTGCAGTTCTTTTTCTTATATATGCATGCATATGTGATATGTGAAACATAACACTCCGTATATGCTTATTTTCACAACTCAATTCGAGTGCTCCATCGATATATCTCGTCACTGTTATGATACATTTTACGAAGAAGAGTTGAAATATTACATTTAGAGACATCTATCTACCTCGAGGTTAATCCTATTTTCGGAAATCAAGAATATTATTCAAAACAATGTTGAAATGGTTGTCAATCGAGAAAAGGTGATAGAGTAGGTATTTTTTCACTAAATAAATCAATTTTATTGTATGGCATTTGTGGAATAATTAACTAATTTTAATTATTTTTATCTGGTCTGATTTGATTTCATCTGAACTCATTATAGTTATTTTTGTAGTTCTTATTCAGATTTTTTTAATTTGATCTTAATTTTTCTAATCTCATTTGAATTTTCTAATATGAGAAAAACATTTCATAAGAAAGCACCAAAGTATTTAAATAAGTTCAACTGAACATAGCCTTTATACTTTTGCTTAGAGATTATCGGTTAAACTTGTGTTTAGTAAATTCTTTGAATAATTACTATGAATAATTGTCATTATTCAAAATAAAAAATGCTAATATATATATCGATTAATTTTCAAAACCCTTCAATATATTTCAATGACTGTGATTTGAATAATGAATGAATAAAAAAATATTATTTTTAATTTTAGAAATATAATAAAATTCAATCTTATTACCGCATTGATAGTTGATACCCCTGTATATATTTAACTTGCCTTCTATGTACATGTTGCCTTCTATGTACAGGCAATGTTCTTAAATTTCATGTAAATGTAATTTTGAAGGTGTAATTTATGATCATCATATAATAAATTATCATGTTATATATGTTAATACTAAATACATGAATTACTTGAAAATGAAGTTGTAAGTAGGAAAGCAAAGAAAAAAATTGTTTTTGAGTGTTTAGAAATTGTGATTAGCATTTACATGTAAAGTTCTATCATCAAATAAAATTATAGAAAGTTTTTTCTATTGGTTAAGGATTTTGTTTATTATGTCAAATTATTTTGTGAATGCATTTTTTGTTTTATATGATTGCTTGTTACTATGAGAATAATTAAGAACATCATGCATGATATGACGCACTGAAATTAAATTGGCATAATTACCTCATCATTTATTACTAATGAATATATAGGGAGGTTATTATTTTAATTTTAAGTAGACACCAATATCCCATCTTCTGGCTTATTTATTATTAGTAATAAGCTTGTCTAAATTATACTAGCCATCTATGCACGCGATACATGCTTTAATTATTTTGTTATTGCATTAGATTCTTTTTGTTATTCTTTCGTAGTAAAGCCTTTGATCTTTTTTTCCAGGTAATTACATTTTTTATAGTATTTTAGAAACTTCCATTGTTTTTTTTACTGTTTTATCTTATAAGTACTCCATAAATAACTTAAATCAATAAAACGTATATAAGGTATTAATTTTTTTTATAAATATGTTATTAATTAACCTTTTTGTAGTTTCTAACGATATAGTTGGAGTCGAAACTATTTGATGATTCGATGTTCAATTAGATTAAAGAGTCTTATTTTATTGATAAAGAATATATATTTTTAAATACAATATAAATCATTCATCATGTATTTATGTACAATATAACCGATAATGTATTGTCATAACACACTTTTCATTTTGTTTTATCCAATGTATAATCCTTTGTACATTATGTTTTTCAATGTGTCATTTTAAATTTATGGTACATTTCCTTTAAAAATATGTTGACAAATTTACATTGATATAATCGTGTTGACTTTGAATTGTTTAGGATGTTATTTGGAAACTTCCTTTATTTAAATTATTTTTTCAAATTTATGTTGATTTGCATTTATTGTGAAGATTTTTTTTTAATAATTTCTTTAGTGTAGCTAGAGATGTAATTTCATTGGGGGACACTATTGCTTCTCCCTTCCCTTATAGTATAGAGATAAAAGAAGAGGGAAGGTGTGTTAACCACATGAGATTATATAGTATAGAGATAAAGGAAGAGGGAAGATGTGTTAACCACATGAGATTATTACAATGTCCTTACTCATCTTTAATTAATCTTTATTTGGGTAGGGGTTATTTTCAGAATCAGCACTATTACTAATAGCCAAATTAAAAGAAGGAATGATTTTTTTTAATAAATAAATAAAGGGAAAATTTGACCATTACAATTAAGAACGCCAACAGATGCAAATGGTAGAAATTTGCAATTTTTCATTTATTTATTTCTTCTTTTGTTTATCGTGCAATAATATGCCACTTTTATTCTTATTATGGCTCAATTACATTTATTTTTCAACAATTTTGATTTGAAATATTATTGTGTTTTCCGAGACCGAGAATCGAAAGCCACATTGTAATACCCTATATTTTTGAGTATTTATTTTCTAAAATAAATATTTTAAGCAAAGGGTATTTTGGTAATTTCACATGTTTATAATTATTTTGGCGGAAATATGGTGCCAATCTTGGATTTGTCAAACTTTTGGATTAAAATCCTAGTAAAAAACTTTATTAATAATTTTTTTTCTTTAAAAAAACACTTAAATGATAGAGTTTAAAAAAAATCCTAGATCTTTCAAAATGTGGTTTTATATGTTACAGTTTTTTGTTGATTTAATGGTTTAATTGATTTAGAAATTTAGTTTAAAAATGGTTACAACATTTTGTTCATCACTTTTGGAAATAAAAAAAGGAATGATTTTAGCAATCATATTATATGAATATTTTTGGAATTTAAATTATTATTATTACAAGGAATGGTTTGACTGGTTTTTATAAATTTTGAATGTTAAAAAGGTGTTTATAAGAAAAGGAGATTTATTCATGACTTACAAGTCATATTATTATTATTACCGCTTGATTAACATTAAGAAGGGTTTATGCTTTAAAGCCTACTTGTTGGCAACTATGGTTACCCCTTGATATAAATTCGTGATGGGATGAGTAGCTTGGGGGTGTGCACACTTAGATAAAGGAAGGGGAAATAAGAAGATGAATTGTTTTCAAGATTATTGTAATCCAAGTTATTTGGAAAAAGTTTGTTACTAAAAGTTATCGTTGAATTATTAGTGACAGAGTTTTCAAAATGTTAATTGTTATGAATTAGCAAATGTGTTATTTATCTAGTACATTTCATACTTAGTTTTATACTGACGCGTGTTTCCCTTTTTCTATTTGGCTTTACCCCCGTTTTCCTTTTGGCAAGCGGTTTTGCGGTGAACTTTGGATGTGCATTGGAGCATACTAGGGAGAGGATCTTCACCTAGTATAGGATGTTTTATTTATTTATGTCCGAGACAATATTTATTTTAATAATTAAGAGTTATTATTATTTTTGTTGAAGTCTTCCTCTGCAAGTTATTTTGTTAGTTAGTAGTTTGTTGCCGAAAGCGTGATAGTCACGTGGCGGTAATACTCCTAAATTATCAAATATTATTTATCTATTATTTATTTTAAAGTAGTAATTTGGGGGTGTTACAAAGTGGTATAAGTTTTTTGTATAAAAAAGATAAAAGTTGAACATTAAAATTGGTGGGTACTCATAACATGGGCATATAGAGTTTCGCATTTGCATTATAAATTGTTGTTGTCAAGTTTATTGCTTTCTTCCGTTACAATTTGTATAGATGCATCTTGCTAGTGCCACAAAAAGGTAGTTTTTTTTTTTTATTTAGAAAGATGAAGGGTATATATGTGTTGGGGTGACAAACTCTGTCTAGGATGAGGAAGGCTCTCCCCGACGTTGTGGGTAACTTCCTTACCTGGGAGCTCTAATCACCTTGGCTATTCTACATCTTGAAATCAAGTACACTTTAAAAAAACTTTGAAATAATATTTTATGCCATAGTGGTGCATTTAGTACAAATCTTGGACCATAATAATTTTTTTTCTAGATAACATATATTCGTATTATAATTATTTATGTTATTTGAATTCTTCTTGCTTTTATATGATGGTTGTATCTAGTAATTGAAGGTAGAGAAAAAGGTTGATGTTATTCCCTATGTGTGGGATAAGCAAGGAAGTCATATTGCATTGACTAGCAAATAGTAGTATTATGTGTATTATATTTTTTTAATGGGTAATTTTGTTACAGATGATTAACCACATGAGAGACATGTATTACTAAGAAGAATTTCTTTTGGAAGGAAAAATCGTCCCTGAATTTATGTATGATGTTGTTGAGGCCAGTGATATTAATGCCTTTGACTGGGAGCCATGAGTCAGTGAAGAACCCTAACAGAGTTCTGTTAGCCTTAATTCACCTTCCTCAGACACCTAAATACCAAACCCTCTACGATAAGTACGCTAATGTAGTCTTACCAAATGGGGAATGGAATAGGGATAATCATGAGTTTTAGGGCGTGTGGTTAGCCATTATTCATCATTCTGGCACTGAACTAATATATATATAGATAAATGGGGTTCAAAGGGGTGGGGATGCCATTGAGATTGACCTACCTAGCCCAGTATCCGTAATTTCTTCAGTTGACGATATGAGATATGAAGCTTTATCTGAGCCTAAGCCCAGAATATACCCCTCGAGAATACCCAGGTCAATCTAATTATATGGCCATTAACGAGTTGGATAATGTTATTAAGGAGGGCTACCTAGAGCTTGAAGTTTTCAATAGTAACAGTAGGTTTATGTAATTTAGTTTTGGCCATGAAATGGCCTAGTTGTTTCAAGGATATTTTGATACACTCAAATGTTATAGTAGTTACTATGTATAAAGGCCCAATATTTGGCCATGATATATGAAGTAAGTGATTGTTATGTTTGAATTAGTTATACTTACATGTTTATTGAATTGTTTGGTAGTTATAAAACTATTTTATGAATGTTAGTTGAGATTTGTCCTCAAACACTCTTATTTCTAGCAGAATGGCAGAAGAAGAAGAATGAGTTTGAGTTCTATGGTTAGAAGGCAAGCAAAGATAGCCAAAAACATCACTCAGGTGATAGCTAATCAAGAAACAAAAATAGAGTGAAACCGATAGCTTTATTAAGGTCTTTAAGAGGGTAGTAGCAGTCAAGCCTCCAACTTAACATGGGAAAGAGGACCCAGCTAGCTTAGAAAATTGGATCCGAGAGTTCGATAAGATTTTTTGATTCCATAGTGTGCCTTGAAAACCTTAGAGTTAATAATGATGTTTATTATCTAAGAGATGAGGCAGACCTACGGTGGAAATAAAGGAAAGACGATCTCTTAGAGGATCCAGACTTTGGGTGGAACGAGTTTAAAGATGCCTTGAGGACTAAGTTTTACCCTCCGTACTTAAGGAATTAAAAGGCTATGGAGTTTACCAATCTAAGGATGGGGACTATGTCTGTTAATGAATATTATAGCAAATTTTTGGAGTTAATGAGGTTCGCACCTGAAATAGTACCATCTGAGGCTCTCAAGGCCCAAAGGTTTAGCAAAGGTTAACCTTAACCCTACGAAGTAAGCTAGGAGGGGTAACTGTTGAGACTCTTAATGAGATTTATGGTAGAGCTGCTCACTTATATGGGATTAAAGGAAGAGAGCTTGAAGGGAACTTCTCTGGGGAAAAGAGGAAGTATAACGAAAATGGGAGTAAATAGAGTGGAGATTAGAAGCCTAAGCCCAATAGTGGTTTTATCCAAACTGAGAAAGACAATAGGTACCCTAATCGGAAACCTAATGGGAACCAAGGGAATGGGAAGAAAGTCGAGAGAACCTTTTTCTGCAAAAGATGTGATAAGAACCACCATGGGAAGGACTGTGAGGGCAACTTGGTGATGTGCCGTTATTGTCAGAAATTGGGGCACCGAGAGTATGAGTGCTTTAGAAAAGCTGGTGGAGAACCTACAGTCAAACCTGACCCGAATAATAAAGTCCTGCAGAATGATCAACAAAATTCAGCTTCTTCGAGTGCCGGTGATAAATCAGGGATGGGGAATCGGACTAAAGGCAGAGTTTTCGTCATGAACCATCGTGAGGCAGAGAATGTTTCTGAGGTAGTAGTTGGAACCTTTTTCATCAATTCTCTGTCTGTTAAAGTGTTATTTGATTATAGAGCATCTCGTTTATTTATTTCTAGCAATTTAGTGGAAAAGCTTAAGTTAGGCAGTCCAGTGTCTATTTTATTAGAAATTGCATTGCCATCATGAGGTTTTTTTTAGTTGAACTAAGCTGCACAATCAAGTACCCTTAGGTGATAGTTGGGGTGAACTTTCCGTTCGACTTAGTTGAGTTTGATTTGTCAGACCTCGATGTAGTTTTAGGGATGGAATGGTTAGGTAGATTCAAGGCTCAAATTAATTATGAGGCCCATAAGGTGTCCTTAGTTGGCTCTAAGAAAGAAAGGGTGACTTATAGGAAGCTTAGGAAGGAGAATAGAATGAAGATAGTGTCTTCAATGATAATTCAATCTTATATGTGGAAAGGGTGTTCAATCTGTTTATGTGGAGTTCAGAGCATTGAAAAGGAAGACGAGAATGGGGAGGTTCCATTTGTACCCGAGTTTCCTAAAGAGATACCGGGTATGCCACCTGTTACGGATCTTGAGTTCACTATCGATTTGCTGCCAGGAACGAGACCTATTTCAAAGGCTCTGATAGAATGGCTCTAGCGAGAGATGAAAGTGTTAAAAGTTTAGTTGGAGGAGTTGTTCAAAAAAGGGTATATAAGGCCTAGTTCCTCTCCTTAGGATGCACTTGTATGTGAAGTGGATGGTGAAATATCATGGTGTGCCTAAGGACATTGTTTCGGATCGTGATTCCGAGTTCTTGTCCAACTTTTGGCTGAGTTTGCAGAAGGATTTAGGCACTAATATGTTAATGTGTACATCTTTTCATCCCGCTATAGACGGACAAACGCAACAAACGATTCGGACTTTAGAGGATATGTTGCGATTTTGTGTCATGGAGTATCGGGGATCGTGGGAAGATTTCTTGGATTTGATAGAATTCTCCGACAACAAAGAATCATCATGCAAGTATTGGAATGGCTCCGTTTGAAGCTATGTACGGTTGGAAGTGTAGAAGTTTAGTATGATGGAATGATATTAGTGAAACCGTGGTACTTGGACCTGAGTTACTAGAAGATAAGGTTAAACAGGTGAAAGTGATTCAGGAAAAGATCAAGTCGCCTCAAGATCGACGTAACAATTATGCTGATTTGAAGAGGAGGGATGAAGAGCTTTAGGTTGGAGAGAAGATATTGTTGAAAATATCTCCAATGAAAGCGGTGATGCGCTTTGGGAAGAAGGGAAAGTTGATCCCAAAGTATATCAGGTCTTATGAGGTGTTAAAGAAGATTGGAAAAGTGGCATATAAGTTGGATTTGCCAAATGACTTAAGCGGAGTGCACGATGTTTTCCATATATCTCAGTTAAGGAAGTATATTTCGGATGCGTCCCATCTGTTGCAGTATGAGATCGTCGAGTTAGATGATAGTTTGATTTATGAGGAGCGACTCCGTAAGAATTATTGATAGTAAAGTGAGAAGTACTCGGACTAAGGATGTTATATTAGTCAAAGTATTGTGGGTCAAACCATCGCACTAAGAAAGCAACTTGGGAGGCCGGGCGGATATGCACATGAAATATCCGCGTTGTTTTACGAGGTTAGTTGTCGAGTTATGAGGTCGTAACTCCTTTCAAAGGGATAAAATGCGATAGAGTTTCGCGCTTTTCCATAGTTATTGCATTTTAGCATATTTTTTAGTCATTATATGCATTTTTGGCATGAGCATTTGAGTCAGAAACTACAATTTTGGATTTTAATCCGTTTTTGGAAAGTGATTATGACTTGTCTTAAGTTTCAAGGTCGAAACTTCTTTTAAGGGTAGACTGTAATGCCCTATATTTTTGTGTATTTATTTAAGTAAATAAATATTTATTTTCAAAAAAAAAAATATTCTAATCAAAGGCTAAATTAGTAATTTCACTCGTTTTAATTTTTTTTTGCGAGAATATGGAGCAAAACATGGATTTGTCAAATTTTTGGATTTGAAACCTAGTAAAAAAAAACTTTATTAATAATTTTTTTTAAAACACTTAAATGATGGAGTTTAAAAATATATTTTATTTTGCGCATTATGGACGGCCATCACCAATTAAAGGCGAGGTTTTATTTTTTTTTATTAAAATTCCAAATTAATGTGTAGGTTACAAATCTTACAAACCTTGGTATAATCTTCTAATTTTGTGGTGAAGCTTACAAAGTATTTACTTTTGGAAATCAAATACTACGTATCCTACACCTATAAATACCCCAAACCGCAAGCTATTTTTCCACATTAAAACTTTGAAGAATCCAAACTCTCTTATTTCAAGATTCTTTCTTCTCTTATTAATCTATTTTATTTTGTATTCTTTATTCAAGTTCCCATTTTATTTCGTCTAAGTAAACATTTTCATGTTTCTTACCAAAAAATACTATGTTCATGATAGGTTATGTAAGAATTCATGTGATAAATTATTTATTGGATTTTTTTTATATATTATTGGTTGGTTAGGAGAACGCTCAAGCATAAGACTAAGTGAAGATACTAGTATACTCTTTGTGAAAGATCAAGGTACGTTATGTAGCCAGATCTTTTGAAATGTGGTTTTATGTGTTAAAGTTATTTGTTGATTTAATGGTTGAATTGATTTAGAAATTTAGTTTAAAAATGGTTACAACATTTTGTTCATCACTTTTGGAAATAAAAAGAAGGAATGATTTTAGCAATCATATTATTTGAATATTTTTGGAATTTAATTAGGGAAAATTTCATAAAACTACCTTTTATAATTAATTTTTTTCAAAAAACTACATTTTAAAAATTTTCTTTCAGAAAACTACTTTATATAACAAATTTATTTCAATATACTACCATTTTACCATAAATGGGGTTTAATCACTAATAATTGAGTCATCGTAAATTGCTATTCTTTCCTCCCCTATCGTTTCTCTCTTCTTTTCTCGCTACTCCATTGTCAGCAACACCTAGGGCGATTGTCATATATTGATTAGTATTAAATATAAACGTAATATGGTAGTATATTAAAATGAATATGTTATATAAGGTAGTTTTTGAAAAAAAAATTTAAAAGGTAGTTTTTTGAAAAAAAATACTACCTCTGTCCCAGAATAGTCTGAACACTTTCCTTTTATGTTTGTTCCAAATTAGTTTCAACACTTCCATTCTTGGCATGGTCCCACCATTAATATATTATTTCTTTTACACATCTTTGGCCTACACTCTACTTTTTATCAATAAAAAGTTACTCAACTTTCTCTCTCCTCTAATAAAAAATACCCCACCAACTCCTATCACATCTACTTTTTAAATAAAATAACATTTGATAACCACACCACAACTTATCATCTTAAACTACGTGTCCCAATAAGTGTTCAGATCTTTCTGGGACGGAGGGAGTAGTTATAAAAGGTAGTTTTTTGATTTTTTCCTTTAAATTATTATTATTACAAGGAATGGCTTGATTGGTTTTTATGAACTTTGAATGTTCAAAAAGTTGTTTATGAGAAAAGGAGATTTATTCATGACTTACAAGTCATAGTATTATTATTACCGCTTGATTAACGTTAATAAGAAGAGTTTATGCTTCCAATTCCACTTGTTGGCAACTATGTTTACCCCTTGATATAGATCCGTAATGGGATGACTATATTGGGAGGTGTGCACACTTAGGTAAAGCAAGAGGAGATAAGAAGATGAATTGTTTTCAACATTACTTTAATCTAAGTTATTTGGAAAGAGTTTGTTCCTAAAAGTTATCGTTGAATTATTAGTGATGGAGTTTTCAAAATATAAATTGTTATGAACTAGAAAATGTGTTACTTATATAGTACTTTTCGTACTCAGTTTTATACTGTCGCGTATTTCCTTTTTTCTATTTGGCTTTGCCCTGTTTACCTTTTGGTAAGATGTTTTGAATGTGAACTTTGGATGTGCATGGGAGCATACTAGGGAGGGGATCGTCACCTAGTATATGATGTTTTATTTATTTTAAGTTTCAGACAATATTTATTTTTAATAATAAAGAGTTATTATTATTTTGATCAAGTCTTCTACTGCAACTTATTATATTACTAGTTGCTGAAAGCGTGATAGTCAAGTGGCGGTAGTACTCCTAAATTAATAAAATATTATTTATCTATTATTTATTTGAAATGAGTAATTGGGGTGTTACACACATCATAATATTTTGTTTCCAGTGGGTGGACTGATTTTTTTTTTCTTTTTCGATGTTAAACATTATTTTTGGTAATTAGTTAGGACAATTAATATTATAATATAGTTGGTTATGATTTTATGAATTTAATTTTTAACACAACTCTCAACAAAATTATTATTATTTTAATTATAATATATTATTATTAAAATTATTATTATTATTAAAATTATTATTATTATTATTATTATTATTATTAGTATTATTATTATTATTATTATTATTATTATTATTATTAGTATTATTATTATTATTATTATTATTATTATTATTATTATTCGCACAACTAAATATAATTTGATGACTTAATAAAAACAAGTTTAAAAAAAGTATTGTTTGAATGTGATTTCAACCACCTAACATTGATAAAAGCGATACAATGTCTAGCAATCAATATGGTTCAAACAATTCTTTGAACAACGAATTTTTCTGAATGATTTTTAAAAAATTTAAAGATAAATGATTTAAAATTCAGTTGTATATTTTCTATTGAATTATATGAATTTTTTTTTAGATATAAAATTAAGTCTATTAATATTAAAAATTCATAATACTCCATATAATTTTTAAAATTTATTTTTAATCCATATAAAAGCATGCATCGTGGCATAAAGGCTAGTCTTTTATATTTTAAGCTATATTAATTACATATTTCTCCAAAAAGGTAAAACGATGAAACTATCCTAATTGTCTCAAATGGAAATTACAAATCAGAAACAAAATAAAATCATAGATTATCCCAACTCACACAAATAACAATTATGAACCCACAAAAAAGATGAGATTATCCCCTTTATATTTTTATTATTTTTAAGGATTGTTAATTTGTATATGAACTGTTATTGCATTTGAAAGTTTAGGTAGAAAAAACTCCTTAAATATTTGCTTTTTAATTGATTTAATTTTTTTAGTGATGTCAATTTATTTTTCAATCATATATTTCCAGTTTTCCTACACATATTTTTTATGTCAACTAATTTTTGCAATTTTGAACTTTTCTTGATATGCATATTTTTTAATTAGGAAGGGGCATAATTAAGGAAAAACTAAATAGGTAAATTTAGTTACAGGTATAAAAGTTTGTTTCTTATTTGGGAGACACCATAACTCTCTCGTTGACTTATATAATAAAGATAATTTTTACAATTTAGCAATATATGGTAGTATTTTCTTTTCCCATTTGACATAAAACTAGTTATTAGGCCCGGGCTACGCCCCGGATAAGAAAAATATTCATTTACTAATATTATACTTTAAGATGATAACTCTAAATGTTATCTGTTCTAGTGGTTAAGACTTTAGTATATGTTATTGAGGTTCCGGGATCAAGCCTTATACTACGCAGTTTCTAATTTTTTTAGGAAAAATTGACATGAATAATCCCAACTTTCACCTGTCTTCTCAAACTAATCCCAACTTTGGATTATTCTAGAATAATCCTAACTTTTGAGGGGACCTTCTCAAAATAAACCAAACTATAACTTTTATTGCCTACACTAATCCATTTTAGGTCTATAATATATAGATAATTAATAGTTCAGATTATTTTGAGAAGGTACCCCCTAAAGTTGGGATTATTCTAAAATAATCCAAAGTTGGGATTATTTTTAGAAGACTGGTGAAAATTTGGATTATTCAAGTCAAATTTTCCTTTTTTTTATTGTTGTGGATTACATAGAGTAAAACTCCCTTAGGGAGAGTGCCACGTGGCACCGTTCCTTGTTCAGGCACACCTTTTAATATATTAACTAGTTATTAGGCCCGGGCTACGCCCCGTGTAAGGAAAATTTTCATTGTTATTAATATTATACTTTAAGATGAAAACACTAAATGTTATTTGGTCTAGTGGTTAAGACTTTAGTATATGTTCTTGAGGTCTCGGGATCAAACCCTATACTACGCAATTTCTAATTTTTATATTGTTGTGGATTGCACGGAGTAAAACTCCCTTAGGGAGAGCGCCACGTGGCACCGTTTCTTGTTTAGGCACGCCTTTTAATATATTAGTATAAATAGACTGATTATTATGCCCGGACTATGCCCTGAGTAAGGAAAATTTTCATTTATTAATATTATACATCCAATTGATAACACTAAATAACACTTGGTCTAGTGGTTAAGACATTAGTATATAACCTTTAAGTCCCGGGATCAAACCTCATGCAATGCAATTTCTATATATTTTTTTACAGTATGTGGATTAAATGTAGTAGAAAGCACTTAGGGAGAGCGCCACGTGGCACCGTTCCTTGTTTAGGAACGCCTTTTAATATATTAGTATAGACTAGTATTTTGGCCCGGGCGATGCCCCGGGTCAGTTACAATCATAAAATATATTATTATATATAAATCTCGTACTTAATTTTATTAGTTTTTCGTAATATTTTGTCTAGTGCGAAATTGAAAGATGGACGTTATGGCATGACAAATTGTTTTCTTAAAAACTTATAAGGAATTGTGGATAAAAATAACAATTTCAATGGAATTAGGGTAAGAGAATGTTATTACTTATTAAAAGTGTTAGAGATCAAAAAGTTTATTTATGTCTTTATAATTACATATACTTATAAGACTTTATTATGTTTTACTTTGAAACATTAAGCATTGAAATTGTAGTGGATTAGTGGTGAAACTCTCACATTTCATTTCAAAGGTCATGTGTTCGAATCCTAGTAACTACATATTGTTTATATTTTTAAATGAGATTATAAAAATGTGTATTAGAAGCTTGATAAGAGTGCCACGTGGCACCGTGATAGATGCCTATCCTCTTAGAGTCTTAGTATATTTTTTTTTTTTTTTTTTTTTTTTTCTTCTTTTTTCTATTTTATTAGATGTAATTTTTTATTTTAGTGGGGCAAAATAGAGGGTTTTTAGTTTTTGTGTCCCCCCTCGTTGCCTTATATAAATAGATAATTAAACTCTAACCAAACATCAGTAAGATAGAATCCATATGATACACATCCTATATTATTTAAATTACTCCGCATTCCTTGTCTCCGTAATTTTATATTTTCTTATCTAGTATTCTTTCTATTAAAATAATTATTATCAATAATGTTTATTACATCCATGTATTTGCACGGGGCTTAAACTATTTCATTAATGAAAGATTTGGCTTATATATATTTATTGTATTTTACAACTAAGGTATTTTACATTTGATTTTACTTGTGAAAGAATTCGATATTGAAATATTTATTGGCAAGAAAGAAATGGTATCAGTTACAATATCTATGACCATATTAATAGAATTGTTGATATTTCTTGTAATTTTGTCTATGTTTGGCCAACACGTCTAGGCGTAAAATTTTACACAAGTACATGTTATTCATGGTTACGTCGTTACATTAGTATTTTAGTATATTGTACTATATTAAACTAACCTTATATGCACGCAATACGTGCAATGAAATTTTAGTATTATTGTGATATTGGAGCATTATTAAAAATATTAATTTTGGTTGTTTATTTTTTGTATTGATAGCTTCTCCAAAGAGAAAAGTAAATATGTTTTTACAATGATTATTTAAAGTGTAGTGTTAAAAAATAGACATAATAAAGCATTCACTCTCATAAATATTTTTTGCCAAGTTTAACTAATCATCTTGCACAGTCACGCGCATTCACCTTGGCTTAGTCCAACTGTCCAGGCAACTTCAATTTGTGACAAAAATTATTTGTATAAGTTGAGGTTTTTTTAAACCCAAAGTGTGTTGCTTGTATAGTTTTTAATAAATATCTCTTGATTTTTCACAGTATATTTTGATTAATTCTTTCTTTAAATTGATAATGTGTAATCTGTAAAGTGAAGACTACTTACCTTCAAGAAAATGGCATCCCCTATAGGAATAGTTTTGAACATATCTCCAGAAACATGCTTTACACCTGCTATATGCCAAAATTTGAATTTTTTCATATTAATAAGCAATGACGGATCCATAATATTCTTGATGGCGAGTCTCCATCAATTACCAATCACTTTTATTGAATCTTTTTTTTCTTTTTCAAAAGTTCACAAGTAGATTTCAGTCCCAAATATAAAAAGAGTCATATTTTTAACTATTAGTACTAAAACATTATTACAATTATTCCGACAAATTTTTATGTTTTAATATCGATCTATTATATCCTTAATTCTAACACTACAATTGTTCAGCTTGTTTACATACTGTTTAGGTGCATGCAATACTTTAAAAAAAGTTGTTGTAACATGCAACAAAAAAATACTCCATAGAAAGTTGGAGAATAAACTAAATTAAGACCCAAGTAAAATAAGATTGTCATCAAGCTTAGCTTAGCTCACTTGGTAAGAATTCCACCTCATGACCTCAAGATTAGGGATTCGAATCCCACTAAGTGAGGGGTACTTGAAGGAAAATTACCCTTACAACCCCCCTCCTTTCAAGCCTCTGGATCTAATGTGCGTGGCCCAAAAAAAGACAAGCCAAGGCCTGATGGGACAATGCTTTACTTTTCCTTGTGCTTATCTGTGGCTGCAGGTCACTAAATTTAAGTTCAAAGAGAGATTGAGGGTTAGTGAAATCTTTTTTCTTTATATTTCAGCTTGATTGTTATTTTATTTATGTTACGGGTCAATATAGCTGAATATTTCTGTTAAGCTGTTGTAACTACCTTCCTAGTTTTAAGGATTGTCTGTTTTGTGTATGTTGTCAATAAATACTAACTGAGGTTGTAATAAGAAGGTATCAATAAAATCAAACACTTCCTACTCTTCTTCTATTCTACTTCTTCTCTTCTTTCTCTCTTTTATTCTACAATCTTTCTCTCTCTATCCTTTTCTTTCTTCTTATTCTATCTGAACTATTCTAAACAATCATAGCAGGGAGCTAAGCTCCTGCATCAATGGTATCAGAGCTCGTATTCCTCTACTATTCTTCCGCCATTAAAGAGTGAAAAGTACGCTGTTAAAAGTCAGTAGGACTTGCTGCATTGAAGGTGTTTGTAGAAAAGCCCGACTCAAGAAATTTGTGTGACTCTTTGAGGAAAATTAAGTTGCATATGCCTGCAACAAGAAGGAATCAAGCTCAAATTATGGAGGAGCATGTTAAGAGCTTGGAAAGGAAATTGGAAGAACAAGCTAAAACTATGCAAGATTTGGTTCAGATGGTCAGGGAAATGAAGGAAACAAGTTCTTCAGATGCGAGCCCGAGAACTTTTGTCAATAATAATCTGAGAACTCAAGGTATGAATCCAAAGCTTGAGTTTCCTAAATTTGATGGGTCAAATACAAGGAATTGGATTAAAAAATGCTGTAGATACTTTGCATTATGTAGAATTCCTGATGAGCAGAAGGTTAATCTTGCTTCACTTTACATGATAGATAGAGCTGAAAGTTGTGTCTCAAGTTATCTGTCAGTAAGGGGAACTGTAGATTGGGATGATTTTATAATTGATCTTGTAGCAAGATTTAAAGATAGTAGAAGTTTGAATGTTGTAGAGCAATTTAATAAACTACAACAATCAGGGTCATTGGAAGATTACATTGATGAATTTGAAGGTCTGAAAGCTATTATGGTGCAAAGTGGGCATATCTTACCTGATTCTTATTTGCTTGAGAGTTTTGTTGGTGGATTAAAGGGAACTAGCAAACCATTTGTTAGAGCCTTTAAACCTAATAATATTTTCGAAGCAATTGAACATGCAAGGTTGTCTGAGGAGCAGTTTAACATGTTATCATCCCACAAATTATATACTAAACCTTTTTCAGCCAAACCATTACAATCTATACCCTATAATCCAAATGCAAATAAGCCACCCTTGTTACCTACACCTATAACCACAGATAAATCACTCACCAAATACCAGCCTAGACCTTTTAAACACATTCCTGCTGATGTAAGGGCAGAGAAAATTGCTAAGGGCTTGTGTTACTACTGTGATCAAGCCTATGAGAGGGGTCATAAATGCCAATTTAAAGAACCACAGTTGTTTACAATGGAATTTTTGGGAGAAGGAGATAGGCCATTGTTGAGTGAGAATGACAGTGATGAAGAGGATCGGATAAGTATTACTTCAACTTCTGAAATTTCTCCCCAAATTTCAGTAAGTGCTTTGTCTGGTAATCAGAGTTGTCACACTATGAGGGTCAAAGGTTTAGTGAAAGGGAAGCCTTTACATATACTCATTGATTCAGGAAGTACCCATAATTTTCTTGATTCTGGTGTAGCCAAAAAATTAGGCTGTTCTTTGAGTACCATAGACCCTCAAGCAGTTGCTATGGCTGATGGAAATCACATAGCCTGCACACATATGTGTAAAGACTTTCAGTGGAGTTTATTGGGGAAGAATTTCACAACTGATGCTCTTTTGATATCATTGGGGAGTTGTGATATGGTTTTAGGGGTTTAGTGGCTGAGTACTTTAGGCCCTATTAGTTGGGATTTTAAGAATCTGGTGATGAAGTTTGTTATGGGTAATGAGACGTTGCTGCTGCAGGGTATTCCACCAAGCAAGTTAAAAATAGTGGAGGGGGAACCTGCTAGTAAGTTGTTTGCTACTGCTGCTCAGGTTTGTTTGTTACAAGTGCTGGAGGTTTCTTGTTTGTTCGCTTAAGGTGACACATGATCAGATGGTGGACTATCCTGAGTTGGAGTGTTTGAAGCAGAAGTATGCAAAGATATTTGAAGATCCTATAGAACTACCTCCTAGTAGAGGTGTATTTGATCATAGGGTTCCTTTAGAGGAAGGAAAAGGCCCTATGAACATCAGACCATATAGATACCCTTTGAAGCAACGGGATGTTATTGAGCAACTTGTGCAAGAAATGCTGGACAGGGGAATAATTCAGAATAGTTCAAGCCCATTTGCATCACCATTAGTGCTTGTAGGGAAAAAAGATGGTACTTGGCGTTTATGTATAGACTACAGAGAGCTCAACAGAAGGACTATAACGAATAAGTTCCCAATTCCAGTCATGGATGAACTTATTGATGAACTTTCAGGAGCAAAGGTGTTTACTAAATTGGATTTAAGGGCTGGATATCATCAATTAAGGATGCATTCAGATGATGTTTTTAAAATAGCCTTTAAGACACATACTGGGCATTATGAATTTCTAGTTATGCCATTTGGCTTGACTAATGCTCCAAAGCATCTTTTCAAGGATGGATGAATAAGGTTTTTAAACCTTTGTTAAGAAAAGAGTGTTCTTGTGTTCTTTGATGCTATTTTAGTTTATAGTGGCACATTGAAGGATCATTGGATACATTTAGGTGAAGTATTCCAACTTATGGAGCAACATCAAATGTACATTAAAGCTAGTAAATGTACATTTGCAACCGCCAGTGGTGGAATATTTGGGCCATTTCATTTCAAGCAAGGGAGTGGAGACAGATCCTCATAAAATAGCAGCTATTTCCAGTTGGCCTACACCTAGTAATGTTAAGGAATTACGCAGCTTCCTAGGACTGGCAGGGTATTATAGAAAGTTTGTGAAAGGTTTTGCACTCCTTAGCAAACCTTTGACAAATTTACTTAAGAAGGGGGCTTTTCGGTGGAGTGAAGTAGCTCGGCAGGCTTTGGATAAATTGAAGTTGGCTTTAACTACGGCTCTCCTGTATTGGCACGTTCCCGATTTCAACAAGACTTTTGTAGTTGAAACAGATGCTTAAAAGTATGGGATTGGGGCTGTCTTAATGCAAGCAGATCATCCTATAGCATTTATTAGCAGAACCTTGGGTCCTAGATGGCAAGCATTGTCTGTGCATGAGAAAGAATTATTAGCCATAGTTTTTTCAAGTACAAAAATGGGAGCGTGACGATGGGAAATCATTTTGTGATCAAAACTGATCAAAAGAGTTTAAAATGGCTCTTACAGCAAAAGATTTCGACCCCTTTTCAACAATTCTGGTTATCCAAGTTGATGGGGTTCAGTTATGAGTTTCAATACAAGTGTGGCAAAGACAACCTTGCTGCTGATGCTTTGTCCAGAGTGCCAGGTACTGAAATTTTATGTATGGCCATTTCTTTAATTTCTTCTGATTTGAGTTCATTAATACAAGCCAGTTATCAATAAGATCCTCTCTTGAGTTCTACTGTTCATAAACTCCAGCTGGGAGAATCTGTGCCGGGGTATATATTGGTAGATGGATTGTTGAGGAAGGAAACTAAGATCATTATAGGCCCTGATCCTTTTCTAAAAGCTAAAATTTTATTTTGGCAACATTCATCCCCTGAGAGTGGTCACTCAGGTAGGGAAGCTACTCTGAAAAAACTTAAAAATATATTCTACTGGAAGGGCATGACTCAGAGTGTTAAGTAGTATGTAAAGGATTGCAAGGTTTGCCAACCAGCAAAGTATGACAATGCAGCTAAACCAGGGCTGTTGCAACCTTTACCTGTGCCTGAGGAGGTGTGGATAGACATCTCTATGGACTTCATTACTGGATTACCTAAATCCATGGGCAAGGAGGTAATATTTGTAGTTGTGGATAAATTTAGTAAGGCTGCCCATTTTATGGCTTTAAGCCACCCTTTTACAGCAATCCAAGTAGCTCAATCATACTTGGACAATGTATTTAAGCTGCATGGCTGGCCCAAATCAATTGTCAGTGATAGAGATTCTATATTCCTCAGCAATTTCTGGAAGGGATTATTTTCACTTCATGGTACTGATTTCCTATTGTCTTCTGCATATCATCCTGAGATAGATGGTCAAACAGAGGTGGTTAATAGGTGCTTAGAGACATACTTGAGATGTATGTGTGGTGAGACACCTAAGGATTGGTGTATGTGGTTACCAGTGGCTGAGTGGTGGTACAACACTCATTTCCACACTTCTACACAGCTCACTCCATATGAGGTTGTTTATAATCAAGCCCCACCTACTCATCTACCTTATTTAGCTGGTGATTCTGCAAATAATGAGGTAGATAGAAGTTTGATCAGGAGAGAAGCCATGATTGATAGGGTCAAGTTTCACTTGGCAAGAGCTCAATGTAGAATGAAGAATCTTGCTGACAAACATAGATCAGAGAGAAGTTTTTCTGTTGGAGATTGGGTTTGGCTCAAATTACAACCTTATAGGCAGGTTACAGTGAAGCCTAGGACAAACCAGAAGCTCAGTCCTAAGTATTATGGGCCATTTCAAGTGATAGCTCAAGTAGGAAAGGTGGCTTACAAGTTACAGTTACCAGCATCAGCAAAGATTCACAATGTGTTTAATGTTTCACAGTTAAAAACCTTTCAGGGTTCTCTTCCTTTAATTTCTCACATCCCTACTTGGTTGCAAGGCCAGGATCCCACCTCTCCTATTCTACCTGCTGCTATTTTGGATCAGAGGACTGTGAATGTTCAAGGACAAGACCAATTACAGTATTTGGTTCATTGGAAGGATTTTCCTTCTCATGAAGCTACTTGGGAAAATGCTGCTGATTTCATTTCCCAGTTCCCTACCTTTGTTGTGTAACTATGCTATGCTGTCATAGTAGACTTGGGGTCAAGTCTTTTTCAAGGGGAAGGGTATGTTACGGGTCAATATAGCTGAATATTTCTGTTAAGCTGTTGTAACTACCTTCCTAGTTTTAAGGATTGTCTGTTTTGTGTATGTTGTCAATAAATACTAACTGAGGTTGTAATAAGAAGGTATCAATAAAATCAAACACTTCCTACTCTTCTTCTATTCTACTTCTTCTCTTCTTTCTCTCTTCTATTTTGCAATCTTTCTCTCTCTATCCTTTTCTTTCTTCTTATTCTATCTGAACTATTCTAAACAATCATAGCAGGGAGCTAAGCTCCTGCATCAATTTATCGATGGTGCAGGGGACCCACCATGCTTAATGCTACCTCCGCCACTGATAAAGACTATAAATTAACATCCAACAACTGAAACCCAACTCAACGTGATATCAAAAAGACATAAATACACATCCTAAATGTGCTTTTTGTATCGGGATTAATTTTTTTTGTTGCTTACTTAAGGGCAGCGATGTGAAATGATATGCGGTAGGCGCTACTCGCTAGCGAGCCAGAGCGAGATATTAATAGTATTGATATCAAAATTCATGCCTGAGCATGGAAGGGCATTGACTATGACATGAGGCAAGTCGAAGTTGATGCCCTTAATGGAGGAATATTTTGAAGTAATAACACGAAGAGTGTGCCTAAGACCTCCACCTACATCGACAAGTTGATCGATGTTCTCCAAACCCTTAAACTTGTCTAGAATCTTCTTAATGACAAATGTGGTTGTTTGATACATTGGTTTGTTGAAAACCTCATTGTACCTCAGGTCTACACTGGGATACTCGAATGAGTTCATTCCGTGTACCATGTTGAATGGGATTCCGCCATTCAATACAGCCTCATCGAGCTTGCTCCTGCAATGAGGACATACAAGAATTCAACTAATGAACTCAAAACCTTAAACAAAATCATCTTGCGAGAACAAACCTTATGCCTTGTTCCGATCATCCAAAGTTCCGGCCTTGACAATATCATGGATTTTATTGGGTTTAAAAGTCACTTGCCTTGCACATGACATGATGAATGCCGGAACCATGGATCAATGATCGGAATAAGACATAAGGTATGTTCTCACAAAAAATATTTTGTTTAAGGTTTGTTTTTGCAAAAAAAAAAAATCTATATAAGGTGGTTTCTCACAAATTTCATGTTTCATAAGGTGGTTTTTGACAAAAAAAATCATAAATTATATTATTGGAAAGAAGATAATGAATGGCGCGGCTGAATGCATGACATAGATAAGAAATTCATATATTACGCGTGTATATATAAAGAACTAACCAGCTTGCAAGGAAGACCTTATCATTCAACAAGTTCAACACAGCATCCAATGACACACGATCTTCGTTTGGAACGAAAAACTTAGTAACTGGTGATGGACTGTATCACCTCTCCACCTTACCGTCGACAGTGGGGACAACCGTGCAACTAACAACGGAGTAAGAAGCTAACAGTCGGAGTATACGATCGAGCATTGAAGGGGCGTTAGGGTTGGGGATCTTGATCCGGGATGCTATCTCTATTGTTGACAACCCGTTGACACCCGCATGATCATGGAGTACTTGGAGCACTCCAATCTCAGTGCCTCAGTGGTAACTTTCATGACCATGGGAAGGGCACATGCCGTTATTGACTGATATGTATATGCATAGCACGTCTCTTCTTCCTCATTGTCTTTGTTAAGGAAAACAAGGTCTATGGTTTTGCTTACTGAATTGTTGTCCATATTGGTTAATATCTCTTTTGTAAATTGTTTTTTTTTGGAATTTTAATATGAGGAATTGGTACAAGGGGTGGAACTATATATGAAGCTGGAGGATGTGTTTATATACACACGAAGTATATCTTGACTAAACCAATAGAAAAGTCGACAACCTGCCAACACGCGTTGAAGAATTGTTATACTATATTTTATTTATTTTATTTTAATTTTTTTGGGCCCCTTTCGGGAACCCGTGGTAAGAAGAAATTCATATGGGCTGCCCTCGTACAGGGTCACTCAACCAAATGTCCAACAAGCCCCAACCCCCTCCCCCATAATATTGAAATATTTGCTTCCACCAAGGTTTGAACCTTGGTCTTCCATGTGGGAGATAGTAAGTCATACCATTGGACCCAAGGGTCCTTGGTTATTGTTATACTATATGTGGTCTTGTTAGATTTGTCTTGATATATATACTTTCAAAATATCAAATTCGTATAATTTTTACTAAAAAGTAATTAAAGATATTAATAGTTGAATTTGTGCATTGGCAAGCGTGAAAACTCAATTGTTGGAATATAGAATGAACGAAGGAAGTATATATTAATGAACTAGTAAATCCCGGAGTGATACTCCGCTTTTTTAACTAATATAGAAAAAAAGACTGTCGGTTTATCAAATACAAAGCAATAATTTTTAATATTTAATTGAAATTGACATTGAGAAATTTTGATTCGAATGCAAAAGGCAGTAAATAATACAAACTCTTTGTGTGCACCTTTTTTTTAATGAGGGAAAAGGCAAGCTAGATTAATCCAAGGACAAATTGTCCAAGAGTACATAAGGAGCCACTTCCGGAGTACAATGGTTCCCCCAAATTTGTTCAATGCCAAAAGCTACTAGCTTAGCTAGGTGATGAGCCACAAAAGTTTCCATCACGCTTTAAATGAGACCATAAAATTGAAGGAAAAGACAAACAAGCAGATAAAATATCATGTAGAATATTATCTAGATCGAGAGGGAAAATAGCATGCTTGGAGAGGCGATTGATATCCACTTGACAATCCGACTCTAGCACAATATTCCGAAGGCCATACTTCTTCCCCAAACGCAAAGCCATGTCAATAGCTTTTGCTTCAGCAAGCTCCAGAACCCAGATTAGCTTTAACTCTTCGAGTAGCACAAAAAGAACATGACCAGGCGATTTACGGGCTACAACACCCATCCCTACCCAACCTTTTACAGCCAACCAAGCATCCACTTAATTTTAGTCAAGGCCGCGGTGGTGCTATCCATATTCAAGGGCTAAGAGTGATGCTAGGGTGTGTTTTAGGATAAATTCGCCCAACATATATGCCATGCTCTTCAACCAATCTACGAACACGACCCACTAGAAATTGATTTGGAGTGGTTTTGTTGTTAAAAACAAGCTGATTTCTCTAGCCCCAAATACACCAAGCTAGGAAGACTCCTCTAGTCCTCACCTCTTTATCAATGCTGCACCAATGAACAATAAGGTCGCACATTGTGGGGGAAGGCAAGACACCCCGCATAGCCTTACACTCACAAGCACTCAATAACTCGAGGGCAATCGAAGAGCGCATGACTACTAGTTTCCACCTCCCCGCAACCCCAAGGGCCAACATCATCCTCAATAAGATGACGATACTTTAGAAGGGCACAGACAGGTAAAGAGTTGGATCACAATCTCCATAAAAAATGACAAGCTTTTGGGCTTACCTCAAAATTTCATAGGTCCACCCAAGCATGATGGAAAGCGTCTAAATTGCACCCCTTGCTAAGCATGTATGTGGTTTTAACTGAAAAAAAAACCGTCTTTGGAAAGGCCCCATGTAACTTCATCTTCGATATTTTAACAACTAAGGGGAATAGCAAGGATACAATGTTGATCTCTCTCGTTGAACACATCTTCAATGACATCTAATTTCCATTTCTTGCGTTGTTCATCAACTAGTTCATGCACCATAGTAACTACATCATTCCTTGTGGTGGTAATGGTTTTGCCACCCTCATCAAGGACCCACGAGTCCTCCTAGATGCAAACTTTATCCCTGTTCCCTACGCGCCACAACATGCCTTCTTTTATAAGAGCTTTGGAGCTCCACATTAGAGCTGATCAACTCGGCCCGGCCCGACCCGATTTTAGGGCGGGTTTGGGGCGATTTTTATATGGGCGGGCTTTGGGCAAGCCAAAAAAGACTTTTGAGTCTAATTTTTGGCCCGACCCGTTTTTGGCCCGAAAAGCCCGCTCGGCGCGGCCCGAAATATCGGGCTTTGGGCACAAATTTTTGACCCGGATTTGGGCCCGGCCCGGCCAATGGGATTTTTTTTTGGCGCGCCCGGCCCATGATCACCTCTACTCCATACGCTTTTCCATGAATTGCTGCAAGAATACCCAAGTGAAGCATTAAGAAAATCACTATGGGGATAATATTTAGCTTTCATAACTTGCCCAAAAAGAGGGTTGGGCTCGCAAACTAGTCTCCAAGCTTGGCGAACAAGCAATTCATCATTAAAAACTTCAAGATCCTTAAAACCGATACCACCAAGACACTTGAGGGTGCACGTAGTTTCCCGATTCTTCCATTGAGTTTTCCGATGAGAGTCATCGCTACTCCACCAAAACCTTGCCATTCTTGAATGAATCTTTTGGGTGATGAGTTTCGGGGAACTTGTAAACACCCATAAGATAGGTAGGAATGGCCTGAATGACTGCCTTCAGAAGAGTTTCTTTCCCTGCTCTAGATAAGAACTTTTCCTTCCAACCTTGGAGTTTCTTCCAAATTCTATCTAAAAGAGAATAAAAAATGGCTTTATTTGATCTTGGGAGATAGAAGGGATACCAAGGTATTTTTCGTGCTTATCAACCTTGTCTCATGTTAAGAATCCCCATCAAAGCTGCTCTTTGCTCAATAGTAACTATTCTCGCTAAAAGACACCTTTGACTTTTCATAGTTAATTTTCCGGACCGGATTTTCATAGTGCTTGAGAATATCAACAATAACGAGTGCATTCTTGGCGGGCGGCTCTGGTGAAGAGAAGACTATCATCAGCAAAAAGAAGGTGAGAGATTTCCAGACCACTTCGACTTGCTTTAGCACGATGAATTTGTTTGCCCCGAACTTTATTCTCGTATCATTTCGGAGAAAGCATCGGCAATCAAAATAAAAAGATACGTATAGAGAGGATCTCCCAAACGAAGGCCCAGTTGGAGTAACGAGATCCATGAGACTCCTCCATTCAAGATGAAAGAGTAAGTAGCAGATGAGACATAATCCATGATCAAATTAACCCAGCGACCATCAAAACCCATAGTGAGGAGAAGCTTTCTCAGAAAACCCCATTCCACTCTGTCATAAGCCTTGCTCATATCAAGCTTCATAACAATTGTACCTCGACGACTCTTATGACGATGTTTCATAGAGTGGAAAATTTCCATAACAATAAGAGCATTATCGGTTATCGGACCCCCCCGTAACAAAGGCACTTTGATTTTCAGATGCAATGTCAGGAAGAAAAGCTTTTAATCTCATAACAATAGCTTTAGACACAAGCTTATATAGAACATTACAAAGTACAGTAGGACGAAACTCAACAGCCCTAACAGGATCTTTTTCTTTTGGAATAAGAGCATGAAAAATAGAACTAACAAAACTCGTAACATCATCACTAATAATAAGCTAAAAGCGCTGATAAAGATCGTATGCATATTGTTAGGGCCAGGGAGCCTTACAGGGGTGCATCTCGTTGAAGTGCCGCATAAATCTCCTCTTTAGTGAAAGGCTTCATTAAAGCTTGGTTACATTCGGTGGATATAAGGGGCGTAACATGCTTTGAAGGACATTATGAAAATCCAACTCCGAAGGGTTTGAAGAAGTGAAAATGGAGTTAAAATAACTCCCCAAGATAGCCTCAATTTCCTCTTCATTCTCACACCAAGTGCCATTATCATCAAATAATCCCGCAATGTGATTTCTTCTGCGCCTTTGGGAGGCCTTGTGGTGAAAATATTGGGTATCTTTGTCACCATCTCTCATCTCCGAAACCCGAGAGCGTAAGTACCAATAAGCTTCGTTCTTTTCGTTCAAATCATCCAACTTACGCTCGAGATCAACACACTCTTTGCGGCTTTCATTCGAAAGTGGTTCTTCTTCGGACCATAACGAGGGCCTTTTCAACTTACGAAATTTGCTTCCCAAGCTTGTTAAAGCTCAAGCTACTCCAACTGGTAAGATGATGGCCCATGAGAGCGAGCCTTAACGGTGAAGTTATCTCCGGCGAGACCACTTCCCAAGCACTCGGCGCAACATTCTCACGGTTCTCATCAAGAAGCCAACCGGTTTTAAAGCGATAACCCCTCTTCTTTTTCCTACGAATGCTTTGTAGATGTGAGGGCGAGTTATTATTGGAGAATGGTTAGATTTGTAGCACATAAGATGCTCCACAATAGTGTTGGGGTACAAGCTTAGCCAAGAGGGAGAGCTAATAAAATGGTCTAGATGTTCCTGAACACATGTATCAAAAGATTTTCCTCGTTCCCAAGTATGCCATTGTCCAATGTAGCCAAGGTCCCTAAGAGAGAGGTCATCCAAAGTTGTCCTAAAGTTCTCCATTTCACGGCGAGTTTGATCAACACCTCCTTGCTGCTCACCATAACACAAGATCTCATTAAAATCCCCTCTAAAAAGTAAAGGAAGAAAGGATGCATGAAAAATGTGTCTCTTAAGGGTCCATGTTCTATGCTTCTCCTCCTCATTGGCCCAATGATAAACCCCAACAAAATGCCACTGCTTATCACCATCATCTACATCCTAGCAAATGTGATGTTGAGAATAAGAAACGAGAGAAATTTTATTTTCTTTTGCCAATAGATGCAAAGTCCTCCCGATCTTCCTCTACTAGCAACCCGAAACACATTAGGAAAACCTAACCGATTTTTTAACGCTTCAATTTCATTTTTCTTTATCATGGTATTCGACAAGAAGATGATGTCAGGAGCATAAGAAACACTCCATTTATGAAGTTGCCGAGCCGACAAAGGGTTACCCATCCCTCGGCGGTTCCAACACATGATAATAATGCAAGGCGGGTTGGTTTGTACTAACCTCCCGCCAAAATCGTGGCAGCAAGATCATTATCAAAGCTCGGCTTGGGTTGCTTCGTAGCATTGTCATCGAGACTCACCAACCATCTCCCTGTTATCACAAGGTCTCTTTGAGTTGTTGTCAGCAATATCCATCTCCATATCCATCTCACCTCCTTTATCTTCCATCACTCCCTTTGCCGTTCGTTTCCATGATTTCGATTTTACCCCCACTGCTTGTTTTTTGCTCGAAAAAACAAAGGTATCGCACTATGTTGGGTCTCCAAATTAGGCACAAGTGGCATTAACAAAACATTATTTTGGGTTTGGTGCAAAGGTACAGCTCCATTATGCGCGATAGGTTCATTTAATTCAACAACCTTTAAGCCCCATTAATTATACTCTCCACATTCACAGGAGTCAACTCCCTAACCGCCACATTAGTGCTTGCAGCCACGTGTTGAGGACCACCATCACTAAGCTCCTTGGGATTGTCGTCTTTTGAAAAAATAATCTTCCTGCAGGTTCGATACTTAGTTTCCTCCTCTAATTCCTTCGTTCTTCCTTTCCTCAGAGTCGCCTTAAGGGATAAACTCCACCCTAACCTATCATGTTTATCCTCTTCAGTAACATATTGACAATCCTTCTCTGAATGTCCTATGATTCCGCAAACAAAATAGAAAAATGGGAGGCGTTCATAAGCAAAATCCACCACAAGTTCTTTACCTTTTTTGTCTTTAATTTTCCGAAAATGTCACAAAGGCTAGGTAACATCAAGCATTACTTTCACTTGACGATATTTTCCAAACCCTATCTCCAATATTTCCCCCATATTCCCAATCAAAGCCCTAATAATTTCATCCGATCTACTATTAAATGGAAGATTTTTAATACGAACCCATAATGGATATTGGTTCAAATTTACCGGATCAGGTTACTCATCACCATCAGCTTCTTTCAAGAGAATCAACATATTATCAAAGCACCATGGCCTTCCTTCAAGAACTTTCAGCATATCCCGCCAATGAAAAAAGAACTTAAAACAACCTAGCATTTGGAGTTGGTAATCTATATGTAGACTTACATTATTTTTTAGTTAACATATCTACTACATTAGTTAGTGTTGCATTGTTCTATAATTAGTTAAGATCTATTGAGCATTATTTAGCTTGCAATATAAACGATGAAATAACGTTTTTATAAATCTAAAATGTCAAATACAAAAGACAACCTGAAAAAGAACTTAAAATAACCTAGCATTTGGAGTAATTGTACCAATTTCAGTTTGATTCTTGGAATTTGTTTTTAATTACTTTTCTTCATTGCACTTCTTCCCTTTGTTTTTGCACGTTCCGGATCTAAAATGACCAATGAAGTTGTACTTGATGAGCATTGTTCTTCTAGGACTAGTTTTATAGTTAGGATTTTGTTTTTACTTGCAGCTATATTTTTGTTGACTTCTTGTAGTACATTTCTTGCATCTTCATTATCTTGACTTTTGAGAATGAGATTGTAGAACTTTCTTGCACTTTTATATCGCTGTGGGGTTACGTTGTTTGTAATTGCTCCAGGGATTTCTTTATCCATTTCTCTTTACCACACTTCGCTCTTTGCAAATCTAGTCCACCTTTTAATTTTCAAAAGATATTTTAAAAGTTGAAACCGGATTTTATCTCGTAAAATTTATTTCCAGATTTAAAGGATAAAAGGACAACAAGTTTAAGAAAAAGGTTGTCAAACTGTGTCTGACGCAGGCGGTGCGCCAAGCGCATTGGTTGAGCCGCGTCAGGCGCACCTATCTGTGTTGGACACGTGGTTCAGTGCGTCAATTAGAGTCGTGCGCCTAGCGCACTCTTTGCATGATGCACAATTTGCTTTTCTTTCTTTTTTCTAATATTTTGCTATACATAAGCCATGATTTTCCGGATCTAAAAAACATTTTCATATACACGTACGCTCTATACTCGAATACTTGCGAATTCTCTCAAAACTCTCAAACTTACAAAAACATATATTTACAAACCTACAAACACATACTTTCAAACACATACACTGGCATTTCGATCGATCTTTAGGCTTCACGATTGCTCTTCCTGAAGGTCGTTATTCTCTCATACCCAAGCCACATTATATTTCTGAAGGTCCTTGACGAAAATTTCTTATTTTATATTGAAGTTACTAACTATTTCTTTCATGATGTAGATCCTTAATAAAAATCGTTCTTCTGTATATTCTAAATCTCTACCCTCTCTCTTTTATTTTTCTTATATATTTTATGTGATTGTCCTGCTTATGCTTTCAGCACTAACATGATTATTGTTACTAATCAAAATCTAAAGAATTGCTCTAATATTAATCAGATAATTTGGACAACCTATTAGGTTCTTTGTAATTTTGATTGCTTAATAACATCTCACTAAAAATAGTCTTTTTGATGTGTTTAATTAACCAACTTAGACTAATATTTTTAGGGTGCTTGAAAAGAAATTATTTGGTTATTTTTTTGCATAAACATTAATATGAATCGATATTTAGTAGAGGCCAGCAATGGGCGAAAGTGGTCCATGACTGTGTTCATACCCTCACCCCCGAACTCAATGTACGGTTTATTGACCAGTAATGGAGTCATGACGGGGAAATTTACATTGGATAAGTCCATGAGTTGTTCATATGGTTTTCCAATATCCAATTAGATTTATGAGTCTTCCTTTAAAGACTTGTTGGCGACTTCAAAATGTTTTCAATAAAAGCTTTACAATGAGGAAGTCAAACATGCACTCATCCCGCGTAGACGAAATACAATCACGCCTGGAGTAACTAATAGGTCCATGCAGTTAACGAATTCCACTTCTGGTTTTATGCACGCGCATGATGCCAGGATGACATTAGCTGGTCTCACGTTAACGTGAGACTGTCTTTTAAAAAACAGACTCATTTCTATATGGGACTGTGGAAGTACGACAGATACACTGTTTCTTAGTTAGCTGATAAAGTTATATAAACAACGATATATATATCAACAACAAATATCGCATTATGTGATATATGTGAAGTTGGATTGTATTTATTATTAAATACACCATGTGTATAACAGAAGAAATAAAAAGAGAGAGTATGGAGTGTTTAGGTGAAAATTTACGTAAGGATGAAACTCATTGACGAGACATCGACAACTAGATTAAATCGTCGGGACGAGATGAACCAAAGGGGGAAATCAAGTAAATAGACAAAAGGAAATGTTGACGCAGAAAAACCCCAACGAAGATGGGTAGAAAATCGCGGGTGGCTATGAGTCTACCAATCCACTAATGTAGCCATCGTCAATGAAGGACGACAGTCAATACAAACTATGGAAAATAACTAAGAACAAACTTATGAATCAAACACTAGTAGAATAATTGCTTATTGATGCGGTTTTTAAAGGGCATATTGTTGCAGATTTAGCCGCGCCGCGAATAAGGGCGCAGCAATAGGTGAACCGCAGCAATACGTTAACTTATTGCTGTAGTTTTTCCCAAAACTGCAGCAATATTTATTTTTTTAATATTAAAAAAGTGCACCTATTGCTGTGGTTTCAGTCCAAGAAAATTTTGAAATTAAAATTTGTAGCAATAGCTGCACTTTTGTTTTAAAAAACATTTAAAATTAAAAACTTCATACTATTTTCAATGTTTAAATGCAATAAAAACTAAAAGTAAGTAAAACCCACTGGTACAACACATTGGATCGATGTATTGAGGATAAAACCATAAATAATGAAACTAAAACAATTACAATATACAAAAGATTAAATAAAATAAATCAGAAAAGTGAATGAGGAAATGAAACTAACTAAATTCTTTTTTTAAAAATTAAATAAAAAAAATTACAGGAGGAGTCACAGCAAGCGACCCACGAGCCACGACGACCACGAGCCACGAGCCACGAGCCATAGCGATCCACGACCCACTAGCCACGGTGAACCACGACCCACGGTGTCCCACTAGCCACGAACGATTGAGGAGACGATGATGAAGATCAAGGACCCCGAAACGATTGAGGAGAGAGGAAGATAGGTCGCGTGAGAGTTGAAGGAGACCGCAAAGATGAGGGAGTTGAAGGAGATAGTGAGATGAGGGAGACACGGTGAGGGTGAGGGTGAGCGTGAAAGTGTGAGAGGAGTGAGAGTGGGTGAAGTGAGAGAGGGTGCGAAGAAAGATCGAGAGGACTGAGAGAGAATCAGTGAGATGAGTATAATGAGTTGTGAAGGAAATGACGCGCATGAAGGCTCAAGTATAAAAGAACCCTAATGACCCTATTGCTGCGGTTTCTAGAAGAAACCACAACAATAAATTAAAATAGCAGTTATGGGTGGGAACTGCAGCAATTGATCTGGTTAAACCAGTCAATAAATTTTGAAAAAAATATCGTTGACATCTATTGCTGCTGTTTCCACCCAGAATCGCAGCAATAGGTTGATTTTCGATTTTTATTTTCTTTTGACGCGGTTTATTGCTGCATATTGGTAAAACCGCCGCAATTCAACCTCTGCAATTATCATTTATTCTAATAGTGAAATATTGTAGCTAATGACAAAGAATAACAATGTTTGAATAATAGAAAGTAGCAATGGATGCTTTGGATGCTCTGAGTTTTGCTTGAGTAGAATGTGACTGCGTAATCCCTTTCCTCTAGGTCAAATCTACTTATATATATATATGAAGCTTAACACGTCCAAGCCGCTCCCACAATAGGAGGAGATAATGGCACGTTCACTAATAAACCTTGACTCGTGCAACTTTCAGTCTTGTTGCTTCTAACATTATTCCTTAATTGACTTAGTCTCCAGTTTTTACAGCCAAGCTGTTATACCTTTGGTCCAGACCTCATGTCGTCATGACTTAGTCCAGATGACCTGTCGAAGGCAAATATCGTCTAGACCTGTATAGGAAAATCGACCATAACAGGGAGTAAGCACTTAGGCTTGTTATAACTTATGAATAATTATTGAATCTTCATTAGTATACTAATTTTCTGAAAGTTAAATAATGGATTGTCAAAGTTTTAGCAAGAAAAGGCCCATTTTTGGCGTTTTCCATGCATGAATATCATTTGAGTCGTCATGTTTGTTCAAATTTCAAAGAATTAAAATTATTTAAAGGATCCAATGGCTTTGATAAAATTCAATGAAGAGCCATATGAGGTGAATATCTCATGTACGGTTACGTAGAGTGTCGGTATGAATGACTTATATGTCATCTTTTCCACTATCACCCCTAATAAACCAAACTACGCCTTACGTAAAGTTGTCGAGTACGATTGACCTCCTCGGATTTGAAATCACTGCTTATATATCTGGTATTGGCCATAATTTACAAGAATATTATGTAGTCTTATAAGAGGGGGAAGGGTTAAGGGTTTACCCTGTGTGAGATATCACATTGTTCAAGGAACCCTAGATGATGTCGAAGTAAAGGATCGTCAACAAGGGCGTTCTAGTGCGTTGGAGATTCTTATCTAAGACTTGTATCATTTGATGATGCCATGTGAATCACTAGAAACATGTAAAGTGTATGGCTAACCCAACAACGAAAGTTTCGTAAGGGACTGGAGCAGGCTACCATGAGACAAAAGATCTTCTTTCTATAGAGATTCGATTCAAAACTATTATATATATGTCCAAGGTCCAATATTGAAATAATTATTTCAGAGGTTTTTCCTGACTTTGTTCGTGTCAACAAACAATTCGAAGTACCTAGACTTTCTTAGAACAATTCTGAGTCAAATAGCAATGATTCGAAGCACTTATTTTTACACTATTTTGAAAACCCAAGGACTCCATCGTATGGATATATGGAAAATATAGGATTTCCAATCCTAGCAGGAAAAGGAGGGAAACATATACTCAATTTAAAGTGAATAAACAGAATTCCATACTCGATCTCATTGATACATATCGAATTTTGTGGAAAGCCGTATTCGATGAAAGTCGTATGTACGGTTTGGAGGGAGATCTTTCATATCTTTAGAGATCCACCCTACAATAAATTATCAAAAAAAATTATTTGTTATAATCTGAATATTACAATTAATTGTCTGCTTCAATCCTCGGCTTAGCACATTAATTGTTTGTTTTAATCTTGAAATTTAATTTAAAATATAACTACTTAAATAAATAACATTAAAGTAATATATATCATATTTTTCGATTTTGTTCATCAATGACCTTTACCATTTACGAAACCTGAATCATTCACTCTCTCTAAAAAGCCAAAAACATTAAAATTTCAATTATGTAGAATATGTTTTTATCTTTTCCTAATTCTTATAAGTTAATGCATACAAGAGCGTAAGATACATAAATTGTGTTAAATGGTTAAACTTTGTGAGCGTTTGAAAATTGTAACCTATCATTTGTCTTTATTATCTCTATTATACTCCATCCGTTTCATTTTAATCTACACACTTTCCGTTATGTTCTGTTTCTTTTTAATATACACACTGTTGCTTTTTCTATTTTAGGTAACATGTCACATCTACTTTATCCTCCTTTTCCACCCTTGTCATCCACTTTTTAATATTTTAACCTACTTTTTACTTTCTCTCTCTCACTTTTCAGTTTCTCTCTCATACTTTTGTACATATTCCTTGGTTCTCCCCCAAAGTGAAGTGAGTAAATTAAAATGAAACGGAGGGAGTATAAGCCAAGGAGGAGAGTGTGGTGTTCATATAGGGAATGACCCTTTTACCCTTAGCTTATATAATAACATAATATAGATGAAATTTAAATCAATATTCTTAACTATATGTTTTAAGAAAGGAAAAGTTTAAGGAATGTAAAATCAAATTGGTGATTATATGTCAAAGTTGGCTAAATAATCATGACGTGTAATTTTCTTTGCAAATAAATTCGATTAATAAAACAAAAGAAGATAACACATACAAGAATATTATTTGAAAACATATAGTTTTAAATTCCTTGAAATCTGCGGATAAAATTCAAAATACTAAGTCAAGATACTATTTGTTTATATTTTTTTATAGTGTAAAATAATTTTGAGAAAATGGCCATAACTTTTTTATATTCTGTATAGGGAAGTCCAAGTTCCACAGCGATCCCTTAGACCGCTGAAGATCGACATGGTCAACCTACAAAGGTGTCATGCGTCAATCCAACAAGGGAAGCTTCATGATACTTGGTATTCTAGGGCATGCCAATCCCCGTTATCCGCCTTGTATGTATTCTTAGCATGGGACATGTATAATGAGCTCGAGCTGACTCATTTATGCCTTAAACGAGTTATGGGCCTAAAGATAAGAAGTGATAAGAGGATAAGTATTAATTAACCCAATATAAGAAGTGTCCTATCATCATTAGGATTCTCCTGACCACTATAAATGCCCCATGATATGAGTTATTAAGGTACGTTCATAATCATTATTATGAGAGCTACCGGCTTTTCTTTTACTACTTAGGCATCATAGGGGCGTTCCTGTGATCAACCTCTGAGGTTATTTTACGTGAATGAAATGAAAAAAAACAGCCTTCTTTATGTAACATAAGAAAAAGAAAGACGGAATCGGAATTAGGAGATACTGGTTCACCCGCATAACAGTAATTTCATACCGAAACAATTATAATCAGGTTTCACATACCCATGGGAATTATCATAGATCATGGCGTCCAATTTAATTGCGGTCCCATCAAGAACTTCTTGAGCCCATACGACATCAAGTTCGCATACTCGTCTGTATGTCACCCTAAGAGTAACGGGCAAGCTGAAGCCGCCAACAAACAGATACTCAACGCTTTGAAAAAGAAGCAAATGACATGAAGGGGGTGGGGCCACCATGACAACCGTGATATGGTTTAACATGACCATAGAAAAAGAAGCAATAAGAGAAACCTCTTTCAGGCTAGCATTTAGGGCATAAGGAGTACTACTGGTTAATGTCGGGTTACCCAATTGGAGAATCACGAACTTCGATCCCGAGCTGAACGCCAAACTGCAAAAAGAGGATTTGGACCTGCTACTGGAGATAAGGCGAGCAGCTAAACTCAAGTTAGCCGCTTACAAGGATTATATTAGCAAAGCCTACAATAAGCGAGTTCGTAGCCAGCCAGTCAAGAAGGGAGATCTAGTGCTTAGAAGGACAACAACTAATGGTAAGGCCCATGTTGAGGGTAAGCTAACAGCCAATTAGGAAGGTCCGTATCTGGTGAAGGAAGAGATCATCCCTGGTCCATACCATCTAGAAGATATGGCCTATAAGAAACTTAAGAATTGCTGGAATGCCAGCATTTTAAAAAAACACCAAGTTTAGACGCTTTTAAAGTAGTTTTATTTTCAATTAATAAAATGACATTGTTTGTCATCACGCTAATATGTAATAAATTCGGCTAGCCGGGAAGAGCCACTTTTTTTTTTTTTTTTTTTTTTTTTTTTTTGAGGAGGGAAGAGCCACTTAAGAGAAACAAAATCAATATTATTCATTGTCTTGATTATCTTTGTTAGCGATCTACGATTCAAGAAACCCATCGGTAGCAAAGGAACAAATGACATATTCATATGCCAGACCGAACTGCTAGGAATGAATAATGACGTAAATGGTTAGCATATTAATATCCAAATCACTGGTTGCACACTTGGCAAAAGCAATAAATGCAAATACATAGTAAAATAAGTTTGAACATCGACACCACAGTTGGCAAAATTGTAGGAACATATAGATGCATATAGCGGAATTTCAGGAAACAAATTTCCTAACATCTATCACAAGATCGCATGCATAACATAAATATGAATCATATTATAAGGAAAAGAATGTACAACCTTTGTAGCGTGTTTTCCACTGGATTGCAAGTGCTAGAGATCAAAGAACAGCAATTGATGTCCCTCTACTTAGTCCACGAGCACCAATTGAATTCCCACGTTTGCTAGAACGGAAGAAGATGAACAGATTTCACTCTCTTGCTTTTTAGGGAGGGTGACCGAATTTTCCAAAGGGAAATAATAGGGTTTTTCTCTCTCGTTTCAGTTTGAAAGTTACTGTCAAATTGAACGTTCTTTTTCTCTCTCCTATTATAACATTTTATAATAATAGGAGAATAAAATAAGAGAGAGACCTAACCTAACCCTAATTTCTTCTAGTGGCCGGTTTCCTTACTTCAATTAGTTACTACAATGTGTGACCTCATAGGATTAGGTTAACTTAGTTGTAGGTACAATCAATATTGTTCTACTAACCAACATTTATTCTCTAGCAAGTAAATGTGATTACTAAACTAACGTAATTAATTATCTCTATAATAGTTCCTTTTATATTTAGTAATTGCGGGGAGGTCTAAGGACATATTCCTTCAATCTTCCACTTGTCCGAAGGCAAGAGCGCAATGCTAAATTCCTTAAGTCACTTAATGCCAAATTTGATAACACCATGTTATTCTCAAATTTATGTTCCTTGATCTTTGAGTTCGAACTGCTCAAATAAGGATTAACTCTTTAATCCTATTCCACATGGCCATGCAATTTTCCAGTTCTCGCTCATCAAGAGGCCCAGACACCATTCCTATTTAATAGGAGGACTTATCCACTCTTGTATGACCATAACTCCCACTCAATTCTTAGACCACCTGATCACTGCCTTTATAACCTCCTTTTACGGCGCGGCGTTTAACAGTGTCAAAGTTAAACTAATTATGTTGTGGTTATTAAGACATACACATGTCTAAGGAATTCACTAAATATAGTAGTTCGATTCTACTTTTAGAATCTAATTAGGTCAAGTCTCAATGTATCAACAATACATCCATATAATCAATTAGACATCTCTATGTCTCCATAGCCCATGGAACTGCGCTATAAATTAATTGTATACTAGTCTCTTAAATAAATCACTTATGTCCAATTTAGTGATTTAGACTAGGGACTTTAAATAAATTGTGATTTTTAGTTCACTTTACAAGGTTCCAATATCAAAACGTTTTCGATAATCCTCTTTGAAAACACAAATTATTTGGACATTTTATTTAATACTAAACCAAACAATTAAATAAGAACGAAATTTTTTATTGATAAACATTTCAAAGCATAATAAATGTCTTTACAATTGTAAACATGAAGTAAACAACCTAAAGCCATTCTCCCATATGCTTAAGCCCCATAGACCTAGTATGACACTCATGCTTAGGTTGAACAAGCGGTTTAGTCAGAGGATCTGCTACGTTATCCTTAGTATGAACCTTGCTTACTTTCACATCCTCTCTACCAACAATTTCACGAATGAGATGGAATTCCCTGAGCACATGTTTAGACCTTTGATGCTATCTGGGTTCCTTAGACTGAGCAATGGCACCATTGTTGTCACAATACAACTCAATGCCATTCTCAATGCTAGGAACTACACCAAGCTCACCAATGAACTTTTTGATCCAAACAACTTCCTTTGCTGCATCAGTTGCTGCAATATACTCAGCCTTTATTGTAGAATCCGCGATGGTATTCTGCTTAGAGCTCTTCCAGCTCACAGCTCCTCCATTGAGACAAAATATGAAACCAGATTGCGATCGAAAATCATTTTTGTCACTCTGGAAGCTTGCATCGGTGTATCCAGTAACAACCAACTCATCATCTCCACCATAAACCAAAAAATTATCCTTAGTCCTTCGCAAGTACTTAAGGATGTTTTTCGCTGCAATCTAGTGCACATCTCCTGGATTTGACTGGTATTTGCTGCATATACTCAAAGCATACGCAACATCCGGTCGAGTGCATATCATGGCATACATAATGGATCCTACAGCAGAAGCATAGGGAACATTACTCATATGCTTGACCTCATCAGGACTCGAAGGACACTGAGTCTTGCCAAGTGCAATGCCATGTTGCATGGGAATGAATCCTCTTTTGGAGTTTTCCAGCTTGAACCTTGCAAGAACCTTATCAATATAAGTTTCCTGACTGAGCCCAATTAGCCTTTTCGATCTATCTCTATAGATCTTTATTCCCAATATGTACTCTACCTCTCCTAGGTCTCTCATAGAGAAACAATTTTTAAGCCATTCCTTGACTGACTCAAGCATGGTCTTATCATTTCCTATCATAAGTATGTCATCCACATACAAGACCAGAAAAGTAATACTACTCCAACTTAACTTCTTGTATACACAAGATTCCTCTTCATTTCTGAGAAAGCCAAATTTCTTGACTGCCTTATCAAATCTGAGGTTCCAACTCCTTGATGCTTGTTTTAGTCCATAAATGGACTTCTTAAGCTTGCATACCCTCCCTGGATTTTCTAGATCTTCAAAACCTTGAGGTTGTGTCATGTACACATACTCTTTCAAGAACCCGTTCAAGAAAGCGGTTTTGACATCCATCTGCCATATTTCATAGTCATGAAAGGCAGCAATCGCAAGGATTATCCTAATGGACTTCAGCATGGCTACTGGTGAGAAGGTTTCATCATAGTCAATACCATGAATTTGTTTGAAACCTTTCGCCACCAACCTTGCTTTGAAAACACTAGTGTTTCCATCCTTGTCTGTTTTCAACTTGAAAATCCATTTGCATCCAATGAGTTTTACCCCATCAGGTAAATCAACCAAGTCCCATACTTGATTTTCAGACATGGAATGCATTTCAGATTTCATGGCCTCAAGCCATCTTTCGAGTCTTGGCTCTCCAAAGCATCTTTGTAGCTAGTAGGTTCTTCTGATTTTAAAATCGTCATTTTAGAACTTTCAGTCAAAAGGAAATCAATATATCTCTTTGACGGAATGATGGTCCTACTAGACCTACGTTGGGGAACAACAGAAGAAGTTTCTACCTCATTAGGTTGAGTGACTTCGCACGAAGTATCTCCAAGTGTGATGGTAGGAGGTACGTGAATTGAATGCACCGCATCCTGAGCATTTTCATGCCGGGGCGCCTCTGATGAGGTGTTAACCTTATCCATTTGTTGCTCATCTCAAATTTCTTCGAGATATACATTTCTCCCACTTGTTTTTCTGGAAATAAACTCCTTTTCCAGAAAGACACCATTACGAGCAACAAACACTTTGTTTTCGCTTTGGTTGTAGAAGTAGTATCCCTTAGTCTCTTTTGGGTAACCCACAAAGAGACATTTATCGGATTTGGGTGAAGCTTATCAGAAAGTAAACGTTTTACATAGGCTTCACAACCCCATATCCTTAGAAAAGACAATTTTGGAACGTTTCCAGTCCACATTTCATACGGTGTCTTTTCCACTGCTTTGGATGGTGCTCTGTTGAGTGTGAAAGCCGCTATTTCAAGCGCAAATCGCCAGAATGAAATAGGAAGATCAGTAAGACTCATCATGGATCGAAACATATCAAGTAGAGTTCGATTCCTTCTTTCAGAAACGCCATTTAACTATGGTGTTCCTGGTGGAGTCCATTGTGAAAGTATTCCATAATCCTTCAAATGATCACCAAATTCTTGAGATAAATATTCACCACCACGATCGGATCGTAATGCCTTAATTTTCTTCCCAAGTTGGTTTTGTACTTCATTATAGAATTCCTTAAATTTTTCAAAGGATTCCGACTTAGCCGCATGAGGTAAACAAATCCAAATCTGCTCACATCATCGGTAAAAGTAATGAAGTATCTGTACCCTCCCCTAGCCAATGTATTCATGGGTCCGCACACATCTGTATGTATGAGGGCTAAAAGGTAATTGACAATGCCATAGGTATGTCGGGTTCGAATCATTTGTTTTAGGTTTCTTGCTGTCTATGTATAGATGTGGGTCTATAAGTCTAGCACATATAAACCATTTGATAACTTAGCTGAGATATAGAATAAATCATTCAAATAAGCAGAACAACAATTATTCATAATTTGAAATGAAAAACCTTCCAAATCCAAAACCGGAATCGAAACAATATTCTTGGTAATAGTTGGAACATAATAACAATTATAAAGTTCTAATACTAAACCAGAAGGTAAAAGCAGACTACAATCTCCCACAGCCAAAGCAGCAACTCGTGGTCCATTGCCCACGCGGAGGTCCACTTCTCCTTTGCTCAATGATCTACTTCTTTTTAGTGCCTGCACATTACAAATAATGTGAGATCCTGATACGCTCAAGTTATACGATGTTTTTGTGGTATTTTAGGTGCACATTGCTAAGGGATTTGTTCGTAATTGTTAAGGTTTGCATATAAATCATCCTTAGCGGAAGTTCGGAATTTTGTATGTTAATTGTTGTTAAAGTTGTAAAGTTCCGAGCTCTTGGAACTCCACCGTGTGCCTAAGCATCGCATCACCGCAAGCTCGTCATCACCAACCAAGTAGAGCTCAGCAAGCCTCGCTCGCCAGCAGCATCGCCCATCGCAAGCTCTCGCTCATCACAGCCCATCGCACAGCCCAGCGCTCGCACAGCCAGCATCGCTCGCCCATCGCACAGCCCAGCGCCCACAGCTCGCACCTCGCGAGGAATGTCGCACCTCGCGACCTACCTTCTCGCACCTCGCGAGATTTCTCGCACCTCGCGACCTGCGTGGTTTGGCCCAAGTCTTCAGCTCGTTGCGAAGGCAGTAGCTCATCGCACGGTGCGACCTGTATCGCACCTCGCGACCCCTATGGCGGTCTAAATGTCGGCTGACTTTTGAGCCTTAGTATAAATACTAAAGTTTGTTTTTGGACCTAAAACACACACATTTGAGGAGAGAGAATATCCAACACTCCATTCTTCTCTTCTTCTCTTCTCTTTTTAGTTTTTGTTTTCTAATTTAGTCTTCGTAGATTTCAATTATGGGATTGGCTATTGCTATGCCGATTGTAGCTTGAACCGTTCTTGAACGAGATTAATATGGAGCTTCAAGCATTATTGTGAGATCTTTCTTCTCTATGTATTTCCTTTGATTATGGTTTAATTTCTATGCTTGCTTTCAATGGTTTTTGCATGATTATGCTAGGAACGTTACTAGTTTGATTGTGTAATTAATCTAATGCTAGATTTAAGAATAGAATCGGATTGTTTTATTCTTTTATCAATTAGTAGCAAACTAGGGAGTAGCTTAGATGCAGATCGTCTTGGTTATTTCTTGGGGAAATTGAATCAACTGTTAAATGTTTATCGCTTGTATGACGTTAGCAGGTCCGTTGGTTCTCTCGTGTTTATTGTTTGCTATCGGATTGAACTTAGACGCTATCGGACTAGGTTATCCTTTAGTTAGGGTTTTATAGTCACGCTGATCGTGCTATTCAACTAAGAATAAGGAGAATGCGAGATTAATTCTCAGCAATAGATAATTATGGAAATGAATAGAGTCGAGGTTCAATGATCGATAATGAATTGAAGTGCATGTTAATCGGATTCAAGATCTTCCTATATTGATTTCTCATCTTATTTAGTTGCTAGTTAGTTGTAGTTTGTTAGTAAATCGACTTGAAAACCCCCTTTGTTATTATTATTAGGTTTCTCGACCGTTAGAGTCTTCTAGGTACTAACGCACGCTAAGTATATAACTCGTCCCCGTTTCCCTGTGGATACGAACCCTACTTCCATTATACTTGTTTAGTGTAAAAGAGAGTAGGAGAAATTTTATCTTTGGCCGGGTGGCGTTCACGACAAGCGCGGCCCGCCAAATTTTGGCGCCGTTGCCGGGGAAACGGTGTTACTTGTTTTTATTTAGAGTGATTTTTGGATGGTATTGCTTGTGCTCTTTGTTTTTGGTTGGCCACTCATATAAAGAATTCCCTTTTTGTTTTAGTTTCTAGTTTTCATCTTCCATTGAACTCTATGTGTTTGACTTTTGTATTTTGGACAAGAAGCATGGAACTTGTTGCTTAAACTCTCTTGGGAATGGTTGATTGACTCCTACTTTATATCTTGGTTATTGTCTAGCTTTAAACATTTATATTAATGGTCATGACTTGGATTAGCTAGGAGTACTACTAGTTGATGTTTGTTGTTGCCTTAATGCTAGGTTTGGGATGTAATCAGATGTTATATGCTCAACCATGTTGTAGTAAGCTAGGTATTAACGATGCATTGCAAGAGTTCTTCTCAATCAATTTTGCAGGTACTTGAAGTGGAGATTGACATGGAACCACCATTGTCACACATGGAGCACAAACCCAATGATTAAGCTTAAGGTATTAAGTCGAGCTAACGACTTTAAACAACAGCGCTTCTCGGGAGGCAACCCGAGACCCCTTTATTTTCTTTCTTTTCCTTTATTTTCTTTCTTTTCCTTTATTTTTCATCAAATTTCCACCACCACAACAAATTTTCTTCCACCCACTAAAAAGATCCACAACCAATCTTAATTCACTTGTAACCAAAATCCACAAAAGAAAATCCGTTGGGAGGACTTCAATAGCTAGGAGTTGGTACACTAGAGGATTGAGATTGTTAATGTATCTTTTCGATCTCTTAAGCTAGGTGCAAATCTCACAAATTCAAAACTTTTGAGCTTGTCATTTGTTTGAGTGATTCGAGGGAGAGGGTTGTGAGTTGATTTATGAGATTTGAGTTGGTGTTGTTAAGAAATTTGAGTTTGACGGATTGTTTGGTCATGAGTTTTGAGCATTCTATCTTCGATTTACCCGATTTTCGATTTTCTCCCCCCATTTTCAGTTTACTTTTCTTCTAATTGTCGACACATTGAGGACAATGTGTAGTTTAAGTAGGGGGGAGGGTATTCTCATTCTCATGTATCTATGTTGTGTATATTACTTTCAATTTGAAAAAAAAAAATGGAAATGAAAAAATGAAAAAGAATATAAAAAAAAAAAAAAAAAAAAAGTGATGAAATGAAACCCGCTGAGTTGAAAACCCACAAGGATGGGCGACTCAGGCAAAAATGGGGGCCCGGATAGGTTGAAAACCCGAAAGGGCAACTTATGCAAAAAAGTGGCTTATATTGAGCGGGTAAGATGGTGAGATGAAAAAAATGTGAGAAGCTAGGATGAAAACCCGAAAGGGCTCCTAGGCAAAATGAGAGATTAAGAGAGAATTATACACTTTGAAAACTCATTTGCCGGAGATGGTGTCATAAGGTTGAAAGCGTTTTCGGGTTGGGTTAGTGAATTCATCCTTTGTTTTGTGAAGATCTATTTATTTTGGCTTTCGCATTCTTTTGGGTTGATTGTTTGTTTTTGGGAGTAAGCATGGAGTATATTCCTTTTTGTCTTTGTTCCATGGCTTGCTTGTTTAGATTAGTTGTAGTAGTAGTAGTTTTAGATCATCTTTTGGAGGTTTGGGAGAGCTGATAGTTTAGTGTGTCGTGAGCTGACATTTTGATTCGTGTTGGTGTTGCTGGTTATTATTGTTGTCGCGTCTTTGTATTTTTCAGGTGAGCTCGAATCTAAGTGTGGGGGAATCATCATCCCTTACGTTTAGGTTTTGAGCGTATTTTGTTAAGATGTGATGATGATGATGTAGTTGATGGGGAGTGTAGGATGGTGTCGTTAGTTTGGGTGATGATTCATTTGGTGATCCTCATTTTGAGTTTACTCGAGGTCGAGTAAAGTTCAAGTGTGGGGGTATTTGATGCGCTCAGGTTATACGATGTTCTTGTGGTATTTTAGGTGCACATTGCTAAGGGATTTGTTCGTAATTGTTAAGTTTTGCATATAAATCGACCTTAGCGGAAGTTCGGAATTTTGTATTTATTGTTGTTAAAGTTGTAAGTTCCGAGCTCTTGGAAGCATGAATGGTTGGAACAACTCCACAACATCGTCTCACCAACCAAACTCCACCGTGCGCCTAAGCTAAGCATCATCGCGAGCTCGCCAAGCCAAACCAAGTTCGGCTGCCCAGCAGCATCACCCGCCAAGCTCTCGCGAGCATCACAGCCCATCGCTCGCCCATCGCTCGCTCATCACAGCCCATCGCACAGCCCAGCGCTCGCACAGCCCAGCGCTCGCACAGCCAGCATCGCTCGCCCATCGCTCACTGCCCAGCGCCCACAGCTCGCACCTCGCGAGGACTGTCGCACCTCGCGACCTACCTTCTCGCACCTCGCGAGATTTCTCGCACCTCGCGACCTGCGTGGTTTGGCCCAGCTCTTCAGCTCGTTACGAAGGCAGTAGCTCATCGCACGGTGCGACTGTGATCGCACCTCGCGACCCCCTAGGTCGGTCTAAATGTCGGTGACTTTTGAGCCTTAGTATAAATACTAAACTTTGTTTTTAGACCTAGGGGGCAGCAGCCACAAGGGGATGGAGTTTCCAAAACTCCACTCCTCTCTTGTTGTCTTCTCTTTTTAGTTTTTATTTTCTAATTTAGTTTTCGTAGATTTCAATTATGGGATTGGCTATTGCTATGCCGATTGTAGCTTGAACCGTTCTTGAACGAGATTTATATGGAGCTTCAAGCATTATTGTGAGATCTTTCCTCTCTTTTTAGTTCCTTTGATTATGGTTTAATTTCTATGATTGCTTTCTATGATTTTTGCATGATTATGCTAGGAACGTTACTAGTTTGATTGTGTAATTAATCTAATGCTAGATTTAAGAATAGGATCGGATTGTTTTATTCTTTTATCAATTAGTAGCAAACTAGGGAGTAATTTAGATGCAGATCGTCTTGGTTATTTCTTGGGGAAATTGAATTAAGCTGTTAAATGTTTATCGCTTGTATGACGTTAGCGGTCCGTTGGTTCTCTGTGTTTATTGCTGCTATCGGATTGAACTTAGACGCAGATCGGACTAGGTTATCCTTTAGTTAGGGTTTTATAGTCACGCTGATCGTGCTATTCAACTAAGAATAAGGAGAATGCGAGATTAATTCTCAACAATAGATAATTATGGAAATGAATAGAGTGGAGGTTGAATGATCGATAATGAATTGAAGTGCATGTTAATCGGATTCAAGATCTTCCTATAATTGATTTCTCATTTTGTTTATATGCTAGTTAGTTGTAGTTTAGTTATAATCTACTTGAAACCCCCCTTTGTTATTATTATTAGGTTTCTCGGCCCTTAGCTTAATCTAGGTTTCGAATCACGCTAAGTACTAAACTCGTCCCTGTTTCCCTGTGGATACGACCCCTACTTCCATTATACTTGTTTATTGTAAAAGAGAGTAGGAGAAATTTTATCTTTGGCCGGGTGCGGTGCACAACGACACATCCGCGGCCCGCCAGATCCACACGCAGTATCAAATACCCATGAAGTAGAAGTAGATAAGTTAATCTCTATAACATAAATACCTGAAGTTGAAGCACCACTCTTCTTATCCTCCGGGATACTTGGGGCGGTTCCTCTTCCAAAGTGGCCAATCTTATGGCGAGTGGAAGCACTCATGTAGTGCTTTGCTACTTTTTCCTTAGGAGTGGCCTTTGGCTTAGAAGTATCATCGGTGGCAACAACCTTGCCCTTGTTCTTCTTTAGAGGTGCCCCCTTTTTTGAATTGCTTGCCTTTCCTAACCATTAGAACATCCCTATGTTCGGGTTCACCCGGCAAGCTCCTTTCGACTCGAGTAAGCATACCATGCGGCTCTTGCAAGGTAGCCTCCCCTCCTTGCGTGTAAAAATTCAACTGAAAGTTTTGAAAATTTTCAGGTAAGGATTTGATCACAATATCAGTTGCTAGTTCTGGGGGATAAGAGAAGCCCAATTTTTCCATGATCTGAAAATGTCCAATCATATTGAATACATGTGGACCAACAGGTTTTCCGTTTCCCATCAATGTTGAACACACATCAATATAATAGAAACTCTTATTATTTTCTCCCTCTCATAAACTTAACACAAGATGAAGATACAAGAAAGAAGCAGCTGAACTAAATGTACAGGGAAGGTAAGAACGAAGCTTCAAGAAGTGTTGTCATTGGCGACTTCATCCGCATCGGCCTTGTTCGAGACGACTTCATCCTGAGGGGCCTCATCATTGGCAATTTCATCCTCATCCTCAGGCTCGTTAAATTCGACGCGAGGATCGGCCTTAGAATTGTCGGCCTCGGAAGCCCCCTTCATCGAGAATCACGGTCAGCCGACGTGACGTACACACGGTCCATGTGGGAATTCTCAACCACCTCCCAGCCGACCACCGGAAAAGCGTGTTGGACACACCTCACAGCGGCGGCACAACCGCCGTTGTAACGGTTGCGGATGTGAAATGGACTCCCCCAATTTGTTACCCTTCCCTTCCCTCAAGTAACAAAATACATTATTTGGTGGTAATGGCTACCATTCCATTTTCATTCTATGGCTTGAACCAAACAGCTAATAAAGCTAACCATTTTTGTTACCATTTCTCTCCTCTATTTGTCTCCATTCCCTTTGTATTCCATCCTTGAACCAAACGACCCCTTAGATGCGAATTTACCCCCTAGTTCTGATCGACAAATATGAGGACGAAAATACTACATTCGTTTGAAATTAATCTACACACTTCACTTTAGGGGAGAACCAAGGAGAAAGTGCAAAAGTGTGAGAGATAAACTAAAAAGGTGGAGAGAGAAATTGAAAAGTGAGAGAGAAAAACAAAAAAGTGGGTTAAAATATAAAAAAGTGGATGACGTGAGTGGAAAAAGAGGAGAAAATAGATATGAAATGTTACCAAAACTAGAAAAAGCAACAGTATGTAAATTAAAAAGAAACAGAACGAAAAGGAAAATGTGTAGATTAAAAAGAAACGGAAGTAGTAATAATCTTTGCCTTACTAAGAAATATTCATAGCTAAAAGTTAACTAAAATGCAAGATATGAACAACCACAAGCTATGCACTATATTGCACAAAAATGATCATGCACGTGTCATTTGAATCAATTTAGTGGGAGTATGTTTTTTAGTACGCGTTTATTTATCTCGTTGTTAAAAAAAATTCTAAACTTATACAGTATCCCCAATTTTAGTATTTTAAATATTTTAAATAACAATATTGATCTTTATATCTCACGAACACATCGCGTGTGTATCTTATGTGAAGTTATTGCAATATTAATTTAGATCGAATATTGCTGATTTAGTATTTAGTTGATTATGTTAATTTTCTTTTTTGTTTTGTTCTTTATTTTTATAGTTAAGGTTCCACGACGTTACGTTGTTGCTACATGTCTAACTTATTTAGATCTTATTCAGGCTTTACTTTTTCTTAATTTACCCTTGCACATTGTTAAGTACTGAAACAATTAAGAACGATCAGTTGGTCTTGTAAGAAACCGCCTACTTTTACATTAAAATTAGATAACGACTCAAGCCCAATATTAAGAATAGAATGTACGACCTTTCCAAATATAGTGACTAGTTTAATCTATTTAGCGACCAGTTTAATTCATTCAGTTCTCACATTCTTTAACCCATTTGGTGACTAATTCAATCGATTTATTAAGTAGTTTAGTCCATTTGGTAAGACTACCAAGTTATTTTATAAAATTGTCAGCTGTAGTTCGAGATTTGAATGGAAACAAAGGAAACCGAAGATAAATGACGTCTAGGTTGTGCGAGATGTCTAGGAATAGTGTTGGGTTATAGTTAAATGTAACAAGCTTGTTAAGAGAATATAAGCATGAGTTTGTCTAATTTTATGTTAAAGTTAGACTGCTTATTCTAATAATTTGTGAAGAAGGTTATGCTTATAACTTTAGATGGACATATTGTTGGGATTAAAGTTGGAAAAAGGGGAAGAAAAGATGCGCCCGATTAGGACGGGCGACTTTTCGTAGTCGCTCTCGGACCCCGCCCGATCGGGCGACCTCAGTTGGCCTTGGAGTTTTGGTCTCGGGCCCGATCGGCCGGTGTTCGCCCGACCCGATCGGGCGAAGGCCCATGTTGAGGGTAAGCTAACTACCAATTTGGAAGGTCCGTATCTGGTGAAGGAAGAGATCATCCCTGGTTCATACCATCTAGAAGATATGGCCTATAAGAAACTCAAGAATTGCTGGAATGCCAGCATTTTAAAAAAACACCATGTTTAGACGCTTTTAAAGTAGTTTGATTTTCAATTAATAAAATGACATTGTTTGTCATCACGTTAATATGTAATAAATTCGCCTAGCCGGGAAGAGCCACTTTTTTTTTTTTTTTTTTTTTTTTTTTTTTTTGGAGGGAAGAGCCACTTAAGAGAAACATAATCAATGTTATTCATTGTCTTGATTATCTTTGCTAGCGATCTTTATCTTTGTTAGCGATCTACGATTCAAGAAACCCATCGGTAGCAAAGGAACAAATGACATATTCATATGCCAGACCGAACTGTTAGGAATGAATAATGACGTAAATGGTTAGCATATTGATATCCAAATCACTGGTTGCACACTTGGCAAAAGCAATTAATGCAAATACATAGTAAAATAAGTTTGAACATCGATACCACAGTTGGCAAAATTGTAGGAACATATAGATGCATATAGCGGAATTTCAGGAAACAAATTTCCTAACATCTATCACAAGATCGCATGCATAACATAAATATGAATCATATTATAAGGAAAAGAATGTACAACCTTTGTAGCGTGTTTTCCACCGGATTGCAAGTGCTAAAGATCAAAGAACAACAATTGATGTCCCTCTACTTAGTCCACGAGCACCAATTGAATTCCCACGTTTGCTAGAACGAAAGAGGATGAACATATTTCACTCTCTTGCTTTTTAGGGAGGGTGGCCGGATTTTCCAAAGGGAAATAATAGGGTTTTTCTCTCTCGTTTCAGTTTGAAAGTTACTGTCAAATTGAACGTTCTTTTTCTCTCTCCTATTATAACCTTTTATAATAGTAGGAGAATAAAATAAGAGAGAGACCTAACCTAACCCTAATTTCTCCTATTGGCCGGTTTCCTTACTTCAATTAGTTACTACAATGTGTGACCTCATAGGATTAGGTTAACTTAGTTGTAGGTACAATCAATATTGTTCTACTAACCAACATTTATTCTCTAGCAAGTAAATGTGATTAGTAAACTAACGTAATTAATTATCTCTATAATAGTTCCTTTTATATTTAGTAATTGTGGGGAGGACTAAGGACATATTCCTTCAATCTCCTACTTGTCCGAAGACAAGAGCGCAATGCTAAATTCCTTAAGTCACTTAATGCCAAATTTGATAACACCATGTTATTCTCAAATTTATGTTCCTTGATCTTTGAGTTCGAACTGCTCAAATAAGGATTAACTTTTTAATCCTATTCCGCATGGCCATGCAATTTTCCAGTTCTCGCTCATCAAGAGGCCCAGACACCATTCCTATTTAATAAGAGGACTTATCCACTCTTGTATGACCATAACTTCCACTCAATTCTTAGACCACCTGATCACTGCCTTTATAACCTCCTTTTACAGCGCGGCGTTTAACAGTGTCAAAGTTAAACTAATTATGTTGTGGTTATTTAGACATACTCATGTATAAGGAATCCACAAAATGTAGTAGTTCGATTATACTTTTAGAATCTAATTAGGTCAAGTCTCAATGTATCAACTATACATCCATATAATCAATTTGACATCTCTATGTCTCCATAGCCCATGGAACTGCGCTATCAATTAATTATATACTAGTCTTTTAAATAAATCACTTATGTCCAATTTAGTGATTTAGACTAGGGACTTTAAATAAATTGTGATTTTCAGTTCACTTTACAGGGTTCCAATATCAAAACATTTTCGATAATCCTCTTTGAAAACACAAATTATTTGGACATTTTATTTAATACTAAACCAAACAATTAAATAAGAACGGAATTTTTTATTGATAAACATTTCAAAGCCTAATAAATGTCTTTAGAATTGTAAACATGAAGTAAACAACCTAAAGCCATTCTCCCATATGCTTGAGCCCCATAGACCTAGTATGACACTCATGCTTAGGTTGAACAAGCGGCTTAGTCAGAGGACCTGCTACGTTATCCTCAGTATGAACCTTGCTTACTTTCACATCCTCTCTACCAACGATTTCACGAATGAGATGGAATTCCCTGAGCACATGTTTAGACCTTTGATGCGATATGGGTTCTTAGACTGAGCAATGGCACCATTGTTGTCACAATACAACTCAATGCCATTATCAATGCTAGGAACTGCACCAAGCTCACCAATGAACTTTTTGATCCAAACAACTTCCTTTGCTGCATCAGCTGCTGCAATATACTCAGCCTCTGTTGTAGAATCCGCGATAGTAATCTGCTTAGAGCTCTTCCAGCTCACAGCTCATCCATTGAGACAAAATATGAAACCAGATTGCGATCGGAAATCATTTTTGTCACTCGGAAGCTTGCATCGGTGTATCCAAAGAACAACCAACTCATCATCTCCACCATAAACCAAAAAATTATCCTTAGTCCTTCGCAAGTACTTAAGGATGTTTTTCGCTGCAATCTAGTGCACATCTCCTGGATTTGACTGGTATCTGCTGCATATACTCAAAGCATACGCAACATCCGGTCGAGTGCATATCATGGCATACATAATGGATCCTACAACAGAAGCATAGGGAACATTACTCATATGCTTGACCTCATCAGGACTCGAAGGACACTGAGTCTTGCCAAGTGCAATGCCATGTTGCATGGGAATGAAACCTCTTTTGGAGTTTTCCAGCTTGAACCTTGCAAGAACCTTATCAATATAAGTTTCCTGACTGAGCCCAATTAGCCTTTTCGATCTATCTCTATAGATCTTTATTCCCAATATGTACTCTGCCTCTCCTAGGTCTTTCATAGAGAAACAATTTTTAAGCCATTCCTTGACTGACTCAAGCATGGTCTTATCATTTCCTATCAGAAGTATGTCATCCACATACAAGACCAGAAAAGTAATACTACTCCAACTTAACTTCTTGTATACACAAGATTCCTCTTCATTTCTGAGAAAGTCAAATTTCTTAACTGCCTTATCAAATCCGAGGTTCCAACTCCTTGATGCTTGCTTTAGTCCATTAATGGACTTCTTAAGCTTGCATACCCTCCCTGGATTTTCTAGATCTTCAAAACCTTGAGGTTGTGTCATGTACACATACTCTTTCAAGAACCCATTCAAGAAAGCGGTTTTGACATCCATCTGCCATATTTCATAGTCATGAAAGGCAGCAATCGCAAGGATTATCCTAATGGACTTCAGCATGGCTACTGGTGAGAAGGTTTCATCATAGTTAATACCATGAATTTGTTTGAAACCTTTCGCCACCAACCTTGCTTTGAAAACACTAATGTTTCCATCATTGTCTGTTTTCAACTTGAAAATCCATTTGCATGCAATGGGTTTTACCCCATCAGGCAAATCAACCAAGTCCCATAATTGATTTTCAGACATGGAATCCATTTCAGATTTCATGGCATCAAGCCATCTTTAGAGTCTTAGCTCTCCAAAGCATCTTTGTAGCTAGTAGGTTCTTCTAATTCTAAAATCGTTATTTCAGAACTTTCAGTCAAAAGGAAATGAATATATCTCTTTGACGGAATGATGGTCCTGCTAGACCTACGTTGGGGAACAACAGAAGAAGTTTCTACCTCATTAGGTTGAGTGACTTCACACGAAGTATCTCCAAGTGGGACGGTAGGAGGTACGTGAATTGAATGCACCGCCTCCTGAGCATTGTCATGCCGGGCCGCCTCTGATGAGGTGTTAACCTTATCCATTTGTTGCTCATCTCGAATTTCTTCGAGATATACATTTCTCCCACTTGTTTTTCCTGGAAATAAACTCCTTTTCCGTAAAAGACACCATTACAAGCAACAAACACTTTGTTTTCGCTTTGGTTGTAGAAGTAGTATCCCTTAGTCTCTTTTGGGTAACCCACAAAGAGACATTTATCGGATTTGGGTGAAGCTTATCAGAAAGTAAACGTTTTACATAGGCTTCACAACCCCATATCCTTAGAAAAGACAATTTTGGAACGTTTCCAGTCCACATTTCATATGGTGTCTTTTCTACGGCTTTGGATGGTGCTCTGTTAAGTGTGAATGCCGCTGTTTCAAGCGCAAATCCCCAGAATAAAATATGAAGATTAGCAAGACTCATCATGGATCGAACCATATCAAGTAGAGTTCGATTCCTTCTTTCAGAAACGCCATTTAACTATGGTGTTCCTGGCGGAGTCCATTGTAAAAGTATTCCACAATCCTTCAAATGATCACCAAATTCTTGATATAAATATTCACCACCACGATCGGATCGTAATGCCTTAATTTTCTTCCCAAGTTGGTTTTGTACTTCATTCTGGAATTCCTTAAATTTTTCAAAGGATTCCGGCTTATGCCGCATGAGGTAAACAAATCCAAATCTGCTCACATCATCGGTAAAAGTAATGAAGTATCTGTACCCTCCCCTAGCCAACATATTCATGGGTCCGCACACATCTGTATGTATGAGAGCTAAAAGGTCATTGGCCCTTTCACTTGAACCTGTGAAAGGTGACTTTTTCATTTTTCCCATTAAGCAAAACTCACAAGTATCAACTGATTCGAAATCAAATGATTTGAGAATTCCATCTTTATGAAGCTTCTCAATACGCTTTGAACTAATGTGGCCTAATTGACAATGCCATAGGTATGTCGGGTTCGAATCATTTGTTTTAGGTTTCTTGCTGTCTATGTATAGATGTGGGTCTATAAGTCTAGCACATATAAACCATTTGATAACTTAGCTGAGATATAGAATAAATCATTCAAATAAGCAGAACAACAATTATTCATAATTTGAAATGAAAAACCTTCCAAATCCAAAACCGGAATCGAAACAATATTCTTGGTAATAGTTGGAACATAATAACAATTATAAAGTTCTAATACTAAACCAGAAGGTAAAAGCAAACTACAATCTCCCACAGCCAAAGCAGCAACTCGTGGTCCATTGCCCACGCGGAGGTCCACTTCTCCTTTGCTCAATGATCTACTTCTTTTTAGTGCCTGCACATTACAAATAATGTGAGATCCACACGCAGTATCAAATACCCATGAAATAGAAGTAGATAAGTTAATCTCTATAACATAAATACCTGAAGTTGAAGCACCACTCTTCTTATCCTCCAGATACTTGGGGCAGTTCCTCTTCCAGTGGCCAATCTAATGGCAGTGGAAGCACTCATGTAGTGCTGCTACTTTTGCCTTAGGAGTGGCCTTTGGCTTAGAAGTATCATCAGTGGCAACAACCTTGCCCTTGTTTTTCTTTAGAGGTGCCCCCTTTTTCTTGAATTGCTTGCCTTTCCTAGCCATTAGAACATCCCTATGTTCAGGTTCAGCCGGCAAGCACCTTTCAGCCTTGAGTAAGCATACCATGCAGCTCTTGCAAGGTAGCCTCCCCTCCTTGCATGTAAATATTCAACTGAAAGTTTTGAAAATTTTCAGGCAAGGATTTAATCACAATATCAGTTGCTAGTTCTGGGGGATAAGGGAAGCCCAATTTTTCCATGATATGAAAATGCCCAATCATATTGAACACATGCGGACCATTTGGTTTTCCTTTTCCCAACTTGCACTCCAGCAACCTACAATGAGCTTCAAACCTCTCCAGCCTCCCGTTCTTCTAAAACATAGTTTTGAGCTGTTGGAGGATGGAATAGGCGTCCAGACTATCAAAACGTTTTTGAAATTCTGGTTCCATGCAAGCAAGCATCAAACATGTTACTTGCACAGAATTTGCCTCAAGGGTTTGTCTTGCTCTCCTTTCAGCTGGAGTAGCAGTGTCTAGCAGGGGTTCAGGGAGAGGATTATCAAGAACACTTTCCCTTCCTTCGGCTCTGAGACTGATTCTCACAACCATTTCCCATTCTATGAAGTTATGTGCAGTTAGTTTGTCCTTTTCGAGTAAATAGCGCAAATTAAAACCGGTGTGGTTGTTGTTGTTTGAACCAGACATGATAACTACAACAAAAGAATAATAGAGCAAGATTCAGTCAATGTTTATCAAGAAAGCAGCAATTAAACAAATTTACATATAACTACTACCCTTTATTCAAAATAAGAGTCCCCTATTGAATAAAGAAACACCAAGATCCCCTCCCACTACAATCAAACGGACTTTGGCCCTGCCTTCAATGTATAGTAGTTGAGGTAAGTAAACACTTTACTAATTATAACTAATTATAATTCTTGGTAGACAGGTTAACAACTCCATGTTTACTCCTATCTCTTAGCTTCAAAACCCAAAACTTTGTCTTTTGATGATTTTGTTGAGTTAAACCAAACATTAACATGTAAGTTTCAATAACCTAATCTACTATCCCAAGATAAAATGAGCAACACCCTGCTTTGGCAGAACCTATTACTCACTATCTAAGGCGTTATAGGTGTTGTTTGAAAAAGCAATTAAACTCAATATTACATGTTGGGGACCTAAGTTTACTATGTTGGTTAGTTAAAAGTGAGCACATAACATAAATAACCACACATATAAACTTAAACAAGCATTTAAAAATGTTAAGCGCTTAAATAAATATAAGCATAATTAAGAGTGATCCGAGTATGGCCCCTAAACCTAGGAAAACTAATCTTCATGAATTCCTCCTTGAATCTTTGTGGATCTCCATCCTTGATTCTCCATGGAACTTCATTCTTGATTACATATCATTTATAGTTTAAATAACTGATATTTAAATTACAAAAATACAAACGATACGCAGATCGTATTTGATTTACATAAAATTTAACGATGCGGAGATCGTATTTTCTATCCTAGTTTTGGGCTATACTAGTCACAACATGCAAAAGATAATATCATACATATTACATTAAACATCCACGCATTTATAATGTCAAATAAAATAAACACAATCTATTTACTTATTAACAATTAATAAGCAAATACAACTTTCCATAATAATTATAAAACTTAACAAATTTAAGCTAAAAATTATTTAGTAAACTTTATTATTTTAATTCAATTACTCATTTAAACATGGCAATAATCAGTATTATTCAAAAATTTGCAAAATAGGAAACTTTTGGATTTATGCTCAAAATTGGAAAATCAGATTTTCCTAAAATAATAATAATTTTTTTTATTGACTTCTTGACCGTTGACCAGCAGCACAAGGCTGCCAGTCAACAGCCAAGACATGGCTACCCACGAAACTCACGCAAGTCTTGATAAGTCGGTTTTTAGTTGCATATAGGTAGGTATTAAGTCTCATTTTCATGAAGATTTTAGTGCATCTTAGATCTAATTGCATGATTTGGGCATTCTTTTGAACCATTGTGTTATTTCGAGATACTTTTGGCTCTTTTATGTGATTTTCAGGTTATTGAGTCCGATTGTGACTAAGAGATGCTAATATGGTTCGTAGATGGTCTAGATGGCGGTTTCCGGATGCGAGAAGATGAGTTTGAGTGTTTTGGGGTCGAAGGAACGATGATATTGAAGATTACTTTCTTTGCGAGACCAAGCAGAATCTCGCTTGCCCACGCACCACGGCGCACGCCCAAGCAGAATCTCGCTTGCCCACGCACCAAGGCGCACGCCCAAGCGAGATCTCGCTTGCCCGTGCACTATTGTATACCAAAGCATCAAAATCCTTCTGTTTCGCGTGCACGCCCAAGCAGAATCTCGCTTGCCCACGCACCAAGGCGCACGCCCAAGCGATATCTCGCTTGCCCGTGCACTATTGTAAACCAAAGCATCAAAATCCTTCTGTTTCGCGTGCACGCCCAAGCGAGATCCCGCTTGCTCGTGCACTATGTTGCACACCCGTGCAACTTCTCGCTCGACCGTGCATGCTGCTGCCCGACTATTTTCTCGACTTTTAATTATTTCCTTTTCTAGTTTATGTAAGCAATATTAGGTTTTATTAAACATACTTTTGGGCACTTTTTTCATGATTAGAAATTAGAGTATTACTTTTAGAGAGCTTTTGAGAGAAACTCCATTATTGAAGCCTTGAATTCTACAAGTTTGATCCATTGAAGTAAAGACTAAGTTTTTCTAAATTTTCTTCTTTTCATTATTATTATTATGTCTTTCAACTTAATTATTAATTGCTTTGTTATTTCAATTATGAGTGAGTAGTTTTATAATCTAGGATTAAGTTGAACCCTAGCAATGACTAATGCATGAATCCCTCCCATAATTCCAATTTGATATGATTAGTTGTTCTTGTTTGATTGAATTGTGCTTAATTTCATTATCATACTAGGGATAGGTGATTTTGAATTGATTCATTATATCTTATTTTCAATGGGAATTGAATCTAGATGAATTTGTGATTTAATCAAAAGTATGAATATCTCTATGGGAATAAGTAGATAGGATTACTAGGAATTTATTTGTGATGCCATGCTTAATGTCTCTTTCTTGCATGATTCCATGGGAATAGGTTTGATTGCATGTTTAGAGTAGCCATAGGTAATCGAGAGAGATCTTTGGTAGTTATATAGAGTGCATTACTCCTCTTGAATCATTAATTATGTTTATTGGGATGGGAATTATTCATGTATTATTCATGCTAGAGGGGATACTTAATTCTAGATGTCTTTATTGATTGATTTTTGTCTCGTGTGTTCTTAATATTTGTCATAATTAGTATTATTATTAGTTCAACACTTTTTCATCATTGTTTGTCACTTGTTTAGCTAAATTTAGTCGAGATGTCTAGTGTTTGATACTGTTTGTCCCTGTGGATTCGACCTTGACTTACCCTACTACATAGCTAGGAGGATTAGGTAGGAAATTATTTTTGTTAGGTACGCGACACGCCTATCAGATTTTGGCGCCGTTGCCGGGGACTAACGGTATTAGATTAGTTTATCTTTGATTTAGTTAGCTAAACTTATTTTTGTTCGATTATTGTTACTCTGTTTGTTGTTTGATCTCTTTTCTTTCAGTCTTCTTTGTTGCATGCGCACTCGTAGCAAGGGTCCAGACGATCTAGCTACTCTTGATCGCGAGATTGAAGTTACAGCAAGGAGATTAGGAGGTCAACGAAGAAGACAACAACAAAGATCAACAATGGGAGATGAAACACCACCAAAGTCTTTACGGGAATATGCTATGCCCGATGAGACCACCACCACCATCACCAGGCCAACCACCAATGCAACACACTTCGAGCTTAAGCCACAATTTATTCAGTTTATTTCACAGGACTCTTATCCGGGAACACCAAAAGAGAGCCCTACTGATCATTTGGCTAGCTTTCTAGAGAAGTGTAATACTTTGAAACTAACAAATGTTTCTGATGATCTGATTCGATATTGTGCTTTTCCTTTTTCTCTCAGGGACGAAGCAAAGGAATGGTTAAAAGAAGAAGAAGTGAGAAAGGTCGCCACATGGCCAGAACTGAAGAAGGCCTTTCTCTACAAATTCTTCCCTCCTATGAGAACTTCAAAGTTCAGAAATGAAATATCTGGTTTTCAACAACACGAATTGGAGTCTCTCTATGAGGCATGGCAGAGGTACAAGGCTTTGCAAAGACAATGCCCACACCATGGCATTCCTGAGTGGTTATTGATTCGGACATTCTACAATGGTCTGAAGCATGAGGTTAGAAGTTCTATTGATGCCGCATCTGGCGGTACTTTCATGGCCAAAACTCCGGAAGCTGCTAAGACATTGTTGGATGATATGGCTGCCAACAACTATTTGAATGACTGGAGTGTGTCTCGCAGAGCCCCTAAAAGGGGAGGTAAGTATGAGGTTGATGCTATTGCTACTTTGACTATCACTGTGCAGGTTTTGGCGGCCAAGGTTGATCAATTGAGTAGTGGACCAATAGCACCTATTTGTGAGATTTGTGAAGTGCAGGGCCACTCATTGAATGAGTGTCAATACAGCACCATGGGCATGATATCTGAGCAAGCCAATGCCCTCCTAACCACAAACACAAGACCACAAAACAACCCATACTCAAACACATATAACCAAGGTTGGAAGAATCATCCCAATTTCTCCTATAAAAATAACCAACCTCAACCTCCACACACCAACTACTCCCAACCACCCTGCTTCCAACAAAGACCACCATTCAACTCCTCCTCCTCATGCTCAACATCCAACCTTGGAAACCATCATAGAGAATTTAGCTTCTTCTCGGGCAAAACAAATTGAATATCAAGCGAAGCGAATGACTTCTTCAAAGAACTCCCTTCAACAAATTCATGCTCATAATAAAATGATGGAGAATCGATGACCCAACTTGCTCAACAAATCGGTCACCTCTCAAAACCTTCAGGCCAACTTCCGGGACAAACCGAACCAAACCCAAAGGGGTATATCCATGCTATCTCATTGAGAAGTGGTAGAGAATTGCAAGATCCCCGTAGGAAGGTGAATGACCAAAGGAATAGTGCGTAAGAGTCCAAAAAGCCGAGTGAAGAAGATCAAGGCGAAAAAGTGTTGGAAGAGGAAGCTAAGGAGACCGAGAAAAAGGAACCCGTTGTCATACCTATTACACCATACAAGCCACCTGTTCCATTCCCTCAAAGATTGGCACAAGCAAAGCTAGAGAAGAAGTATGGAAAGTTCCATGATATTTTGAAGAAGTTGCATATTAACATCCCTTTCTTGGATGCTATCTCGGAGATGCCTTCTTATGCTAAGTTTTTGAAAGACATGCTTTCCAACAAGAGAAAAATTGAAGAGAATGTCACTGTTTCACTAACAGCTGAGTGTAGTGCTATTTTGCAGAACAAGCTTCCAAAGAAGCTAGGAGATCCAGGCAGTTATTCTATTCCTGTTAAGCTTGGTGATATTGAAATCAAGAATGCCTTATGTGATCTTGGGGCAAGTGTCAGTCTCATGCCCTTGTCAATCTGCAAGAAGCTTAATATGGGTGAACTGAAACCCACACGCATCTCCTTACAACTAGCAGATAGAACAGTTAAGTTCCCCCTTGGCATCCTTGAAGATGTTCCTCTTAGAGTCGGAAACTTTTTCATTCCATGTGATTTTGTTGTTATGGAAATGGAAGAAGATGCAAACGTTCCTATTATTCTTGGGAGACCCTTTTTGGCCACTGCTGAAGCTATAATTGATATGAAAAAGGGAAAAATCACCTTTGAAATAGGTGATGAGAAGATGGAGTACACACTCACAAACTCCATGGCTTCTCCATCTATGGGAGAAATTGTTGAGAGAGTGGATGTTCTCAATGAGGATACTTCGGTTATATCTAGCACTCCTTCTTCTGCGCCGATTGACAGATCACTTGCAAAAATCCAACATTTAGTTGCTGAGATTAAGGCAGAGCAAAGGCATTATAAAGAAGAACTTGTCATCCATATCTACAATCTTGGAAAATTTCAATACTTGGATGCAGTCACCAGGGTTCCCGAACCCTTTGCTCTCCCCTCCTTAGTGAGGATTTGTGAGTACCCTGCCCCTTTCTTTGTGTCTACTCTTTACCTTTGTCACATTGCGGACATTGTGACATGCTAGTTTGGGGGAGGGATTTACCACATCATCTGTACATATTCATCATTTAGGCATTCTTTATTCCCCGTTCTCGCATATAGTTCATTATTAAGTTGCATTTTAGGTTGCATTTAGGATTGATCTCTGCTGATAGTACACACTAAGCTTGGTTCTATGCTCATCTCTATGTGAAGTCTAAGCATGATTTGAATAACTCTGAACTATTTTTGATCTCTCCTTGCTCGTTGTGATTTGAATGGTTTGTGGTAAGACGGTGTGATCCTCCCAAGGGAGTCTTGACTATACTTGTTAGCCAAAAATCTACCTAGTGAGGTTATTTGAGCCTAATGGACTAATATCTTTTTAGTCTTTCTTTTCATGTGTGATGCTCTTCCTTGGTTACTATTCTCTAGAACTTGCATTGATACTCCTTGAGACCGCATTGACTTGTTTATGCATTGAATATGATTGAGGCAATTGTTGATTTCTGAGCTGCATAGCCAAATGCCACCTACATTGGTTACTCCTTTTTGTCACCTCTGTGAGCCTAGCCTTTTCATTTTGTTAACTACATCTTTAGCCCTTTTACCTTGTCCTACCTAGGGGATTGTGAAGCTATGTTGATGAAGTTAAGTAGTGACATTGGGGATTTAATGTGGTGTTTGATGTGATATAATGCTTAGTTAGAACTCATGATATGTGTTGAGTTCATTTCCTCAGAGTTACTTTTAATACTCCTATTAATTTCTTCTATAGATGATTTTGGTTAAATCCTTCGAAAAAAAACAACAAAATGAAAAAAAAAAGATTGTGATTTATGTCTTTAGTATTCAATAAAAGGAAATTGGAGTTTCTATTTGAGGAGTTATGGTTCAGTTAATGAAAAAAAAAAAATATGAAGTGCAATTGGAATGCTTGTGTTTGGAGTTTGGTAATTGTTGTCAAAGGTGTTTGAAAAGCTTCACTTTCCCCTTTGAGCACCACTTTCCAAAAACTTTCCATATCCATACCTTAAGCCTTCATTACAAACCATATGAAGTCCTCATGATTCTTTGCATGTAACGTAGTCCCGTAGCGGTGGAGAGTGAGAAGATGTGCAAGCTTCTGGTAGGATATATTCAATGGAATGGAGCCTTGAGCGATTATTTGACCCTTTTATACACATGAGTGTTGTGTGCACGACTAGAGTGAGGATTATCATGTATGGTCAAGGCAAGCTTGGGGGAGCAAAGTGTTAAGATTGGTTGTCAAGTCACAATTATGAGATCTAGGACTTAGATTGAATAGTTTTGTGTTTATTCCCTTCATGGTTCCATTTTCACATTGAAGATTGATTTGAAAGCCTTGTTGTGTGTGTGCTTGAAGAGTTTTTGTCTTACTTTTCCCTATGTTTTATGTTGAAATGCTTGAGGACAAGCATTAGTTTAGCTTGGGGGAGTTTGATAAGTCGGTTTTTAGTTGCATATAGGTAGGTATTAAGTCTCATTTTCATGAAGATTTTAGTGCATCTTAGATCTAATTGCATGATTTGGGCATTCTTTTGAACCATTGTGTTATTTCGAGATACTTTTGGCTCTTTTATATGATTTTCAGGTTATTGAGTCCGATTGTGACTAAGAGATGCTAATATGGTTCGTAGATGGTCTAGATGGCGGTTTCCGGATGCGAGAAGATGAGTTTGAGTGTTTTGGGGTCGAAGGAACGATGATATTGAAGATTACTTTCTTTGCGAGACCAAGCAGAATCTCGCTTGCCCACGCACCACGGCGCACGCCCAAGCAGAATCTCGCTTGCCCACGCACCAAGGCGCATGCCCAAGCGAGATCTCGCTTGCCCGTGCACTATTGTAAACCAAAGCATCAAAATCCTTCTGTTTCGCGTGCACGCCCAAGCAGAATCTCGCATGCCCACGCACCAAGGCGCACGCCCAAGCGAGATCTCGCTTGCCCGTGCACTATTGTAAACCAAAGCATCAAAATCCTTCTGTTTCGCGTGCACGCCCAAGCAGAATCTCGCTTGCCCACGCACCAAGGCGCACGCCCAAGCGATATCTCGCTTGCCCGTGCACTATTGTAAACCAAAGCATCAAAATCCTTCTGTTTCGCGTGCACGCCCAAGCGAGATCCCGCTTGCCCGTGCACTATGTTGCACACCCGTGCAACTTCTCGCTCGACCGTGCATGCTGCTGCCCGACTATTTTCTCGACTTTTAATTATTTCCTTTTCTAGTTTATGTAAGCAATATTAGGTTTTATTAAACATACTTTTGGGCACTTTTTTCATGATTAGAAATTAGAGTATTACTTTTAGAGAGCTTTTGAGAGAAACTCCATTATTGAAGCCTTGAATTCTACAAGTTTGATCCATTGAAGTAAAGACTAAGTTTTTCTAAATTTTCTTCTTTTCATTATTATTATTATGTCTTTCAACTTAATTATTAATTGCTTTGTTATTTCAATTATGAGTGAGTAGTTTTATAATCTAGGATTAAGTTGAACCCTAGCAATGACTAATGCATGAATCCCTCCCATAATTCCAATTTGATATGATTAGTTGTTCTTGTTTGATTGAATTGTGCTTAATTTCATTATCATACTAGGGATAGGTGATTTTGAATTGATTCATTATATCTTATTTTCAATGGGAATTGAATCTAGATGAATTTGTGATTTAATCAAAAGTATGAATATCTCTATGGGAATAAGTAGATAGGATTACTAGGAATTTATTTGTGATGCCATGCTTAATGTCTCTTTCTTGCATGATTCCATGGGAATAGGTTTGATTGCATGTTTAGAGTAGCCATAGGTAATCGGGAGAGATCTTTGGTAGTTATATAGAGTGCATTACTCCTCTTGAATCATTAATTATGTTTATTGGGATGGGAATTATTCATGTATTATTCATGCTAGAGGGGATACTTAATTCTAGATGTCTTTATTGATTGATTTTTGTCTCGTGTGTTCTTAATATTTGTCATAATTAGTATTATTATTAGTTCAACACTTTTTCATCATTGTTTGTCACTTGTTTAGCTAAATTTAGTCGAGATTTCTAGTGTTTGATACTGTTTGTCCCTGTGGATTCGACCTTGACTTACCCTACTACATAGTTAGGAGGATTAGTTAGGAAATTATTTTTGTTAGGTGCGCGACACGCCTATCAAGTCTCACGACTAAACGACAATTGTTCACCACGCTGGAAACACCAGCCAATTCAACACCGCACAACAGGTCAGCCAAGAACGGCCGCCTGTCGGAGATCGACACCACGACACCACCCGCCGACCTCGACAACCAGCCCTCCGGCAGAACAGCCGGCAGCAACGCTGCCACGTCCACCAGCGCCAGCAGCTACGTACGTCGAACGTACGCTGCTGGTTGCGGTCTGCACCTCCGGCACCGCCCTTGATGGCCGTTGCCGCCGACCCAATAACGCCGTCCACCGTGGTTCCACCGTCGCAGGTGGGGCCACCCAGCCATGGTGGGATAATCTTTGAATTTTGTAACAATTTACAAAATTTCCATTAAATCTTAACAAACAATTTATTTAAAGATTTAGGATTTTAATTAGGTCTTATTAATCCGAAAATTAGGGCAGAAAATTTATAATCACTTAACAAACTCAAACAAAATTTTTTGATTTGTTAAAATTAGATTTTCAATGCTTAATCTATATTAAACATTAAATCTAACAAAAAATTCAAAATTTGGGCAAAAATTAAATTATCTCCAAAAATTCAGAAAATTAACAATTAAATTCCGAAAATTTCGAAAATAATTTTTAGGGTGATCTATTGAATTATATTAACAAATAAAATCAAATATTTTAATTGTTATCCTTAAATTCTATGAATAATCAAATTAAACATAAAATTTAACCCAAATTCATAAATAATATGATAAAATTCGAAAATTAGTGGGAAAAATAATCAAATTATTTTCATCCATCATATTATTCTAGATCTATGTGGGTGATGAACATTAGATTTATTTAACAAATTAAAAATCAAATTTTAATTGTTAACAAAATATTTCAATGATTAATCGAATTAAACATAAATAATTTTAAATCTAACAAAAATATTTATAAAAATCCGAAAATTTTAGAGTGAATTAAACAATTTATTTCGTCCCTCATATAAAAAATTCGGACCTTAATAAAAATATTTGAGCATAAATCACAATTAAATCAATTATTTACAATTTCCAATCAATTAATATCAAATATCAATTATGCAAATTGAAGCCATAAATTAAATCCTCCCTTAATTGAATATAAATAATAATTTGCATACAATTATATGATCATATGAATATTATGAATTAAACAAAACTACTACCACTGTAGGAACATGTAGATGCATATAGCGGAATTTCAGGAAACAAATTTCCTAGCATCTATCACAAGATCGCATGCATAACATAAATATGAATCATATTATATGGAAAAGAATGTACAACCTTTGAAGCGTGTTTTCCACCAGCTTGCATGTGCTAGAGATCAAAGAACAACAATTGATGTCCCTCTACTTAGTCCACAAGCACCAATTGAATTCCCACGTTCGCTAGAACGGAAGAGGATGAACAGATTTCACTCTCTTGCTATTTAGGGAGGATGGCCGGATATTCCAAAGGAAAATAATAGGGTTTTTCTATCTCTTTTCAGTTTGAAAGTTACTGTCAAATTGAACGTTCTTTTTCTCTCTCCTATTATAACCTTTTATAATAGTAGGAGAATAAAATAAGAGAGAGACCTAACCTAACCCTAATTTCTCCTATTGGCCGGTTTCCTTACTTCAATTAGTTACTACAATGTGTGACCTCATAGGATTAAGTTAACTTAGTTGTAGGTACAATCAATATTGTTCAACTAACCAACATTTATTCTTTAGCAAGTAAATGTGATTACTAAACTAACGTAATTAATTATCTCTATAATAATTCCTTTTATATTTAGTAATTGCCGGGATGTCTAAGGACATATTCCTTCAAAAATATCTCATTTCATTACGTTAAATAAGCCATTAGAAAAGGCCCAAAATAGGCAAGATATTAGGAATATTATGGATGCAAAAGATATGATAATATCTTTAGCATATATTATTATCTTATGGAGATATTATCTTAGGGATATTTCCAATAAGTATTTGATTAATATTAGTAATAATATATCTTTTATAAATAGTTTCCTAGTAGGAGTCCTTTTGTACTGCTATATATATTGTACTCATAGTTCATTGTTGAACACACATCAATATAATACAAACTCTTATTATTTTCTCCCTCTCATAAACTTAACACAAGATGAAGATACAAGAAAGAAGCAGCTGAACTAAATGTACAGGGAAGGTAAGAACGAAGCTTCAAGAAGTGTCGTCATTGGCGACTTCATCCGCATCGGCCTTGTTCGAGACGACTTCATCCTTAGGGGCCTCATCATTGGCAATTTCATCCTCATCCTCAGGCTCGTTAAATTCGACGCGAGGATCGGCATTAGAATTGTCGGCCTCGGAAGCCCCCTAAATCGAGAATCACGGTCAGCCGACGTGACGTACACACGGTCCATGTGAGAATTCTCAACCACCTCCCAGCCGACCACCGGAAAAGCGTGTTGGACACACCTCACAGCGGCGGCACAACCGCCGTTGTAACGGTTGCGAATGTGAAATGGACTCCCCAAATTTGTTACCCTTCCCTTCCCTCAAGTAACAAATGACATTATTTGGTGGTAATGGCTACCAATCCATTTTCATTCCATGGCTTGAACCAAACAGCTAATAAAGCTAACCATTTTTGTTACCATTCCTCTCCTCTATTTGTCTACATTCCCTTTGTATTCCATCCTTGAACCAAACGACCCCTTAGATGAGAATTTACCCCCTAGTTCTGATCGACAAATATGAGGAAGAAAATACTACATCCGTTTGAAATTAATCTACACACTTCACTTTAGGGGAGAACCAAGGAGAAAGTGCAAAAGTGTGATAGATAAACTAAAAAGGTGGAGAGAGAAATTGAAAAGTGAGAGAGAAAAACAAAAAAGTGGGTTAAAATATAAAAAAGTGGATGACGTGAGTGGAAAAAGAGGAGAAAATAGATATGAAATGTTACCAAAACTAGAAAAAGCAACAGTATGTAAATTAAAAAGAAACAGAACGAAAAGGAAAATGTGTAGATTAAAAAGAAACGGAAGTAGTAATAATCTTTGCCTTACTAAGAAATATTCATAGCTAAAAGTTAACTAAAATGCAAGATATGAACAACCACAAGCTATGCACTATATTGCAAAAAAATGATCATGCACGTGTCATTTGAATCAATTTAGTGGGAGTATGTTTTTTAGTACGCGTTTATTTATCTCATTGTTAAAAAAAATTCTAAACTTATACAGTATCCCCAATTTTAGTATTTTAAATAACAATATTGATCTTTATATCTCACGAACACATCGCGTGTGTATCTTATGTGAAGTTATTTCAATATTAATTTAGATCGAATATTGCTGATTTAGTATTTAGTTGATTATGTTAATTTTCTTTTTTGTTTTGTTCTTTATTTTTATGGCAAGGTTCCACGACGTTACATTGTTGCTACATGTCTAACTTATTTAGATCTTATTCAGGCTTTACTTTTTCTTAATTTACCCTTGCACATTGTTAAGTACTGAAACAATTAAGAACGATCAGTTGGTCTTGTAAGAGACCGCCTACTTTTACATTAAAATTAGACAACGACTCAAGCCCAATATTAAGAATAGAATGTACGACCTTTCCAAATATAGTGACTAGTTTAATCTATTTAGCGACCAGTTTAATTCATTCAGTTCTCACATTCTTTAACCCATTTGGTGACTAATTCAATCGATTTATTAAGTAGTTTAGTCCATTTGGTAAGACTACCAAGTTATTTTATAAAATTGTCAGCTGTAGTTCGAGATTTGAATGGAAACAAAGGAAACCGAAGAGAAATGACGTCTAGGTTGTGCGAGATGTCTAGGAATAGTGCTGGGTTATAGTTAAATGTAACAAGCTTGTTAAGAGAATATAAGCATGAGTTTGTCTAATTTTATGTTAAAGTTAGACTGCTTATTCTAATAATTTGTGAAGAAGGTTATGCTTATAACTTTAGATGGACATATTGTTGGGATTAAAGTTGGAAAAAAGGGGAAGAAAAGAGGCGCCCGATTGGGTCGGGTGACTTTTCATAGTCGCTCTCGGACCCCGCCCGATCGGGCGACCTCAGTTGGCCTTGGAGTTTTGGTCTCGGGCCCGATCGGGCGGTGTTCGCCCGACCCGATCGGGCGAAGGCCCTTTTTACCGGTTTTCGGTTTTTTCCTTTATTTCCTTGGATCCCTCTTGTAACCCCCTCTTAATTACGTGGTTTAAAGGTGTTGATCATCCTTTTATGATGCTTTAATCTTCTCCATTATTCCCATTGATGATGGGAGTTTTATTCTCCATTATCTTGTGTTTATTGGGATTGATTATGATCATTGGATTCCTTGGGGTCCTTTGATTTCCTTTGGAGGCCCCCAAGAAAGCGAAAATTATTATTAATAGTTCTATGCAAATATCAGTGAAATTAATTTAAGACATTTCAAAGTATATGACCGTGTAGGTAAGATAATAAGGCTATTAGATTATATTATATATATGCTTTGTTAGTGGAAACCGTTTGTGGGTTACAAAATTTGCCTAAGGTTTTGTGCTTTCTCTAATTTACCATATCTATTACAAACATTAAATCATGCCTAGCAGCAAAAGAGATTAGTTTATATTAGGCAATGATTAACCTTAGGGGACACATTGTTAACATGGAGTATTAGGTTGCAGAGCGAAATAGCAAGCAGAAGGGCCTCTAGGCTGGGTGATGCAGTCATGCAGCACCTTAATTCTTTGGCTCGTCAGCAGCACCAGTGGGTAGGACATGAACATCCCGATGTGCAGCAAGAGAGCAAAATTTAATTAATGAGAGAAATAGTTGCTATCGTGGCGAAAATATCTTGATAATGTAATCTTAGAGTTGGACTAACCAAAATAGTAGAATTACAAGTTAAAAACAACAAACGAAGAAAATACAGCTAGCTAAGAATAGACAAAGGTTCAAGATCCCACCTAAAGCTCACAACCGTTACAAACTTTCTCCAAAATCTTGGAGTTTCCTCACAGAAAAACACTTACAAAAAGTATAATGTCTAGAAACATCGTTTGCAGACATGGAACTACTTCAGGAGATACCTAATTCATCTTACTCTATATGTTGTACACTATAATCACACAATTATCTGGAAACCATTTCATTTTTCTCAAGGAAAATAGACTCAGGACACTATTCACAAGGATTTCCGAGCAATCTTTGCTTTCAATAGATTAAAAAAAGAAAATTATGATGTTTCTTAATTTTTTATTACCTTCATGTTTACTTTATTTGTAGGGGTTGTGAAGGTGAGCTAGACAAGGTTCTTCTCCATGCAATTTTTCACAATACGGGTCATTTTAGTATCTATTACAAATTCTCCTCCCAGATTAACGAGATTAATCATCTAAGGTAAAGGCAGGCTAATCTCACAAGAAAATTTATTGAAGTCTCTATGCTATAATGAAATTTTCTCAAGGTTATTTTTTTTTTATGGGCATTGCATTTAGAATAGAATCATATTTCAACCTACGAATTACCTTATCCTTCCTTTAGCCTTCGTATCTCTCTCTCTCTCTCTCTCTCTCTCTCTCTATCTCCTTATCATTAGTCTTTGATGGTCTTATTAAATTTCAAAAGTCCTATTCAGTCTTGCTCAAACTCTTTCCCCCCATTTTTTTTCTCTTCATCATCTTTTATAGTTTCACTAATTTTTAAGAGCTTCTCCTATTTAATCTAGATTTTGTAGTACCCTAAAGCATTGCAATTAAGATATTCATGTAAAATTATTTATGGCAAAGAAATTGAACATGAAGCTATTACAACAAAGATATTGAATGTCTATTTTGTTGCCTCATTGTCCTCACCATTTGTACTAAAATATTAATCGAAATAAATTTACAATATAAAATTTTTGTTTTAGAATGTAACGTCTCTATATATGGTAGTTTTTCAGAAAAAGATGTCTCTAACAAATTTGCCAATATATATATATATATATATATATATATATATATATATATATATATATATATATATATATATATATATAATCGACTAATAAGAATTACATACCAGTAAGAACAACTTCCAAGAACACTACATAAGAACAATTAATAAACATGTGACCCAAGTAATTCACACGAGTAATTTACAAAAGAAAAAGACAAACTTGTTAGGTAAGCCATCCATTATGACTATTGGGCAGTAGTACCGCAACTTTTACGCCTCCCTGAATACACTTTAAATCGAAAAGAAAAATTGTCACATAAACAGAAATTAGAAACAACCGCAATAAAATAAAGTTTAAGTAATCACTAAAAAAGCTTAACCATACAGCCCGTAATCTAATCAAAGAGCTCCTCGACAAAAATATTTCTCTATGATGAAGTATAAATCTATGTCTCTCTTACTATCCCTGTTTCTCGTGCTCAACCATCCATTATTCTCCCCCTTTAACTGACCCTCTCTCCCCCTCTCTCTAATTGTAATTATTCGTGTATTTTTCTATTATTCATATTTCTTTAACAAGATACAAGGCTAAACAACTCTTCCCTTCTCTCCCAACTCGACTCTTTCTTTCTCATCTTAATATTCTTATTCTCACTAATTCTCCCCTTCCCTCATATTACCATTTTATTCCAAAAAGAAACGCAAATGAATAAAATATTCTCCTCCAAGGGCTTACTCCCTCATTTTTATTAAGTGTAAATGCTTCCATTTTTTGTGGAAATTTTCTCAAACTCGCTCTCTATCTGCCTCAAAAGAATAGCGGAAGTGTATCATATAATACAATGGATGTAAACATGCTCCTTCAACACCCTAACTCTCTATTTCTCTCTATCTCTCTCTCCCTCTCCCCCTCTCCCTCCCCCCCTCTCCCTCTCCCTCTCTCGCTTTCCCTTTCCCTCTCCCTCTCCCTCGCTCTTGCTCCCTCTCTCTCTCTCTCTCTCTCTCTCACTCTCGCTCTCTCGCCCCCTCCCTCTCTCTCTCTCCACTCTCACTTCCTCCCTCCATCCTTCCCTCTCGCCCTCCATCTCTCTCTCGCTCTCGCTCTATCTCCCTCTCGCTCTCTCTCCCTCCCTCCCTCTCCATCTCCCTCTCCCTCTCCCTCTCCCTCTCCCTCTCCCTCTCTCTCGTTCTAGCTTTCGCGCTAGCTTTTGCGCTCTCGCTTCCTCCCTCCCTCTCCCTCTCCATCTCTCTCGTTCTAGCTTTCGCGCTAGCTTTGCGCTCTTGCTTCCTCCCTCCCTCTCCCTCTCCCTCTCCCCCTCTCTCTCGCTCTCTCTCTCTCTCCATCTCTCCCTCCCCCTCTCTCTCACTCTCCCTCTCTATCTCCCTTTCTATCTCTCTAACTCTCTCTCCATCCCTCCCTCACTCCCTCTCTCTCTCTCTCTCTCTCTCTCTCTCTCTCTCTTCATATCTTAACTTTGTATGTGAAGAGAATAACAACATACTTTTCAAACTTCAATGATTTCTCTTTAAAATAAGCTTTTCAACTTGAGAGATTATCATCCCGTCCAGTACTTGTTTCGAGAATATTAAAGGGGAAAAAAATCTATCATTATATGGTCAATATATGTTTCAACAATTTTTATTACACCTCCTTATTGACCAGAGATATTACTTTAGTTTAACAACTCCAAGTACAACAAACTATTTCAATTGCAACTCTTATTTCTCAAGATATTGTAATTTTGACAGTTGACTGTTTGTGTTTTTTTGTCATGGTTCAAATTGGTGTATTTTACTGAAAACTATCTATCATATGATCAAAAATAAATTTTGGATTGTGGTCATTGCAGATCATCGAAAATTATTAATAACATAATCAATTTGCTCTCTTTCTCTCATTTTTGCTTTCAAGGTACTTTCTACTTGTCTCTTCTAACTTTGTAACAACACATCCCACTGTCTACATGAAGGATGTTAGACCAAAAAAAAACATGATGAATAAGTTTAATATACATATAAAAGTACTATTACACCTCCTTCCCCCTTACGTACTTTGTGTGTAAATTAATCTATAACACAATCCCATAAGACATACCGTGTAGAACATTCATGTGAAATGTGAAAAAAATCAATAGACATACATTATTAAACTAAGATATAAACCTTCTTTAAAAGAAAGTATACTGAGGTAGTGAGGTTTCCCCACAACCTTCAATATGTTATACATAATTCTATCACATAGAGTGATAACCTCACACTCTCCTACCCATTGTGCTCACTTTTATACGGTACAGGATTCTACTGATATGGGGTATGGGAACAAATATGTAACCATTGCCTTTGGTAAATATGTTTTGATTGCTATAATGTGAATGTGTATTAAAGTTTTAGAATGATCTTATGTACATCTCAGTTCAGTTCAGTTCAGTTCAATTCAGCTCAATTCAATTCAATTCATTTGTTTTATGCCGAAGAGAACAAACACTTAGTCTAGCAGGATGGTCAAACCTCGTATGAAGTTCTTGTGTCCCTAGACCTAATGCCGAATAACTCCAAGCCAGTTGCATCACCAGCTTCTTGGTAAATATATACTCGTTGTGGAAATCCATAAATTACAATCAAATGGTAAGAAAATCTAGAAGGTGAGGAAACCTGTGGCATGTGTACAAGTGGATATGTTCCTAAAGAATAATATATCTTCAATGTCATATAAGCTTTTCAAACAATCTAACTAACCTTAGCCCCATAAATTATCAAATTGTTACTTAATGTATGATCCTCAAAACTGTATTTCTGGTAAATGCAGAAAGGAAAAAAGTAAATTTTAAGTAGAAAGGTTAAAGAAAGTCAAAAATCGACTACATCAACATACAAATGATTGCTAGCAGTCTGTAGTAGATGCAAAAGAAAAAGATATTCAATTAATATTGAGAAGCTTAACAAAAGTTGCAATAAATATGAATCCTTGGTATAATGATTTAATGAGTCCGGCAAAGGTGTAAGATATGAACCTTTCGAAAACTTTCTTCACATAAAGCATCCAATACATACAGGAGATATAATGCTAATTTACATCAGATCTTTCTTATAAAAAAATTTACTTCAGATCTTCCAGTAAGCTCTACTCTTTAGAACAACATATCACACCGTCCCCATAAGCATGGCTGAAGGAAAAGTCTTGTTGGGCGTTCGAATGGTGAAGGAACGTGGGGCGCCTCATGTTATGGTGGAATGTGATTGTTTAATGGTGGTTCAAGCTCTTCAGCACCAAGATTCGGGTCCCATAGAAAGAGTAACCATCCCCCTCTTACTGTTGGCCAACACAGTGATAGCAAGTGGAAGACCTGCACGACTGCACTCATTAATCATTATAGAGAAGCTTCCTAACATAGGACACTTCTTTGAGATCTAAGAAACCATTTTTGAAATGCTATGGTGAAGGTGAAACCACTGCCAACTTTCTTCCTCTGATAGTGGCTTATCTAATTCCCTAATTTCCCCGCGAATTGTAAAAAGCGGATTATAGTCGGTTTTGGTTCACATTCCACTGTTATCTAATTCCCTAATTTTCCCGCGAATTGCAAAAAGCGAATTATAGTCGGTTTTGGTTCATATTGGGCCCATTTTGGGCTAATTTACTAATTGAAAAGGCAAATTAGATAGTGAATTAGGTAACATTGGGTATGATAAACATCTACAAATCAAAAAATCAAAATCATCTTCCACTCGCAAGGAATCCCAATATCCTCTCGATGGAAATCACCCCACAAATCATTGAGAAAGAGTATGCACTTGTCGTTCCGTGACAGAATGGCATGCAAGTGGATGCTCTTCTGTTCTCATCCTTATCACCTTGAAGATGAAGCCAAAAAGCATCAGTAATTTTTTACTGCATTTGGTACGCTGTGAAATCAAGTTCCATAGATATAGATACCCAAGCAATAGCATGAATACTTGAAGAAGGGATGCCATGGTTGTGAATCCAATTGTGGAGCTGCATTCCAACTGTGGTCTTACCAATCCCGCCCATTCCATAAATGCCAATGCTGGTAACCTGATCGTCTGCTAACCAACCAACGATTTTATCAACATACTGAGAGTTAATGCGCAGGGATGTCTGCACCTTCCTGCGTTTAGTTGGAGTTATAAATCAGCAGTGTCCATTAGTAGTTCCTTGTAAAGGTAAAAAAATCGTATAGAATATAGATAATCTGAAAGGCATCTTGTTGAAAGTTGAATCTACATAAACAAGAACATATTAATATTTATTCTTTTGTGAAATAGCCTCTCTCCCTCACCCAAAAGAGAGAAAACAAAAAAACAACACCAACAACATACTACACCAATAGTCTCACATATTCGAATCCATTAAACCAAGCAATTAAATTGTATATCTACTCCATAAATTAATAAGATAGAAGTTAAATTAATCTCTGAAAGGTATCAAAAACATACTAAAATCTTCTTAGATTTAATTAGTTGATTCTGGGTGTGGGTTGTCTGAGAGCTAAGTGAAGGAGCGGTCTGGAGCATTTCATTTTTTCCAGCTGTTGAGGAGTTATGCAGAAAAAGAGGCCGGGTATTTTATGACGGAGTTGGTTGGTTTTGCTACACATTCCAACAGTTGCCTTCCGATCTCACAGACAATATCAATGTGAAATGAACGATAGTTGATTTTGAGAAGGAAATCATATAAGCTTAATCCAAGCTTCTCAAAAACCTGTGAAGACCATTTGACAATTCAACCATTAATCTTAACCCCAAAGCTTATGTCTCACTGGGGGAAATCCATTCTAAAATAACCATATTGTCTATATACTTATAATACAAATATGGTTATGATATTCAAGCCAATTCCTTATTTGCACACAACTGTAAGAAACAAACCAAATTTAAAAATTGCATTCAAACTTTAAAAACCTCCATGACAATGCCACACAGCAGCAAGCACAGAGATGCAAGTGCAACAAGGACAAATTACGTACCGACTGCCTCCTTTATCATGTTTACCCAGTTGTTGCAACACATCAATTTCAACCATTACTGTCTCCCGATACTTTCTCATTGCACTACAATTTTAGGGCGACCATTATTTCCGGTCACGACCCAGCACTCCAATACCTGACCAAAGGCACCTGAAGCAAACATATGATGCATGAGTTAATGACATCACTTGACGACATTGAAAACCTTTGACCATAGATCATTTCACTTTAGTCATACAGAGGACAGAGAAGACAACCATTAAGGAAATGACAATCTAAACCCCAAATCGTGAAATTATAGAAAATGACAAGAATGGCTTTAGGGATTTGCATAAGGCCTCGACACTGGGTTTTCCTCCCGGCTCCAAACAATCAATTCAAATAATATTTATTGTAGAATATTTTGCCGCTACTTCCTCATTCATTTCCGATACTATACAAAGATATGAAATTAGAAAGATCTGGAGTTACATTAATTTGACACAAATTATTAACCGAAACAAAAATATCAAAGCCTTAACCCCAAAAGGTTCAAAGCATTAAAGAAAAGATCTTAGAACATTCAATACCCTGTAGAATCATGCTTATTATTATTGAACGACATCTGAATCTAACTTAATTATAATCACATATGAAAATTTTTGGACAAAGCATACGCCACCAATAAAAAGAGGAAACAGGTAACTCTTTTTGCCAACAATGTTCTACAACAACAACAACTAAGCCTTATTCCCAAAGTGATTTGGGGTCGGCTAACATGAATCTTCAACTAAAACCGTTACCAGAGGAGATGGCATCGACGATGGTGATAAATTTTTTTTTTTTAAAGGGTTTAAGTTTTAAGAATTTTTAAAGAAGTTTTTTTTTTTGAAAACTAGGTTTACACCAACAAGTTTTAAAAGAGGTTTTCAACAAAAGGTTTTAATACCAACACAATTGAGAAAAACAAAAAAAATGCAGTACTCACACCCCTTCCTCCACATGAATACTTCCCCTCCACCCACTTCTATCCAACGTCATGCTCTCCTCAATCCCAAATAACCTCATATCACTTTCAAGTACCTTCATCCAAGTCATCTTAGGTCTTCCCCTACCCCTTACAATTTGGTTACTCCTCCACTCTTCAATTCTTCTCACCGGTGCATCACCTGATCTCCTTTTCACATGACCAAACCATCTTAACCGATTCTCCCTCATCTTTTCTTCAATGGATGCAACTCCAACTTTTTCCCGGATCACTTCATTTCTTAATCGGTCCTTCCTTGTGTGGCCACACATCCACCGCAACATACGCATCTCCGCCACGTTCATCTTATGAACGTGGCATTGTTTCACCGCCCAACATTCGGTGCCATATAACAAAGCAGGCCTAATTGCCGTACGGTAGAACTTTCCCTTCAAGCTTTGGGGAATGCCGGAATCACAAAGGAATCCGGTGGCGCTTTTCCACTTTAACCAACCCGCATTAATTCTATGAGCCACATCTCCATCCAGTTCTCCATCCTTTTGGAGAATGGATCCTAGGTAACGGAAGACGTTTGATCCTTGAACCACTTTGCTATCCAAAGTGACCGCCCTCGCCTCGCTGCTTGTAGCCCCACTGAACTTGCACTCCATATACTCCGTCTTACTTCTGCTCAATCTAAAACCCCGGGCTTCTAATGTATGCCTCCACAATTCCAACTTTCTCTCAATACCTTCCTTTGTCTCATCCATCAACACAATATCATCCGCAAACATCATACACCATGGTATATCATCTTGAATTGACCTCGTTAGTTCGTCCATGACTAGAGCAAAGAGAAAGGGACTAAGTGCAGAACCTTGATGCACTCCGATCGTAATAGGAAACTCTTCTGTCCTCCCCACCGTAGTCCGCACACTCGTAGTTGCCCCCTCATACATATCCTTGATGATATCTATATATTTTTGTGGAACACCTTTCCTTGCCAACGCCCACCAAAGTATTTCTCTTGGTACTCTATCATATGCCTTCTCCAAATCAATGAAAACCATATGTAGATCCTTCTTCCTATGACGGTAATGTTCCATTGTTTTTCTTAAGAGCTGGATGGCCTCTATAGTCGATCTTCCAGGCATAAATCCAAATTGGTTCTCCGATATCTTCACATGTTTCCTAAGTCTTTGCTCAATCACCCTTTCCCAGAGTTTCATCATGTTGAAGAATCTCGGTAGTTGCCAACAATGTTCTAAAATAGAAAAAACATGAATAGACTATTGCAATCCAATTTTACATAGCTACCGATAGGCACTGCAAATGCATTGGTTCTTAAGCAACCAGAGTTCTTTCATCTCTAGCTACCTGTAACACCAAGACAAAACCAATTTTTGCCACCACAGGTTAGCTTTGAATATGATAAACATGTAGAAAGCCTCACTTCTAAGATAAGTAATTTCAATTTCCCCCTCCAAGCAGTTGCGTGTTCACGAAATTAACCCCCTCTACTTCATTTCAATCTAGTCATAAACACTACAAATATTATGATCTTCGGCATGCACCATCCTAATACAATGATTCTATTTGACCATTTCCTTTCTCAAATTCTCCAGCATTATGGATAAAGAGAGCACAAATTTCCGAGTACAAACAATAGACAAAAGTCACTAATGTAAACCAGAAATATTCCCTGTGTAATTATAACATGTTTCTGGTAGATTGTTTGGGACTTGAATAAATTTTTCTCTAACTCACCTTAAGAGGGCTCTGGTTGAAATATAGGGGCCTTCATGTGCTGGCGTGTTTATTGCTGGTGCGTACCACATTACATCAAATGCTGCTCCAATTGATCCATATTGTTTTCTCTGCCAATATTACAACAATGAACTATGAAGACCAAGTAATTAAATTTATCAGCCCTAAACTTAGCTAATCTGAACTCATGAGATACATCATATAACTCTTATTAGCTGATATCTGAACTGAGCAGGCGTTTATTTGAACTAATTTGAACTTAATTTTTCTGAAATAAGTTAATTTGAACTGAGTAGCCTATATATGTTACTAAAATCTTCATATTATTCACTCGAAATCTGCTTAGGCGGATCCAATATAATACTTATTACTTAGGATATTGGCATAGTTTTCAAATACAAAACAAAAAGAGAATATTGCATAATTCCGTAGAAGTATCTTTTATTAGACACATCTTTGATCATTAATATCTTCACTTGTGATCCTGCATATCATTGTTGCATCTGATTACTTTGAAGCTACGCAGCAAGGACGAAACTAACTAAGGACAGCGAGAGTGTATAGTTAATCTTTTAATCAAAGATCAAATTACAGTTTACAATGTAGTAGAGGAAAGTAAAGAACTAAAGTACATTAACCTGGTATTTTGTCCTGTAAATATTGATAGTAGTAGCATGAGCAAGAAGCAAGTGGCGGACAACAATGTAAGGCTCAGTAGCAGAGTTCCCAGCCCTGCAAAACAGGTGAAGGAGGATGGACTATGGAACCCGCATTCGAGCGAAGATGCCTATATCATAGCCTTGAGGTGCCACTCTATGAGCCATGAGGCTCGTTAAACGTTATCCAATGCTTAACCCTGTCCATGGACTTCTGATACAGAGTTCCAGCGTGGGCTTCAGAATTATTTCTACAATCATAGCATACAAACAAAAACACACTTCTAAAACGAGAAGTAACTCAAACAACATGGACTTGTAGGAGAAATATAAATACAACACAGTTCTCTTACATGATTGAGGGCTAAGCCAACTTTTGTATGCATCCTCTAATGCTTGAGAATTATATATTTTACTGAAAGCCCCAAATTCTAGTTTGTGGTTCTTGTGTCTTATTTAAACCAAAATAATCATTACCCATATTTTGATAAAGGAAGAAAGGGATGAAAAAACAATGAACAAGTTTGCAGACCTATGTGTATATATATATATATATATATATATATATATATATATATATAGGGGAACCTATGTATATTTATAGATGAAGAAGAAAATAACACAGTTTAAACAAATTCAAGAAAAAGAATTTGGAGCTCATAATAAGTGGGAAAATGAAACAGGCTAGAAGGACGAAAGAGAAAGATACCAAGATTTTCAGTAATCTGAATAATTCTTCAATCTATAGTAATTTTGATTTGGATTTCAAAGATGATTGAATGAGATTATACCGAATCAACTTGAGTTGGCGTTCGTGTTTTGACGAGTTTTAGAAATTCCTCGCAAATCTCCTTTTCCTACTTCTTCCAATCCAAGCTAAAACAGGATATGTTCTTCTTCCGTCCACGGCACACCTAAAAATCACGATTAATCAATCAAATCAACAACAACAACAACAACCAAAAGTAACTATGAATTGATTTTTAATTTTTAATTTTAATTTGTGATTTTGATTTTTCTCTCTTCGCTAACGCTCGCGGCTGACAACGGCGGCGATGGTGGAAGAATGAGTAACTACGGCGACATAATCGGTGGAGGCATAACCAGCAGTAGTAGGAACGATGTCGTTATAGGAGGAAGAATCAGGCGATAATAGTGAGATAAGTTGTTAAGAGAAAAAATGGTGAGCAACAGGAAAAAGAGGAGAGAGACGAAACTGAGAATGGAGGGGAGAGTAGGAGGTGCTAGTTGAAAATGAAGGGGAATTATCTAGGTTAGGAAGGACTGAGGATGAAGATGGAGGGTTCAGAGGAAAACTGGGAGGAAAGAGAAAGCTGTGAGATGGCGTCAAAAGGAACGTGAGGCAATTAAGGGCAGCTCAGCAATTCTTGAATGTTGGAAGGGTGAAATAGGCATCACACTATTCATAAGCTACCGTAGAGGTGAAGTTCTCTCTTTTTAATGGTTTTGGATTTACATAGGAGATCATAAGATTTTGGTTATTGTAAAAGCTAAGTGCTGCCACATTTGGTTAGTCTTTCCAAGATATTGCCACTTTAAGACTGAGGTACAACCATTTCAATAGGGCTCTAGTCTCCGCGAAAGTTCATACCAAAAGCAAATTAAATATAGCTTCCCAGTCATTTTGTATTCCTTAGGATGCTAACTGAGAACTCCCCCATTTTTATTAAGTGAAATGCTTTGTGGAAATTGTCTCAAACTCGCTCTCTATCTTCCCCAAAAGAACGACGAAAGTGTATCATATAATACTATATATATTAAACATACTCCTCCAACGCCCTAATTCTCTCCTTAATAAGTCTCTCTCTCTCTCTCTCTCTCACTCTATATGTATATATATATGTATATGTATATATATATATGTATATGTATATATATATATGTATATGTATATATATATATGTATTCTCTTTTTGATATATTGGCCTTGATTATCCCTCTCTCTTTTTCTATCTATCCTTTATCTATTCTCCATAATTTCCTCTTCTGTTTATTAATAAATTATTTTATGAAATTCCCAAAAACACAAAATGTAACACAATAGAAAAGAAAACATTTAATCTTCGATAATCAAACTAAAGAAATCACAACATACACTTTTTCCAATACCACCAAAGTCACAAACCGCCCACATAATCAGGAGAGAAAATAGTTTCCAAACCCCTCTTTATCTTTTTACACTTCCACAACATGTAGTTCTTATCCGTTCCATAGTTTTTAATATCACTAAAACTAAGATAAACTTCTATCAACATCTAAGCTTGTAAACAAAATGACAGCTTTTAATGTAGTTTCGAATAAACCAACATATGGATGTAGATAAGTAATAAGAATATACACCAAAACAGAAAAGAAGTCACACTTCCAAATTCCAATCATGCAATTTTGATCCACTACATGTGTTTGTGATAATGAATACTTGGATGATATTCACTACATGCTCTTGAAGGATGGCAGAAGCTGCATCAAATGATGAAGTCAAACAATATGGGAATAAATCAAATGGGCCCATTCTTCTCTTCCATCCCTACACAATTTTTCTATTAGTAGATAATTTGGAATTCAAAACAAAAATGAAAGAGAAATGAAGAAAAAAAAAAAAGAAGAATTAATGTAATAACCTTGTAACAGGTCTAAGGAGATAAAATTCATTCTCAAAGCCGGCATTCATTTACTAAACATGCAATGTAAGGCATTGAGAGATAGAATGAGCTAGAGCCAAATTCCAACAATTTAAGGCAATATATAAAAAGCACACCATATTAAATTCTTCTTTCAGATTTTTTGCAACCCTCCTCAATATTCAGGGTTCACCAGGCTTGAGATAGATGTCAGATAAAACCATCTCTTCACCTTCTATCCTGATAAGGAAGCAGAAGAACCGAGTATGTTTATAAGGTAGATGAAAATCAATGCCCCCCATTCGTAAAGACAACAAGCAAAGATGCATATATGTATCGAATGGACTATTACAAATGAATGAACAATGAACATCTCTCAAAAGAACACCTAGAAAAGGAACAAAAATGATCTGCTTTTGAGATTCTTGGAAACAAAAGAAATGATTTTTAATGATTTAAGGAATCTTTTAAAATATCTTAAGCAGTAAAGCCTAGCATGAAGCCTAGCGGAATGAAAAACTACAGAATAGTCAGATTTCACCCTACACTACAATACTCATTGATGTAATTGACATCTGATGCAAATTTTATGGATAAGACATATCCCAGCTCCTCCTCCTCTCTCTGGCTATACAGATATGTAATGCAGTGATGAAGAATCTAGAAGCAGATATTACATATGGAAAATTTCAGTATTCAATATAAAATATGAACAAAATCTATAGCTGTGCATAGTGCATTGACATGCAACAAAATAGCTATAGAGTTCAGGTTCATGAAAAGATTTATCTGAACTCCAATTTAGACACTCATCGTACATGCCAACTGAACTTCAAGGAAATGATTGGATGGAGAGTTAACTCAACAGGTAAATCATATTTTCAAAGCTACATAATCAACAACAAAAGGACAGTATGCAACACAGCAAATGACCACAAAAAAGAGTGTGAGGTAAAAAATAGACAAAATGGAGGGGAGAGTGAGTTAGGGAGGGCGGGGGGAAATTACATAAGTGCCACTGAATATAGTCACCATGGGATTGTCCTTAGAGTTGATAAGTCAGGAATAAGACTGATCTCGCCTATTCCTGTCGACTTAGACTCAGTAGCTGGACCGTTCATAAACGAGGTCATTCACATGCATGCAAAAGTTAAACCAACGCCATTTTTCTTGAGAACTTCATGGAGCTGTTTAAGAGGAACAACCTAATAACATTATGGATACATTAAAAACAGCTACAAATAGTAATAGGAATACCATAATATTGTTCATTCCCTTGGCAGAGAGTGGATTTAAATGTAAAACCTAAACGTAACGATGGATTATATTGGCAAAGCAGAAACGATAACACCACAAGCATACATTTGAGAATTACAATGTAAAACATAAACAAACAGGATCAAATGTAACAAAGGGAACATAAGAGGCATATGACAATTCATAATATTGACATTCTCTATACAAGCAAATTAGTGGAAAAGAAGAAATTTGGTTCATATTATCAACCACATTGCAAAAACAAATTTTACATTAATTGAGACCTATTATCACCTCAAAACAGACCAGCCTCAATTAATTCCTCAAATCCAACCAAATTCCAGTCTTATCTCAGCAAGACAAAACAACATGTGATGCAGGAGCTGTCAGAAGTATGACTTTTAGATCTCAACAAGCCAGCCTGAATCAAACATTAAGATCTCCTAAATAAAAAGTATCCCACCATTTCTCATACTGACATCACTCTAAAAAAACTCAACAACAACCAGCAAAGCTTAGATATTCAAATGTTTCTCTTTAAATCACAGGAGAAATGCCCAAAGTTTGCATCTTTTTCTTATTTTTCAAATATCTAGTCTGATTTTTTGTCACATTTCCAATAGCTTAGCAATAAAAAAAAATCTGAAAATAGGGAAAAGATTGTTGAAATGAAGATTAACTTACTTTAGCTCTCCCTTTCCTCCTCCATTCTTCTTCCTCCTGTTTAATAGAGCTTGCCAAGGCATAATTATTGATAAGACATGTACACACGTAACCCAAGTCTACTGCCAAAAGATCAATGAATAAGAGAATAAGAAACCATAAGATAGCAATAAAACCATCATCACATGTTTAGAGGCTCACTCTATGTAGCTTTTGCTAAAAAGCAAGCAATTTCACAAAGCCATGATAATAATTTTCAATTCCAAAAAGAACATGTAATCCTCAATTCATCCAAGAGAATTTACCAAGGCAGATTAAACTCAATTCTTCGAATACGAAATCAGAAATTACATACATATAAGACTCGATAATAAACAATTTCAATTATCCTAGTCCTTAAGAGCCAAGCTTTTATCAATAAAACATCGACATTTCCAATTCCATAAAAATGCAAACTATAATGGGTTCACTAAAAAGATCGAAATTTGAATAACAAATGAATGAAAAAACAAAACTAACCAGTTCTTAGAAGTAACCCAGATGAGAGTTGCTTCAAAAACACAACTCGTTTTCACCCGAAAAATGAAGAAATATGAGCTTGGTGGGTTTGGGTTTGCGCTTGTTGATCAACGGCTTCTTGACGTCATCGGCTTCGGTCTCCTCCCTCGCGCCACCACAACCACCACTGAGCTCCATTCTCTTCTTCTTCCTAGCTCTAAATCACAGTGGACTTTGCAGTTTGCTCACTGATTTCATGGCTCCCACCGCTTGAATTGCTTCTTGAACTCGTAAAAGAAGAGATGAAAAAATGTTGAAAGATGGAAAAAAGAGGAGAGAGACGAAGAAGATTGAGAAAATGAGAATGGAGGGGAGAGTAGGACTGCAGGAGGGGATGGTCGAAAATGAAGAGAAGAGGAGAGGAGAGAGAAAAGAAAATGAAGGGGAATTATCTAGGTTAGGGAGGAGGATGAAAGATGAAGGATGAAGGATGAAGGATGAAGAATGAAGATGGAGGGTGCAGAGGAAAAACGGGAGAATTATTATTGATAAGACATGTACACACGTAACCCAAGTCTATTGCCAAAAGATCAATGAATAAGAGATTAAGAAACCATGAGATAGCTATAAAACCATCATCACATGTTTCGAGGCTCACTCTATGTAGCTTTTGCTAAAAAGCAAACAATTTCTCAAAGCCATGATAATAATTTTCAATTCCAAAAAGAACATGTAATCCTCAATTCATCCAAAAAAATTTACCAAGGCAGATTAAACTCAATTCTTCGAATACGAAATCAGAAATTACATACATATAAGACTCGATAATAAACAATTTCATTGATCCTAGTCCTTAAGAGCAAAACTTTTATCAATAAAACATCGACATTTCCAATTCCATAAAAATGCAAACTATAATGGGTTCACTAAAAAGATCGAAATTTGAATAACAAATGAACGAAAAAACAAAACTAACCAGTTCTTAGAAGTAACCCAGATGAGAGTTGCTTCAAAAACACAACTCGTTTTCACCCGAAAAATGAGGAAACCTGAGCTTGGGGGGTTTGGGTTTGCGCTTGTTGATCAACGGCTTCTTGATGTCATCGGCTTCGGTCTCCTCCTTCGCGCCACCATAACCACCACCGAGCTCCATTCTCTTCTTCTTCCTAGCTCTAAATCGCAGTGGACTTTGCAGTTTGCTCACGGATTTCATGGCTCCCACCGCTTGAATTGCTTCTTGAACCCGTAAAAGAAGAGATGAAAAATGGGGAGAGATGGAAAAAAGAGGAGAGAGACAAAGAAGATTGAGAAAATGAGAATGGAGGGGAGAGGAGGACTGCTGGAGGGGATGGTCGAAAATGAAGAGATGAGGAAAGGAGAGAGAAAAGAAAATGAAGGGGAATTATCTAGGTAAGGGAGGAGGATGAAGGATGAAGGATGAAGGATGAAGGATGAAGAATGAAGATGGAGGGAGCAGAGGAAAAACGGGAGAATAATTATTGATAAGACATGTACATACGTAACCCAAGTCTACTGCCAAAAGATCAATGAATAAGAGATTAAGAAACCATGAGATAGCTATAAAACCATCATCACATGTTTAGAGGCTCACTATATGTAGCTTTTGCTAAAAAGCAAGCAATTTCTCAAAGCCATGATAATAATTTTCAATTCCAAAAAGAACATGTAATCCTCAATTCATCCAAGAAAATTTACCAAGGCAGATTAAACTCAATTCTTCGAATACGAAGTCAGAAATTACATACATATAAGACTCGATAATAAACAATTTCAATGATCCTAGTCCTTAAGAGCCAAGCTTTTATCAATAAAACATCGACATTTCCAATTCCATAAAAATGCAAACTATAATGGGTTCACTAAAAAGATCGAAATTTGAATAACAAATGAATGAAAAAACAAAACTAACCAGTTCTTAGAAGTAACCCAGATGAGAGTTGCTTCAAAAACACAACTCGTTTTCACCCGAAAAATGAGGACACTTGAGCTTGGTGGGTTTGGGTTTGCGCATGTTGATCAACGGCTTCTTGATGTCATCGGCTTCGGTCTCCTCCCTCGCGCCATCAAAACCACCACCGAGCTCCATTCTCTTCTTCTTCCTAGCTCTAAATTGCAGTGGACTTTGCAGTTTGCTCATTGATTTCATGGCTCCCACCGCTTGAATTGCTTCTTGAACCCGTAAAAGAAGAGATGAAAAAATGGTTAGAGATGGAAAAAAGAGGAGAGAGACGAAGAAGATTGAGAAAATGAGAATGGAGAGGAGAGTAGGACTGTAGGAGAGGATGGTCGAAAATGAAGAGAAGAGGAAATGAGAGAGAAAAGAAAATGAAGGGGAATTATCTAGGTTAGGGAGGAGGATAAAGGATGAAGGATGAAGGATGAAGATGAAGAATGAAGATGGAGGGTGCAGAGGAAAAACGGGAGAAAGGCTAGAATCTGTTGATCGAGTCGATTCCATGATTATAAGTTCATTCAATACCGGACTAGAATAGGGTTATATACATGCTCATTATGAGAAGGGGTCATTTGAGCGTATCTAAATAGATACTATGTTTACATATGGATCCCCGCGTCGTTGCATTCCATCTAGGATTAGGAATAGGCGAAATCGGGCCTGCTTTTTACAGGGCAGGAAGTAGTTCTGTAAAGTTAGGAGGGAAATTCCGTCAAATCACTGTTCTTTAGCACAGTAACCAAACTTGTGGCTTTTTAATGGGTATAGATTCATCTTCTGATTTTGTATATGATCTTTCTCATCTTTTCTTCTTTCTTTCTTCAGGATTTTTGGGCATAAGTTCTAGTAACTCCATCTCACACCCAAGAGTGCCATTGTGTGGTAAGAGTTGTGTAAACCTTAGGGAACGAATCGGTGAGTACAATTGTGCACCTCGGTTGCACCAAATCTCGTTTTCAAGGCAGTGGTTTGTTTACCACGACACAACAAGTTCAATTTCTTGTTCTTCATTTTAGCCTTGAAAACCTTTTATTACAATAATTTGAAAACGAGATTCTTCCCGACATCTCTAAGTTGGAGCCTCTTGATGGCAAGAACTATAAGAGATGGTCACAAAAATTGTTGATCTTTCTTGAGCAACTTGAAATTGATTATGTCCTCTATGAGGATGTGATTGAAGCTATTGAAGCAAGCAAGGCGGCAGCCCCGGATGCCTCCCTTTCGGCGGAGGATATCAAGAAAGCGGCCGATGCATTGACCAAGAAGGAGAAAGATAACAAGCTTGTTCGAGCTCATATCCTTCATCATGTAAGTGGAATCTTATTTGATCTCCTTATCACTAATCGATCAACAAGTCCATTTGGGACACTTTGCAAAAGAAGTATGGTGCCGATGATGCCGGTAAGAAGAAATATGTGGTTGGTAAGTGGATTAACTTCAAGATGACGGATGACAAATCCATCATGGATCAAGCTCATGACTATGAGAACATTGTCACCGATATCCTTGGGGAAGAGATGAAAATGTGTGAGACTCTTCAAGCCAATGTGCTTTTGGAAAGATTCCCACCTTCATGGAATGACTACCGAAACTCTTTGAAGAACAAGAAGAAGGACATGAACCTTCAAGAGCTTATTGGTCACATGAGGACCGAGGAGGCTAACCGCCTCAAAGATAAGTTTGATTCTCTCTCTTTGAATTTTTCTAAAGCTAACTTGGTTGAATCTAGTGATCCTATGGCTAGAAACAGGTTCAAAGGTAAGAAGAAGAATAGTGGAAACAAAGGGAACTTCATTTCTAACAACAAGATTCAAAAGACCAAAGGAGCATGTTATGTATGTGGAAAGTTAGGACACAAGGCCTATCAATGTGTCCACCGCAAGAACTACTCTAATGGTGTCTCCCATGCCAATCTTGTTGAAAAGGATGATGTGATAGCCGCGGTGGTAGTTGAAGCCAACTTGGTGGAAAACAAGGTAGAGTGGATCTTGGACACGGGAGCATCAAGACATATTTGTGCTAACAAAGCTCTCATGACGGACTTTGAAGATGCTACCGATGGAGACCATGTTTACATGGGAAATAGTAGCACCGCGGGAGTTCTTGGCAAAGGGAAGGTCCACCTTAAACTCACTTTCGGAAAAATTTTGTTTTTGAGTAATGTCTTGTATGTTCCCTCCCTTAGGAGGAATCTTGTTTCGGGTGCCCTTCTCAACAAAGCCGGTTTAATGCTTGTCTTTGAGGCGGACAAGATTGTTATTACTAAGAATGGAGGCTTTGTTGGGAAAGGTTACCTTACTGGAGAATTGTTTGTGATGAATGTTTTGAATAATAATGAAAGCACTTATTTTGCTTATATTGTTGAGTCTATGGATGTTTGGCACAATCGTTTAGGACATTTAAATGTTTCTTACATGACAAAACTAAAGGACATGGACTTAATTTCTTTTGATCAAATTGACAAAGCCTCTAAATGTCCTATTTGTGTTGAGGCTAAACATACTAAGAAACCATTCAAGCAAGTTATAGCAAGAAGTACTAAATTGCTAGAGTTGATTCACTCGGATTTAGCGGACTTTAAAAATTGCACTACTAGTAAAGGAGGGAAAAATTATTACATAACTTTTGTTGATGATTTTTCAAGGTTCACTAAAGTTTATCTTTTGAAAACTAAGGATGAGGCGGAAAGTGCATATTTAAAGTATAAAGCCGAGGTTGAAAATCAACTTGATCTTAAGATTAAAAGGGTTAGAACTGATAGAGGTGGTGAATATGGAAAATGGATTTTAAAAGAATTTTGTGAAACCAATGGTATCATCCATGAGATAAGTTCCCCTTACACTCCACAACAAAATGGTATTGCTGAAAGGAAAAATAGATCTTTAAAAGAAACTATGAATGCAATGCTCTTAAGTTCCGGATTATTCGACAACATGTGGGGAGAGGTGGTTCTATCCGCGTGTTATGTACTCAATAGAGTGCCCCATAAGAAATTGGATAAAACACCTTATGAACTTTGGAAAGGTTATTAACCGAACATGAGTATTTTGAAAGTGTGGGGGTGCTTAGCTAAAGTTGCTTTTCCAGATTTTAAGAAAACCACAATTGGGTCTAAAACTTTTGATTGTGTGTTTGTTGGTTATGCTTATAATAGTGCCGCATATATGTTCATGCTTTTGAGTGATTATTCTATTTGTGAATCTAGAGATGCATTTTTCTTTGAGCATTCTTTCCCTTTGAAATCATCATCATCTTCTATACATATGAATGAGTCAAGTCTTGATGTGTCCTTAGATGTTTCTATGCCTAGTTCTAGTAATCTTCCATCTACTCCTTTGGTAGTAGAAGGAGTTCAACCTAGGAAGAGTAAGAGGGTTAGAGTAAAGACTACCTTTGGACCAGATTTCTTGACCATTTTTCTTGTTGAGAACTTTGATGTGAATTGTTTGAGTGAAAATGTTGTTTCTTTATTTCTCTTAGAAGAAGACCCAAAGACTTATAGTGAAGCTATGAAATCCATAGATGTTAGTTTTTGGAAAGAGGCCATTAAAAGTGAATTAGATTCAATCACGTCTAATCATACTTGGGACTTATGTGATTTACCTAAAGGGTCTAAACCCATAAGTTGTAAATGGATCTTTACTAAGAAGAAGAAACCTGATGGCTCTATTGATAAGTTTAAGGCTAGACTTGTTATTAGAGGTTTCACTCAAAAAGAGGGTATAGACATCTTTGATACCTACTATCCCGTGACTAAGATTGCCACCATTAGGACTTTGGTTGCTTTAGCGGCGATTCATGACTTAGTGGTTCATCAAATGGATGTTAAACGACTTTTCTTAATGGTGATCTTGATGAAGAGATTTATATGACTCAACCGGAAGGTCTTGTGGTTAAGGGTCAAGAACACAAGGTGTGTAGGCTTAGGAAGTCTTTGTATGGTTTGAAACAAGCTCCTAAGCAATGGTATGAAAATTTTGATTGTACTCTTAGGAGTGATGGCTTTGTGACTAATTCTTCGGGCTCTTGTGTATATTCTAAAGTTTTGGATTCCTCTTGTGTTATTATTTGTCTTTACGTTGATGACATGCTTATTATTGGTACTAACCTTGAGGTTGTAAATTACACTAAAAATTTCCTCTCTACTAAGTTTGAAATGAAGGATTTAGGTGAAGCCGATGTGATCCTTGGTATCTGGTTGACCAAGCTAAAGGATGGTTTCTCAATGAATCAATCTCACTATGTGGAGAAGATCTTGAAGAAGTTCAATTGCTATTATGTGGAGCCTTGTAAAACTCCTTATTATGCAAGTGTAAGGCTTAGGAAGAACAAGGGTCCTAGTGTGTCACAAGAACAATATGCTAAGGTAATAGGGAGTGTAATGTTTTTGATGAATTGCACACGTCCCGACATTGCTTATGCGGTAAGTAGATTAAGTCGTTATACTCATAATCCTAGTAGTGAACATTGGAATGCACTTTATCGGTTACTAAGGTATCTTAAGGGCACCATGGAAATTAGGTTGCATTTTAATCAATTTCCTAATGTCTTGGAAGTTTTTTGTAATGCTAATTGGGTATCTGATAATGATGAAGTAGTCTCTACTAGTGGTTATGTTTTTATGTTGGGTGGAGGTGCTATATCATGGAAGTCCTCAAAACAACCATGTTTAGCGCGCTCCACCATGGAATCTGAATTCATTGCTCTTAAGTTGGCAGGTCAAGAAGCGGATTGGTTAAGGAGTCTGCTTGCCGACATACCATTGTGGGGGGAAAGATATTCCCCGGTTTCTTTGCATTGTGATTCTCAAGCTGCAATTGGTGTAGCTAACAATAGCAATTATAATGGTAAGAAGAGGCACATACGCCTTAGACATAGTTCGGTGAGACAATTACTTAAGAATGGAGTCATTGCTTTGAACTATGTAAGGTCCGAAAGAAATTTGGTGGATCCTTTGACTAAGAGGTTCGCAAGGAACGAAGTTCTTGATTCGTCGAGGGGGATGGGGCTTAAGCCCATGAAGTGTATCTAATTCGCATTACTAATATTTCATCCCTATGGCGTTTTGTGTTGTAATGCTTGTAGTAGGATGAATTCGTTGAGAATTCTTAATGGATTTATACTTACGTGGTAGGTGCTCTAGCTAAGCATTTGAGAAATCCACCGTTGTAATTTTTGTGGAGGTTGAGTTTGTTTAAACTCATAATGAATCCTAAGAGATGTTTGTGCTATTGAGAAGCACAAGGGATTCACCTATATGGTTGTGAAGACTCGCCATCTTCTATGGAAACTTGAGTTTGTTTCCTAGAGGTTCCGTGAAAACTAAGGTAAACGTATGGCTTAAAAACGCGTTCACTTTACGGAGTTAACTAGATTTTTGGAGTGATGTATGTGTTGTGGGGCGCGTGACTTAAATATTAGAGTTTCAAGGTTAGTCCACTCTTTGATCAAAAGTTTGAGGGTTTCAAGGTTCGTCCACCCTTGGACTTGTAAGTCATTGTACCACTTCACTAAACATTTGGTTTCAATTTACTTAAATGTAACACCGGATGTTATGTATTGATCTCCTCTTATGCCCGGAATTTCCTTTCTTTCGTTTGGTATCTTTTTCTCATCTTTAGTGGGGGATTGTTGGGATTAAAGTTAAAAAGGGGAAGAAAAGAGGCGGGCGACTTTTCGTAGTCGCTCTCGGGCCCGATCTGGCGGGGTTCGCCCGATCGAGCGACCTTAGTTGGCCTTGGAGTTTTGGTCTCGGGCCCGATCGGGCGAAGGCCCTTTTTGCCGGTTTTCGGTTTTTTCCTTTATTTCCTTGGATCCCTCTTGTAACCCCCTCTTAATTACGTGGTTTATAGGCGTTGATCATCCTTTTATGATGGTTTAATCTTCACCATTATTCCCATTGATGATGGGAGTTTTATTCTCCATTATCTTGTGTTTATTGGGATTGATTATGGTCATTGGATTCCTTGGGGTCCTTTGATTTCCTTTGGAGGTTACTTCTTCTCTTTCACTCCTTTAAATATAATTCATCTCCTGACTTTGTATCTGATCTTTCTCATCTTTTCTTCTTTGTTTCTTCATGATTTTTGGGCATAAGTTCTAGTAACTCCATCTCACACCCAAGAGTGACATTGTGTGGTGAGTGTTGTGTAAACCTTAGGGAACGAATCGGTGAGTACAATTGTGCACCCCGGTTGCACCGAATCTCATTTGTAAGGCAGTGGTTTGTTTACCACGGCACAACAAGTTCAATTTCTTGTTCTTCATTTTAGCCTTGAAACCCTGTTACAACACATCTTGGCCCCAAGTTTTCTCTTACATGATAGAGAAAAATCAAGCACAATAAAGGTATGTCACGGACTTTTAATCACTCCGTGTTTTATACTATCCAAGTCTTTTATTTTCCTCATTCTTTAATAATTTTTCTATAAATTTATGGCAAAATTGGCCTCTATAGCGTGGGTGAACCAAATATCCTTAACTAAGACTTATAGCCATAACACCCCAAAGTACAGACCTGGGTGCAGCCCGTACGATAAATGCGGTCGGGTGACCGGAATTCTCACAGGCAGACCGACAGTATATGCTCGTCTGTTATTGTTGACATTGAGGAAACTCCTATTAATCAAAATCAACATCATTCAATACGTGTAGTAGTTTAGAACTAGAGTACCTTTTGCGATTCATTGTTTGATATCTTTAATTCGAATGATGAAGGAAGCAACATTAGTGTAAAGCATTTGGACTCAAATGTAGTCCGAGTTCGCTGGTTTGTACGTGCAAGAAGGTCTCTCAAGGCATCGCAACAAATATAGAGCCCTTTTGTGAAAGACTGAATCAGTGAATCTTGTGCACATTTTTTTCCTTACAGGTACGAAAGAATGGTGTAGACATCAATGACATAATAATTAATATGATTATATGAATGACAAACGTTGATTATAGAGTACGTCCTGTTGAATTTAGAGTCCTTGTATGTAAAGGGATCTGTATTTCATTTGTATGTCATGCGTGTCATTGTTTGATATCTTTACTTCGAATGATGAAGGAAGCAACATTAGCGTAAAGCATTTGGACTCAGATGTAGTCCAAGTTTGCTGGTTTGTACGTGCAAGAACGTTTCTCAAGGCATCGCAACAAATATAGAGCCCTTGTGTGAAAGACTGAATCTCGTGCACATTTTTTTTTCTTCTTTTAGGTATATAAGAATAGTGTAGACATCAATGACATAATAAATAATATGAATGACAAACGTTGAATATAGAGTATGTCCTATTGAATTTAGAGTCATTTTATGTAAAGGCAAACGTCGAAAGATCAATATTTAATTTCATTTGTAGTCCGCCATTGCTCGAAGAGTTGTACGACCTAATATTTTATTCTACTTTATTTCATTATCATGAGAGACTAGAGAACGGTATTCTAGAGAGAGGGGCTCTCCCTTCTCTCTAGAAACCCTAAGCCTCAAATTTCAGAAACCCTAAGCCCCAAAATTCAAAAATTTCTCTAAGCCGTCGCTCTCTTCTTCCTCATTCCCCCTCAGATCTAGCTTCTTCCATCCTCTTCCATGGCTATCTAGTCCTTTGTTGGCCATTTCTTCTTGTCCTCAGTCGTCGGACTTCTTCTTCTAGTCCCTCCATTTCTCCCTTCTCTTTTCGTCTTTGGTGGGCCTTCGCTTCGCTGGCGATTTCCACGAGTTTGCGAAGCCAGCGTCTTCAGCGTCAAGGCTTTCTTTGGGCAGCGATGGCGGTGGAGATTTGTTCGTCGGCTTCGGGTGAGGGTTCGTTGTTGGGTTGCGGGCCGCGGGCTACGGGCTTCCGGTTCGGGCTCCTCTCCTGATTTGCACCCTAAGTCGTTTCCTGTTAGTAATTTTGGTATGTTCCCTTGTACGACTAGGGAGCCAATTATGTTTCAGTGGAGTTTGTTTTGCCACCCGTGTCGGGTTCAAGAAGGTGTCTTCGGGCGAGCCTGGGGTGAAGGCTCTTTTGCCGCGGCGAATCTTCCACTTATGTTATTTTGTGCTCCTTTCTCTTCTTTTTGTTACTTGAAATTTGTAACTTGTAACATCCTCCGAGATGTTTTAGGTGGTGTTTCATTGTAGAGACACCGCCTAGTTTTCTTTCCTGATAAAATAAAAATAAAAATGAGAGACTAGAGAACACCTATGTCTAGTCCCGTGACAACATTACATACAATAAGGACATACCAAACATCAATGACAATGTTCACTATAGGACTTGACATGGTAAATTCGAGCTATTTATGCAAGCGTTGCGTGTGTGATATTAAAAACTAGTAAATTTTGATGCCAACTATTAAAAAAATCACTAACTTTTTATTGCATTAATTGAATTGAATATTAAAATACCAAAAAATTAAACAGGTTAGAGACTTAAGTGATAGAAACTTAACAACGATATTTAGCAATAAAGCACGTCTAATGTTCAAATTTTATCCATATTTATACCCCAAAGAAAGATAATTTCTACCAGAGCATTCCGCATTCTCGCATCCATGTTTATACGTCTAATTCCATGTAGGCAAACTAACCAAGTTCTCGCATTCTCGCATCGCATATTAAAGATTTAACAAAAAAAAAAAATAGAAAGAAGAGGTTGGACGTTCAACGGGAGAAGAAGAAGAGAAGAGAGAGAAATATAAAAGAAATGGTGCAGGCACGTGACTTTAAGGTTGTGTTGTTCATTGCACTTGACCTAGAGGTTGTGCTGTTCTAGCCAATTAACCCTAACAAAAAAGGGAAGGGAATTAAAAAAAACTATATAATGGAGATTCCCTAGCTCCGGTGGAATCTCCGTGCTCCGGTGCCATTTATGCTATTTTCTGCACCACGTGTTTAAGTTGGTGCTACGCTTTGCACCCGTTTATGGTTGTGATGTTCCTTGCAATTGAGCCAAAGGTTGTGCTATTCTAGCCAATTAACCCTATTATTTATGCATTGCATGCATAAATAGCTAGTTGAAAAGGTCTAGTTTTTATGTTCACAATTAAAAGGTCAATATTTTGTAATTTTTATTAATTATGGTAAATTTCTAATATTTTTTTTTTATTTTCTTTGTCAAATATAAGGTTGGATATGCCTTGATTGTGCTTGATTGATACGCATTGATTGTGGTGAAGTTTGAGTTGATTGGGTTTCTTTTTGTAATGTTTTCTATACATTTGTTGTTTAGTATTATTTTTTCTCAGTTTTGGGGGTATAATTGTAAATTTATAGGGGGACACCATTGCTCCCCCCTATTGTATAGTCGAGATTAACTTGGACATAGGTTCACTCTCACTTAACATTCCTATACACTCTCCTCCTCAAGCAATGTGTTAAGGAAAGTCTCTAAAATCCCAGCTTGTGCCTAAGTTGCCGATGTTTGGTAATAGGAAGACTTTTGGTGAATATGTTAACAATTATTGACATGTAGGAACACATATAGGACTAATAACGCCTTTAGCTGCTTTCTCTCAAATGAAACAACAATCTATATCAACGTGCTTGGCCTTCTCATGGTGAACGATTATCAGCAACTGCTTGAGAAACATTACTACATCGCAAATAGTTAGTTTTGATCGGTATTCACTTTGGTACTACCTCGAGAGACTACAAATTGTCTTATGCCTTTCCATGAGATAAGCGAGTCTCCACGAAATACACAATACCATGAAGTGGAATTTCTGGTGACAGGGCATCCTACCTAATCATCGTGCCAAAACGATTTGAGTTGAGAACTTGATTAAGTTGCCTAAATTATGACTTGATCGGAGGATTGGCTAAGTATCTAGGTGTAGGCGTGATTTTATTTCACCTACGCGGTGTGAGCACGTATTTGTCTACCGCATTGTAAAGGTTTTGTTGAAAACGTTTTGAATTGAAAGAAGTCACCAACAACTACTTTTAAAGAAAGACTCATAAACCTAATTGGATATTGGAAAATCAATGGGACAACTGTGGGACTTATCAAATGTAGATTTTCTCATCATGACTCCATTAAAAGTCAATGAACCATAGTTTGAGTTCGGGGGTGAGGGTACGAACATGGACATAATGAACCACGTTCACCCATTGCTGACCTCTACTAAATATCGATTCATGTCAAGTTTTATGCAAAAGAACAACCACATAATTTTTGCAAGCATCCTAAAAGTATTAGTCTAAGTTGGTTGATTAAATACATCAAAATACTATTTTTAGTGGTATGTTATTAGGCTATCAAAATTATAAGGTTCCTAACAGGTTGTCCAAATTATCTGATTACTATTAGAACAATTCTTTAGGTCTTGATTGGCAATAATACCATGTGAGGTGATGAACATGCAAACAAGGCAATCATAACAATGTACATAATAAATAAAAAAGAAAAAAAGATATTAGAATGTACAAAAGAACGAACTTCTATTTAAGGTATATATCATGAAAAAAAACGTTAGTAGCTTCAATATAAAAAATAGGAAATTATTCAAGGACCCTTAGGAGTATACCGTGGCTTGGATATGAGAGAATAACGACCTTAGGGAAGAGCAATCGTGAAGCCTTTTAACAAACGCTTGCGAAGATCAATCAAAGTATATATGTAGAGTTGTAGGTTTGTGTTTGTGTGTTTGTAGATGTAAAAGTATGAGCATTTTTTAGAGAATTCGTAGGTGTTCGAGTGTGGAGACTGTTCGTCAAAGTGTATTCGTAAAAGTCCCTTAGATCCGGTTAGAAAGATAATAAGGCAGACTGCGCGTCACGTAGAGAGTGCGCTAGGCGCAGGACTGTGTGCGACGCAGCAAGACACGTGTCAGGCGCAGAGTGGTACGCCTACTGCAGCTCCACCAGTGTGCTGAGAGCACGTGGTGCGCCTGACGCAACTCAAGCAGTGTGCTGAGCGCACATGGTACTCCAGTCGCACCGCCTTGCGTCAAATAGATTTTGAAATCCTTTCTCTTAAATGCGTTTTGAATGATTTTCTTTTATCCTTTAAATCAAGAAATTAATTTTATGGGATAAAATCCAACCTCGACTTTGAAAATATCTTCTTAAAACATTTATTTGCTGAAAATAAAAAACAATTAATAATCATAAATAATTAAATGAGCTTTTCAAAGGATTGCGCTCAAAAAATTATTTTATGTGCTCAAAATACAATTAATTGTTGAGAATAATAAACTGGGCTTTAAAACAAGATCTTGGATCTTTATAAATAAGCTTTTCACTTTAAAACAACTTTGGGTTGGCTATTCGGACTGTTCTCCCCTTGGGTTGGACCAATTAAGACCGTGATATGTTTCATCATTGGGTCCTTAAATAGGGAGACATGATTATGTGTCTACAGAAGCCCCACCACTTTGACTGAGGTTTAGGAAACTGATAGTCAATGTCTACGGTGTCGGGATGGAGAATGATTTTAAATGCTCTGCAGTTTAGAACTGATTTATAATTACCGGTCTCCAAAAAACAAAGTTAGTATGCGGGACAATAACTACAAGCAATCTGATTACCTGCAGAAGAAGATGTTAGCATATAGGTGCAAACAACTTACATAATAATGCACATAATGATGCAAAGATGCAAACTTAGACTCTCTAAGGATGCATGAGACGCTATGCAAGGATCAGGGTTATGCAAAGCTATAAAAGATGGAATGTTATACAAGGTCAGGATTATGTAAAATTAGGAGGTATGAAATACAATGCAAGGTCAGAATTTTGCAAGGTTAGGAGATCTTAAATGATTAGAAAGAGATAGATAGATTTTCAAAAACTATTTTGGTAAATAATTGGGGTTCGGAAGTGAGATATGAAAATTACAACTCTTCAGGAGTTTGATTTGGACGAACCACCACATAATAGGAAGCCCCTACTTTGGGAAAGCTTTTCTTGAATTATACACTATGGGACTTGATTGGTAGATGCTTGATTCTTATCGAGCATTCAGATTTCTTCATTGGGGATTCTTTTTTGGGAAGTTGACGCAGGCGAAGTCAGATTTCGCCAGAGACCATGGAACTATTGGAGAGTCCTTCAAGATAAAGATAGCTTGATTTAAAAAAATAAAAAAATTTAATTTTGTGACACATATAGATGTAGGTGAGAAAAGGCTTTGACGTGGCTAGGTTCAGATTCGAGTCTATAACAGGATCTAGAAAGATTATACTCCTAAATTCTAGAAAGGTAAATCATTAGACCTTGATTAATTTTATTTTATTAAAGCGGTCAAACCTCGAGACTAGGATTCCTACGTATCCTTACGGGATCACACCATTCGTAGTTCCGGATCTGATTGAACTTCTCTTTTTTTGGTGCCTAACTTTTGCCTAGGCCACCCTTTTGGGTTTTTAACCTAGCGGGGTTGGACATACCTTGAAAAAAGGAGTTATGGTTGGATATGAAAAGTTGAGGTTTTAGGTTTTGATAAAGGTTTAATTGGTCGGGCTAAGGTAGGATCATAGATTTGCATTATATGGGTTAAGGTTTTGACGGATTGAAAAAATTGAATGGATAAAACTTGTGTGCAAGCTCCCTAACTTGACTTATATTTTCTTTTGCCTTTGGCTTTTCCTTTTTGCTTTTTTTTTTTCTCTTTAACCTGTACACTTTCTTTTGCTTTTGCCTTTTTTTGCATTTCAAAAGTTTTCACTTTTTTTTTGTTTGTCTGGCATTGATTTTTTTATGTAGTAAGACTTGCCCACGAGTTTTTTGTTTAGGATATTAGAAGGCCTGAAGGTTATTTTATGGAGCTTTCATTATGAAAGGTTGTATGGCAAAGGATCATAGAGGGTGATGGTTTAAGGGATTATTTTTTTGGATTACAGGGATGAGGATAGATTATTGAAGGAGATGGCTTATTGAAGTGATGGAGGGAAGAGGGGATAACTCTTAATCCAAAGTATGTCCATTTTTTATTTTTTTTCTATTATATTTTTTATTATTTTTTAGTCAAGATCATTGGGTGATTTAAGTTTCATCACTGATGAATTAGACGCATATATAAATTGATGGAAGGCCAATTAAAATGAAAAGAAAATACAATTATATTATTAGTTAGAAAAGAATAGAAAAAGATTGATAAATATTAAAGTCATAAACGACATAGACTCGACAGGAAAGGAAATGAAGAAGCTAGGTGAGGGACTCTCTGACTCGACCTACAAAACTAGCGATAGACGACTATGCCCCGATAAGATTTAAGCACTGCCTAAGGGGTTGCTATTGATGCTGACTTTTACTGCAGGCGAAACTGGTAGTCTACCATCTTCAACCATGTCTTCTAGGGCGTGCTTTAAAGTCCAGCAATGTGATGTCGCATACCCGTTTCCTTAGTGGTACTTGCAGTAGGCATTAAGATTCCACTTTCAGGATCTATTCTCAGGACCATGGTCTGGAGTAGGGCCGAGAGGCTGAAGTGCTCCTTTTGCATGAAGCCTAGTGAAGGCTTCTTCAAGAAACATGCCTAAAGGAGTGAATGTTCTTTGAGACTTTTGATAACCTCTCTTTTTAGTAGTTAGGGGATTGACGTCATTGCTTTTGGAGCTACATGGGTTATTATTACTCTTCTTGAAAGAGTTGTTATTATTACCACTTCTATTCTTAGAGGCTTGCACCTCTTCCTCAATCAGTAGACCAACTTTGTAGAGCTTCATGAAAGACTCTATAAATTTGAATTTACTCCCTCCGTCCCATAATAGTTTGAACACTTTCCTTTTGTATTTATCCCAAATTAGTTTGAACACTTCCATTTTTGGCATGACCCCACTATTGATATATTATTTCTTTTACACATCTTTGGCCCACACTCTACCTTTTATCAATAAAAAGTTACCCAACTTTCTATCTCCTCTAATAAAAAATACCCCACCAACTCTTATCACATCTACTTTTTAAATAAAATAACATTTGATAACCACACTACAACTTATCACCTTAAACTATGTATCCTAACAAGTGTTCAGATCTTTCTGGGACGATAGGAGTAACATGTTCTCCGTGCTTAGACTGCAGGTTACAGATCACCATTCGGACTTGGTCCTTTTCAGATGGCATGTTAGTCATTTGTACGGCCTTTTCCCTTCATCGGTTAAGGAAAGTGATAAAATCTTCGTTGAAATTTTGTTTAGTTAATTCCAACTCACGAAGACCAATAGGAAGCTACGTGTTGTATATGTATTGTTTACAAATTTTTTTTTGATGTAGTCCTAGTCATTCAGCTTTATTTCGTTTAGTGATTTGAAGCACTTGGATGGATGTGCATCCAAGGTTAAGGGAAAGACATAACCAAACATATCCTTGCTTATGCCTTTGAGAGTCGTAGAAAGCTCTCAAATGATGACCTGGGTCTTCGACCCCCTTAAATTTAGGAGATCACCCAATGCAACCTTTTTAGGAAGCTTTTCCCTCAGTTCAAAATCAATGATGTCATGGCCATGAGCCTGACTCTTAGTGCAATAGGAATTGGCTGGAAATTGCTCGAGTTTTCAAACCTCAAATATGTTTTGGACTTGATACGAGGTGGCGGTGGTGGAGTGTCATCATGTTCTTCTCCCTCATTTATCAGCTTGTTCTCTCAGCACTTTGATCTCTTTGTCTTGTCCTTCAGGATGAGAGTTCATCAATTAGAGCGGAGCCATGAGGGCATTGAGTTATTCAAAAGTGTCTCCCATCTCAAATGATGTTTCAGAAGTTTCTGAGGATTCGTCTGAAAAAGTGAGAACTCGTTTGACAAGTTTGGGAGTAGGTTGACCTTGTTTCCTCTTTGTCAGACGTTCCCAAGTGATAATCTTACGACTTGTCCTGAGCAGAAATCGAATGGACCTCATAAGTTTTAAGAAATGAATTAAAAAATGATAATTGGAAATGAGGAATGGAAAAAGTGGACATGTAAATGGAAAATGAGAATGGAAATAGGAATTAAAAATGGAAAATTAGAAATGAAAATGATAGAGAGAAATGGGAAAAGGTATGGGCTTGACCATGATACTGACATGGGCCTAACTATATGCATATGCAAATATGCACTGGACTGGACTATGCAAGCAGACTGGACTCAATGGTTTAGGTTTTTATAACGATAAAGAATCCTGGTTTCACTAGACTTAATGGGTTTCCCTTATGAACTTTATGGGTGATTGGCTTCGTTATACTCGAGGATTTGGGCTGCTATAGATGTAAGGTAGGAGTAGTTTCGCTAAACTCATAGGGTGCCTTTATGGTCTTAGGGGTGACTAGCTTCGCTTGGTCTAAAGGATGCCATTATGGTCTTAAAAGGTGAGTAGCGTCGCTAAACTCAAAGGATGCCTTTATGGTCTTAGGGACGACTAGCTTCGCTAGGCCAAAGAGTGTCATTATGGTCTTAAAAGAAGGAATCGATTATGATGAGAACTTTGCACCCGTTATTAGGCGAGAGGCTATTAGAGCTCTTATTGTATTTCCTGCTCACATGAATATAAAATTGTTGCATATGGACGTGAAGACAACGTTCTTGAATGGCTATTTATAGGAGGAGGTATATGTCGAACAACCACCTGGTTTTGCACATCACCTGTTTCCCCACTATGTGTTCGAACTTGATAAAGCTTTGTACAGTCTCAAACAAGCACCAAGAGCTTGGTATGAGAGCTTGTTAAAGTTTTTGATGGAAAATGAATATAAGAGGGGAACAATTGACAAAATTTTGTTTATCAAACCAGGGGGTAACACTTGCTAGTAGTTCAAATTTATGTTAATGATATTATTTTTGGAGCTACTAATCAGTTGCTTTATGTGATGAGTTTGCTAATTTTATGCAAAGTGAGTTTGAAAGGAGTATGATGGGAGACCTTGGCTTCTTCATAGGCTTACAGATTAAGAAACAGCTGATGGAATTATAATTCGCCAGCAAAAGTGTCTTATAGGGCTTCAGAAGAAGTATCGTCTGGAGAACAGTAAAGCTTATAACACTTCTGTTCCCACTTCAACAAATCTTGATGCTGATTCAAAGGGAAAGGATGTGGAAGCTACACTGTATAGAGGCATGATTGGTTCTCTCTTGTACCTAATAGTTAGTAGACATAATATTGTGCTATCTATAGGATTGTGTGCAAAATTTCAAAGCAATCCTAAATAGTCTCATTTAAAGGCTGTTAGAAGAATAGTTAGGTATTTCGTGGGAACATATAACTTGTGCTTGTGGTACCCCAAAGGAACTTCTATTGAGCTGATAGGGTATACCGATATAGATCCTGCTGGTTTCCTTGTTGATAAGAAAATTTGAGTGGTCACAAATTAATGCATATTAGATCTTATCATTGTAAGGAGTTTGAAAGCTACAAATTTGATGATTTAAGTAGAGATCATGGCTTAAATCATAATTTTTCTACCCCTAGGACACCACAATAAAATGGTGTTGTAGAGAGGAAAAATAGGACTTTGGAGGAAATGGCTAGGACTATGTTAATAGCTAGTGAACTTCCAAGGAACTTTTGGGCTGAGGCTGTAAATACTGCTTGTCATATAATAAATCATGCCATGATGAGACCTATCATTAACAAAACTCCTTATGAGCTTTTATTTTGGTAAGAAACCCAATATTACACATTACATAACATTTTGCTGTAAATGTTTTGTACATAATAATGGGAAATATAATCTTGGAAAATTTGATGCAAGCAGTGATAAAGCAATATTGCAAGGTTATTCATCACATTCTAAGGCTTATAGAGTTTACAATAAAAGAACTATGTGTGTTGAATAAAGTGTACATATAATTTTTAATGAATCTCACAATTTTAATCCAAGCTAGCAGGTTGGTGACTTTGAAATAGGCTTGGTTCGACCAAATGAAAAAGATGCAGATTCAATTGAGGAAGAAGAATGAATAAAAGAGGAAAGGAATGAAGAAGATGAACTTTTTGAACAATGTTGTTCCTGTTTCTCAAGGAGATGGAGTTGTCACTATTCCTACTAAGAATGAAAATGTTTGAAGGAACTGATTCAACAATGGTTGAAAGAGGAACAAACGAACAAGGCTCCTCATCCTCTCAAGTAATTTAAGAGTAACAACCTTTTCCTATAAGAAAATTTCAACCAAAACCATGGAGACATCAAAAATCACATCTAGTGGAACTTACAATATGTGACATATTCAAAGGTACGTAAATTAGATCTCAGTCAAGGAGTTTTTGTGCGTTTATGAGTTCCTATCAATGATGGAACCAATAAATCATGAAGAAGCCTTAACTAATTCTGATTGGACCACTGCAATGCACGATGAATTAAATGATTTTCAAATAAACAAGGTATGTCATCTAGTCCCCTCTTTTAAACAACAAAAAGTGATCGGATTAAAATAGGTGTTTAGAAACAAACTAGATGAGCATGGAACAATTGTAATTAACAAAGCTAGACTTGTAGTAAAAGGTTATAATCAACAATAAGGAATTGACTATCAAGAAACGTTTGCTCCTGTTGCTAGACTTGAGGCCATTAGAATACTTATTGCATTTGTTGCCTACATGGGATTCAAATTGTATCAAATGGATATCCAATGTGTTTTTCTTAATGGCTACTTAAATGAAGATGTATATGTTGAACAACCCCATGGATTTGAAAATAATGAGTTCCCAAACCATGTCTACAAGCTTGACAAAGCCCGCTATGGAATAAAGTAGGCGCCTAGGTCATTGTATGACATATTATCTAAGTTCCTTTTAGAAAACAATTTTAAAAGAGGAAAAGTTGATAAAACATTGTTTCTAAAATAGAAAGGAACTAATATACTTCTTGTTCAAATATATGTTGAGGAAATTATCTTTGGAGCAACTAATGAGTCGTTATGTGAAGAACTCTCTAAACTAGTAATGAGTTTGAAATGAGTTTGATGGGTGAGTTAAATTTCTTTTTTCGGTTACAAAAAAAGAAAACTGAAAAAGAAATAATTATTCACCAACAAAAATACATAAAGAAACTGCTCATAAAATATGGGCTTGAAAATTCAAAGTTCAATCACACTCATATGGGAACTTCAACTAGATTAGATGAAGACTCCATAGGAACAAGCGTTGATCAAATAAAATATAGAGACATGATTGGTTCCCTTTTGTATCTAACTGCTAGTCATCTACATATAGCTTTTAGTGTTGGTTTGTGTGCTAGATTTCAAGCAAATCCCAAGAGTCTCACTTACCTGTTGTGAAGATAATTCTTAGATATCTCAATGAAACAGATGATCTTGGACTCTTCTATCCAAGAAGTGGCCATTTGAGTTAAGAGGATACGCTGATGATGACTATGCTGGAGATCTTGTAAATAGTAAAAGCACCTCAGGTATGGTTCAATTTCTTAGTCATAGTTTAGTTTCTTGGAGCACCAAGAAACAAAACTCAGTTGCTTTATCCACTGCTGAAGCAGAATATGTAGCTGTTGCTGAATGTTGCTCTCAAATGCTTTGTATAAAACAACAACTTTGTGACCATGGAATAAACACTAATTGTGTTCCTATTTACCGTGATAATAAAAGTGCCATTAGTATTTCAAAAGATCCAGTGCATCATTCAAGAGTTAAGCATATATATATCTGACATCACTTTTTAAAAGAAAATGTGGAAAAAGGTTTGATTAAACTTGTGTTTTGCCAAACTGAAAATCAGATTGCTGATATACTAACCAAACCTCGACAAAGACATATATATGAAAAATTAAGGCTTGAGTTAGGTTTAATACAGCTTAAGTAATTGTTCATGTCCCCCATGTCTGAATTGATTTAACTTACTCTATGTGATATTAAGTGACTATGAATAAATGCCTAAGACCATTGTAAATTGAAATGTTGAAAACATAATCTCTTAGTTAAAGGAATAAAGCCACTCACAAATGTCACATAATACTCCCCTTATTGTTCCTAAGTGATGGAAACATGTATAATTTGATGAAATGTTGATAATAAGTATAAGTTGTTCCTATAGCACAAGTTTCTTAATTTTCTTTTCTTTTCGTAAATTCAAATTCCATAAAAATAAAAAAAATCAGAAAATCCCAAAAATATAGGAATCATATTTATTAAATCTTGATTCATTTTTATATTTTCTTTTCTTTTTTTTTTCTTTTTTTTTTATCTTTTACTCATGTGACCCTTTGAATACCATTACATGCATTTTCTTTCTTTTTCTTTCTTCCCTTCCAAAACCGTGTTCCTTTAATCGCTTCGTCTTCACCATTTTCCATCTTCATCCCACCTCATCGCACCACATAAAACCTCGATCTTTCATCACCTAATGGCAAAAACCTCTCTCAATTCACCTTTTCTTAAAGCAAAATCTCCCAAAACCTCTGAAATGGAAACCCCTCTTCTCCATCCAAAACCCTAGAAAATGAAAATCCACAAGAAACATAGATAGAGGTAGAAGAGCAAAAATCGGAGACACCTAGGCAAAGTATACCCATCATGATTGCTTTAATGGGATTTCGCAGGCTACTCATTCCAACAAGATGCATCTTTCTTTTAGGGAGCTTATTTCCTTAGTTACTCCAAAATTAAGCGTGCTTGGCTGAGAGTAGTGTTGGGATGGGTGACCTCCTCGGAAGTTTTTCGGGGTGCACATGAGTGAGGACAAAATGCTCCGAAAGAACTTGTGTTGGTTATTGAGGAGAGTTGTTGGCCTTGGATGCGCATTGGTGACAATATACTCGACTCCGTATGGGTCGGGTGTTATAAATGGTATCAGAGCAATCCTGCGACAACGTGTTGATCGTGTGGATAATTAATCCAAGGTTAGTCGCCTAGTGGGGGAGGATTCTGGGGCTATATCTCCGACTGCAGTCGAATATGTGATTAGTTACCAGGCTAGGATGACATACATGTCATTGTGGCCGAATATATGGAGTCCTCAGGTGGAACGAGGGCTTTGCTGTCCTCAAGTGGGAGTGTATGTAATACTTCTCATGATTACTTTAAAGGAATTTAGCAGGATACTTATTCCAACAAGATGCATCTTTCTTTTAGGGATATTATTTCCTTAGTCTTGGGATAGGTGAACTCGTAGGAAGTTTCTCGGGGTGCGCATGAGCGAGGACAAATTGCGCCGGAAGAACTTGTGTTGGTTATTGAGGACAGTTGTTGGCCTTGGATGCGCATTGGTGACAATATACTCGACTTCGTATGGGTCGGGTGTTAGTAATAGGCAAAAGAAATTACTTGGAGAAGATGATGAAGAGGAAGAAGTCCCCGAATCAGTTGAGGAGGAAGAAGAAGCAACACCTGTGCGTCCCAAAGGAACTGCTTCTACTTCCTCAAAGAAACGAGTTGAAAGAAGTAAAACTAGGTATGTTCTTGGTTTCTGTGTTGATCTAGAGTGGGCTAAGATTGTCAATTTTATTGAACTTTTAGAAGTACTGAAGGAACAAGGAATGGAGTACTTGTTTGAAACCGAGTTTAATAACTCGCTTGTTCCTTTTGATATGGATGAGTTTTGTGCAAATATCCTAAACACTGATGGGGTTTGCACTACTTAAGTTAGGGGGAAGAAAATTAGATTAACCCAAGAGACCTTAGGAAAAATATGGGAAGTGCCTTGCAAAGGAACTTAGTTGTATTTTAAGATGAAATGAACTATCTCATTTCCTAATTTTTTCGAAGATGATATAGTTCAATCTTTTTGGGGAACTGTTGGGCAAATAAAAATCAACCACAATCTTCTCACTCCCTTTCACAAAATTTTGTTTAATCTTGTTTGGAGGGCACTTATTCCTCGAACTGAAAAGAGGAATGAGGTTGGTCTTCTTGATATGCGTTACATGTTTTGTTTATACCATCACATTCAAATAAACTTTCCTTCACTTTTTATCCAAGACTTAACTCAATTGCATAGAAAACCACTATGTTGTTGGATATGAGTATATGACGCTTTAATCAATTCCCTTCTCTCCCATTTCAAAGTATAAACAATGGCCTACGTTCGGAATTAAGCAAGGTAAAATTTTGAATGGAAAAACTTTTGTATGGCTTGGACTTATCTGTCCAAGAAGGAATATTGACTCAAGGAAGAATTCCTCATAATTCCTCTCAAAAGAGGAAACTACCTATGGCAGCAGAGAAAGAAACTGTCGAGGTAAATTTGGAGGAACAAGTTCCTAAAACCGATGAACCAGAGGAACATCCTAAAAAGAAACCAAAAACTCAAACCAAAAAGTCCACTAAACCTGTTCCTAAGAAAACTCCTTCCTTAAGGAAGAGTTCAAGGTTGAGAGTTGCAAAAACAGTCCATGTTCCTTATGATGAGGATGCACCTTTGGTCCTATCTGATGAAGAGGAACAACATGAACTCTCTCCTAAGGAACCTACTCCTCCTTCTTCACCAAAACTGCTATATCCATCACTGGTATACCTCACATCTCTCCCTCTACCTTCTCTATTCCTTCCAGTTATGAACAGGTCATGAAGGTTGCTATAAATGAGTCCAACCCATTTGCATCCACCTCTACCACATTACAACCTACACCTCCTTTTCTCCATCCTCAATACACCACTTCTTCCCTTATGTTCCTTTCATAGGAACAGTAGGACCCAATATACCTCCCCCCAACTCCCTATTGACTCTGGTTCAAAAGGAAAGGAATAAGTTCCTTCAAGTGATTATAGGTGGGTCAATGAAGTATGTCTTCCTGCTCAACACATGATTAAGTTTTACAACCACCTACACTGGACCCTAGATAGCAAAATGGATAAAATGATGGCGTTGATCAAGGTCCTTAGTGATACAGTGATCGAGCAACAGAAGAATTTGGAGATGATGGTTCAATCAATGAATTCTGTGAAGAAGCAAATGGATGGTCATCACGAGGATGTGATGAAGAAGGTGGAGGAAGTGGTAGGATTGTCTAAGTTCCTGTTTCTCTTAAAGGAACAATAACTCCTAGCTTTTGTTTCCTTTTATTTTCTTTTCTTCCTTTTTTCTTTTTGCTAAATTGTCTTTGTTTTTGATATAATTGCAAAATTTCTTACTTGGAATGGCTAGTATTATGTGATTGATGTTTCAGCAAGTTTACCTTTTGATTTACTAACTACACCATTTTTTATGCTTGTTAATAGTCTAAAGGTCTTGCAAAAATCATTCTTCCCAAAATTATCATGAGTTTGTTCTTTTTTTGGATGACAAAGGTGTAAAAGATACTGGGAACAAACTAAGTTGAAAAAATGAAAAAAAATAAACAAGTTAAAAATTTTAAACCCTTAATCTTACAAGAGAGGTCCACTCGATTATGCTTATGACCATTCGAGAGATTACAACCTTAGGAATGCCTAATGGAGAAACAAAAAGTCAAGCTTATTCTAAAGCTCATCAAGCGCACTATCACCACCTTGACTTCATTTAGAGTCATGAGATTACTTTTGACTGCCTTCACAATAGAGGCGTGATTACTTCCATAGGGTCTACTCCGAACCCTAAACCTAAAAGAAACTGAAAAGGTGCAACCTATATTTCTACTGCAAATTCCAACGGAATAATGAACATCTGATATCCAGTAGTGTGTCCTACAAATTCATTGCAAAACATGATCGATGACAATAGATTTCTAATACATGCTACAACGAGAATCAGCATCACCAGAAACGCCTTGGGCAGTGTGTCCCAATTCAAAGGCTTAGTCTTTTATTTCTATTTTCCTAGGATAAGTCAGAGAGTCCTTACCCTAAACCAATTTTGTCCTTTCCCATCTAGTCTATGTCACTTTAGGACATTATTTATTATAGCCTTTCCGTTATTGTTTTATTTTTATTTTTATTTTTTATTGGCCATTCACCATCATTTATGCTTTGAGTTCGATGATGAACTCAAATCAAATTGCCTCTAATGACCTCGATTAATAAAAAAATCAATAAAATAATATAAAAAAATGGACATACTTTGGATGAAGAGTTATTTCCCTCTCTCCTCCGTCATTCCAAAAGGCCATCATCAATAAGCCATCCTCATACAACCCAAAATAAATAAAAAAAAACCCTCAGCCATCATAGTGCTCCAAGATCGTCAGAGCCAAAGTAATCCTATCAAACTCAAAACGCCACAAATATCCTTCAAACCTTCCAATACCCTAAACCATAAAAACTTGTGTGTGAACCTCAGTACATAAAAAAGTCAATACCGGGAAAAAAAGAAAATAAAATTTTAAAGTGCGAAAAAAAGCAAAAGCGAAAGAAAACGCACAGGATAAAAAGAACAAAAATGCAAAAAAGAAAAAGCCAATGGCTAAGAAAAGAAGTCAAGCTAGGGGGTTTGTACACAAGTTCTACCCCTCATTCGAAATTCTTCAATCCATCAAACCTTAACCCATATAATACAAATCATAACACTTACCTTGGCCTGCAGCCAATTAAACCTTTATCAAACCTTAAATCTTTCAACCTTTCATATCAATTCTAACTCTTTCTTTGTTTAACCCTAGTTTTGATGATGATAAAGAAACAAAGATACACACTAAGTAATGAACTAACAAGCTGTTAAGTGAATGGATTTTTCAAGGTATCAATGAAAATAGCAAAGAGAATACTAAGTCAAAAGAAGAAATCAAATTGGATTTTTGAAGACTAGGTGAAGATGCTCAAGGAACTGATACTGGAGAAGCATTGGAGCAAAAGATTCTAAGTGAGGCTTTTGTTTTTAGTTCCAATGTAAAGGAACGAGTAATTAATGGTAAAAGACAAAGGTAACATAAAAAGAGAATGAGTATATGTTCCTATGAAAGGAACATACAAACTGGCACTGTCATGTTAAGTTAAAAGAACTAACGAATTTAAAGGAGCTAGACATAGTGCAACGGTTATATTATGTCAATTGAACTATTAATGCCTAAAAAATAGGAAAGCGTTTTTTATTTGTTAAAAATATGATTTTAAGGAATATCTTTGTAAGGAGTGTTTTTATTTTTATTTGAAAATAAAAAATCCTTTTTCAGTTTTAAAGAAAATATTTTAAAGATAATATTTTGATAAAGGAATTAATTTTGGTTTTATTAATTAAAATACTTTTTAAAAATCATATTTAGGATTGTTGCACAAGTAAATGCTAGAATTTAGGAAGCAGTAGTAATCTTGTTTACGCATGTTCATGAGATCATGGAGTTCATGAGTAACAAATGGAACGTGTTCCTCTAGTTGAGGAACATCATGGGAAATATTTTTTTACCACTAACACATGTTTTAATCCCACGTTCTACTTAATCACTATTATAAATATTTATGTCTAAGTAAGTTCCAATTTGTGTGTAACCAAGTAAGTTAGTGAGTTTAGCTAATTAAAGTGTTAGTGCCTTCATTCTCTCATAAAGCCATTTGTTCTTTGCCTTCGTACTCTATTCCACTTAGTTTATTGATCATTGTAATTTTGGTTTTGGGGTAAGGGGATTTGCACGAAGTCCTGTAATAGAGAAGCTTTGAGTGAAGTAAGTTAAAGTGAGAAAACTTCAAGTCAAGTTGAGAGGAACATCTGTTAAGGGAACATTTGTTTAGGAACTTGAGTTTAAGAACTCAAGGTGTGGCCCGTGAGTAGAATAAGGTTGTAACAAAGTGTTGTGCTTAAAATCCCTAGTGGTCGAGGTTGTTTCTTCTTGTTAGGCCCAAGAAGTTTTTCCTCGTAAAAAATCTCTTGTGTTCCTTTAGCTTCTTTCTTTGTTTAAGTTTTATAATTCCACAAAAAGTACGTTTATTTCTACACATACAATTCACCCCCCCCCCCTTTCTCGTAGTGTTCCTAGTGAAATAACATTCTTCAAGGTATGTTCAAGCCCGCTAGGTTGAAAACAAGAAAGGGCGGCCTAGGCCAAAGTTAAGGTACAAAAAAATATATCAGATCAAGAAGTACGAATTGTCTGATTCCGCAAGGATATGTACGAATCCTCATCTCGAGGTCCAATCGCCTCAATAAATAAATTAATCAAGGTCTAATGATTTGACTTTCTAGAATTCAGATGCATACTCTTTTAGATCCCGACATAGACTCGAGTTTTAACCTAGCTACGTCAAAGCCTTTTCCTACTTACATCTATTTGAATCACAAATTTAAACTTTTTTATTTTCTCAATTCATGCTCTCCTTGTTCCTGAAGGATTATCTGACAATTCCATGGTATCTGACGATATTTGACTTTGCCTATATTGACTCCCCACAGAAGAATCCCTAGTGAAGAACTCTGAATGCTCAATACTGATCAAGTCCATTCCACTTTAGGCTCGAAATGCCTAATTCAAGATAAACTTACCCAAAGTGGGGGCTTCCTATTATGTGTTGGTTCCTACATATCAAACTCCCAAAAAGTTGTAACATACGGATCTCACTTGCGGACCCCGATCTATTGCCAAAACTGTTTTCAAAAATCTATCTTTAGCTACCTATCGAGATCTCCTAACCTTGCAAAAGCCTGGCCTTGCATTACATTTCATACATCCTAACCTTGCAAAACCATGACCTTGCTTTAGATTTCATCTTTCATAGCCTTGCATAACCCCAACCTTGCATGACGTTTCATCTACCTTAGCTTTGCATAACCCTAATCCTTGCATAACATGTCATGCATCCTTAGAAAGTCCAAGCTTGCATTTTTGCATCATTATGTGCATTATTATGTGAGTTGTTTGCACCAATCTGCTAACATCTTCTCCTGCAGGTAATCAGATTACTTGTATTTATCATCTTGTAGACTAACTTAGTTTTGCAGAAACCGGCGATGTATGCTCCCTCTGTCCTAGAATACTCTTTACACTTTCCTTTTTCATCTGTCCCATAATACTCTTTGCACTTCTATTTTTTGGATATGACCCATTATTATTTTAATCCTTCTACCTTTTAACCATTGGCCCACATTCTCTCTCCTCCAAGTAAAATAATACCACTCCTACTGTCTACCAACTCTAACCATTGGCACACACTCTCTCTCCACCAAATAAAATAATACTACTTTTACTACCTACCAACAATATCACATCTACTTTTCAATAAAGTAACAATTGATAACCAAACAACAACTTATCATCTAAAACTACGTGCCTTAGTAAGTGTCAAGAGTATTCTCGGATGGAGGAAGTAGATCAGTTGTAAACTGCAGGGCTTTTAGAATCATTCTCCTTCCTGACACCATATACTTTGACTTTAGGTTTTCAAAACCTCAGTCAAAGTGGGGGATTCTATAGACACAAAATAGTGTCTCCCCATTGAGTACCCAATGATGAAACATGTATGCCGTCGTCCTAATTGGTCCGGTCCAATAGAAGAGCAATCGAACGAGCTAAGCCCAAAAGCATTTCGAAAATATAAAGTCTATTTATTAAATTGAAGCCCAATTTTATAGGTCCAATTAATTATTCCTGATAATTAATAATATTTTTAATATTTTAATATTGATTACTCTTGATATTTTATTCCTAAAATATAGCTGATTTCGGATTCCAAAGGATAGATTTTATCAAAAGAATCTTAAAACAATAAAAAGACTGGCCAGAAAGCAATTGTGCGTGGCACACAATTGTGTGTCTGGCGCATAGGTTGTGCGTCAAGCACAACGCAGTGCGCTAGGCGCACAATTTTATTTTATCCTTTCGATTTGTTTCCGGTTTCCTTTGCCAATAAATACCTCGTTTCTGCGAAGGACTTTTCACAATGCTTTCCTATGATCTCTACACATACTCTTCTATACTCAAACTCATATTCAAACACCCATAAATACATTCAAACACATTCATACCTTCGAATTTTTTATTTCAAGCTTGAAGATTGCTTATCCTGAAGATCGTCACATAAGACCCAGACGACAAACGTATAATTTCTGAGGGTCAATTCCAATTTAATTTGTTTTTTCATAAACAATTTACTTGTCACAATTTAGATCTTGAATAAGATTAACGCTATACTATACATTCTTACCTAATCTCTATTCTTTTTTATATTATATTGTTATTATTCATATGCATGATTATATATTTAGCGTTTTCATCACCTCGCATGTTTATTATTGTTAATCAAAGACCTAAAGAACTGTTCTAACATTAAATTTAGATAATATGGACAACCTGTTAGGTTTTCTGCAATTTGATTGCATAATAACATGCCACCTAAAATTAGTTATTTGTTTGTTTAATGAACAGACATAGACTACTTATTAGATTGCATTAAAATATTATGTGGTTGTTTATTTGCATAAATATTCATATGAATCGATATTAAGTAGAGGCCAACAATGGGTGAATTTGAATCCTAATATTCTTTGTACTCTCACCCCCGAACTCAATCTATAGTTCATTAACCACTAATGGAGTCATGACGGGTAAATCAACATTAGATAAGTCCCTATGTTGTCCCTACGATTTTCCAATATCCAATTAGGTTCACGAGTCTTCCTTTAACGACCTATTGGCGACTTCAAAAACGTTTTCAGTAAAACCTTTACAATGAGGTAGTCAAATACTCGTTCATCCCACGTAGGTGGATAAAAACACACACACACACATACACATACAAAAACACACATATATATATATGTGTTACTAATGTGTCAAATTTTTTCCGCTCAAACTAGTACTAATTATACCCTAAATGATCCGTATGCACTGCACTTTTTCCCAAATGCTCATAATCCTCAAGCTTAGTCAATCACACTCCAAATATGTATTCATTACCTCAAATTCATCAAAAACAAGAAAACATATCGAATAGGACTATGATAGCATAACTTAAGAATATAATATAATATGAATCTAAATGCTTTAAAATGCAACCTAAATGCACCTAAAAACTATATATAAATATGACACATTAGTAATACCAATTATAGTTTAATTTAAGTAGAATGAAGGATGAAAAGTTTGGAACACTTTTGGAAGTCTCAAAAGTCTTCAACTTGTTCTTCACCAAATACAAGGGAGTCTCCAATTGATGGGGATGAACTTCAATCCCATCCCGCTGCCCCTAGTTCACTGCCACCACAAGTTCCACAACAAAGTCAACAAAACACTCCACAAAGAGCAAATTGTTTCAAATGCTAATGTGGAAGATAAGACTTATGATGTTGAACTTCTCCCTCACGATCCGGGAAAGAGGATTTCGATCATAGAGTATCCTAAAAATGATCAAGATGCCGTGAGGAGAGGATATGTTGCTAAGAAACGTTGTGCCCCACGCACTCATCATTTTTCTCAAAGGGATATTGGAGGTATGCGCCGTTTCAATGTTGATTGAAATTGGTTTGATAAATATGATTAGTTAACATGTTGGTGGTATAAAAAGTGTTCAAAATGAAGCTCAAGAGAATTTTAATTTTTTCACAAAGCCTAAATCATCAATAATTGAGTCTCTTAGCTCTTACACCACAGAAGCGAAGATCCTTTACAAATCTCGCTTGACTTATTCATTAAAATGTGTAAGGTTCCTTTTGAGTCAAGGTCTAGCATGTCGTGGACATGATGAAAGTGATGAGTCAAGTAATAAAGGAAACTTTCTTGTACTTCTTACATGGCTTGCCGAAAATAATAAGGATGCTAAGAAAGTTGCCTTGGATAGTGCTCCGGGGAATAATCAAATGATAGCTCCTAGTATTTAAAAGGAACTAATAAACTTTTGTGCAAAAGAAACTACTACACTTCTTATAGATGAGATTGGGGATGACTATTTTGGAATATTAGATGATGAGTCTAGTGATGTATCTCAAAAAGGACAAATGGCCCTTTGCTTGCGTTATGTAAAAAAAAAAGGGAAGATACGTGAGCGGTTTCTTGGAATTGTGCATGTTGAAGATACCACTGCTTTGTCATTAAAGAATGCAATTGAGAAGTTGCTTATGGATCATTCACTGAGTTTATCTAGAGTTCGAGGGCAAGGTTATGATGGAGCAAGTAATATGAGGGGGGAGATAAATGGGCTTAAAACTTTGATAATGAAATATACTCTTTCTGCTTATTATGTAGACTGTTTTGCTCATCAACTCCAATTAACTCTTGTTGCTGTTGCCAAAGAAAATGATTATTGTAATTGGCTTTTTGAGCAACTTAGTATGTTGTTGAATGTTATTGGAGTTTCTTGTAAGCGAAGGGAAATGATCCGAGAGATACAAATTCAAGAAGTGCTAGAAGCATTAGAAATGGGTGAAATTGAAAGTGGGCAAGGGTTAAACCAAGAGCTTGGTCTGGGAAGGCTCGGTGATACTCGTTGGGGTTCACACTATAAAACCATCAACAACGTCACATTAAGGTTCTTGTGAAAGTTGGAGAACATAAGATTTATAAGGAGGATCATGTGAAAGCTATTGCTATTTTGTCTTCTTTTGAGTCATTTGAGTTTGTTTTCATGATTCATTTGATGTTGGAAATATTTGGGCAAACCAGTAAATTATGTCAAGCTTTGCAAAGAGGAGACCAAGATATTGTTAATGCTATGTCATTTGTTTCTTTGACTAAAGAAAGACTACAAAAGTTGAGGGACCATAGATGAGATAACTTTTTCAATATTGTAACTTCTTTTAGTGCTAAAACATGATATTGAAGCTCCTAATATAGATGCTTTGTATGTTCCTCGGGGAAGATCGAAACGCTTCTTTGCCAAAGTTTCCAATTTGCATCAATTTCGGGTTGAAATGTTTTTAAGTGTCATTGATTTGCAACTTCAAGAGCGATGAAGAAAATATGGAGTTGCTTATTTGTATGGCATGCTTGAATCCCGTTAATTCATTTGCTGCATTTGAAACTCAAAAGTTGGTTAGACTTGCCTAATTATATCCAAAAGAGTTTCCAAGTAACGATATGGCAAGGCTTCGACATGAACTTGAGTTCTTTTATGATGATATGCGGAAAGATGCAAGGTTTGAAAACTTGAAAGATATTAATGAACGTTCTATGAAGCTTGTTGAAACGGGTAAGCATACTTCTTATCAACAAGTTTACTTGCTTGTGAGACTAGTATTGATCCTTCCCGTGGCGACGGCAAGTGTGGAAAGAGTCTTTTCCTCAATGACTTATGTGAAGAACAAGTTACGTAATAGCATGGGTGATCAACTATTGAATGATTGTTTAGTCACCTTTCTTGAGGGAGATCTTTTTTCTCGAGTTAGTGATGATGATGTATTAGAATGCTTTCAAAATATGAAAACTCGTAGAATGATTTTTTATTTTTTTGCTTGTAATTTAAGAAGTTATTCTCGTATTTATCGGTTGTAATTCCGAATTTGAATTGATGTATTTTATTTTTAAGCAATTTAAAATGATCTTTTTTTTTGTTTAACGTCTCTTTAATTCCGAACCCACGTGGGTGAAATCCTGGATACACCACTGATACCTGATGTAACAATTGTGACATACTCAATGAAACTTATAAATACTTTATTACATATACATATTTAAACAATTGATGTATGAGCGAAAACATGTAACACCTTTTGCCATGCATCATGCTTCATCTCGATGATAATTGGTTTTCGCCCTCCATAAATTTAGTCTCCCTTCTCTCTTTATTTTGTTCTTAGCTTGCCCATTGAGCCTGAACACCCACAAGGCCACAACCCCCAGATATTCAGATGCTCATGAAACTCGATAAGTCTACACAAGCTCTCCAATCTCCACAAGATTATTTGCCCTTATTCAGACATTAAATAAAGACAATAAATGTTTGCCAATAACATTTTTGCCTTCATCTTCCCTGATTTTTGATGTTCTTCATGAGATATTGCTCATTCTACTTAGAGATAGGCTTTTCATATGTGATAGATGGGTTATACTTCCTCTGTTTCTTTTTACTTGCAACCGTATGACTTTCACGCATGCCAATGCATAACTTCAACCACTAATATCTTTAATTACCGATAATTAAAAATTATGAAAAGAAGATATACCGAAAAATATACATTGAGACGAATCTAACAAGATCTCACATGAATATGTTTTTCCTTACCTATAAATCATCAAAGATAAACTAGGTGGAGTTGGTGAATAGTGTAAAAGTCAAATCGTTGTAAGTAAAAAGAAACGGAGAAAGTAATAAATACATTGCTTGTTTCTTGGCCAAAGTTTTGCTAGAGCTATGATCTTTTTTGGACTAAGTCTAATAATTGATAGTTAACATAAGTATACAGCATGTTGTTAGCAGAATTTTTGTATGATATGTGTTTGTGTCAATTATAGAAAATCTATACTAGTTGGTTAATATGGGTTAGACTTGAACTATGCTTTATCTTCCTAGCTAAGTATATCTTTGATTGTCATCTAGACTATTTTCACACAAAAATGGATAGCTCGATACTACATTGCTTGCTTATATCGGGTACTAAGTCAATTTTTTTTACTGCTTCTATTTATGCTTCATTTGATATATTGATGAATTGAGATGCTTTTTTAAGTTTTTTAATATGTGGGTGCAAGCTCCAAAGTTTATGTGGGTGCAAGCTCCAAAGTTAGAGGGTGTGAAATGTATCAAGTCTGCCGTAAGTTGAAGGGTTTGAAAGGCATGAATTGAAAAAGTTCAATAGAAATGGCTTCTCAAATGTGCATGTCAGGGCCACTATTGCTTACCAAAAGATGCTTGAGTTACACACAGCTGATGCATGATCAACCTGATAATGGTGCATATAGTAAGCAGGATAAAGAAGCTGTTGTTACTTACATGGAAGCTCAAGAGAGATATATCAGTTTTTTGTAGCAAAAATCCAAAGTGCGGTGGATTGACAAGGGAGATGATAACAACAAGTTATTCCATCAGTCAATTAAAGCCAGGAGAATCACAAATAAGATTCATTCCCTACAAAATGGGCAAGGGCAATGGGTGAACACAGAAGATATGATTTCATATGCCTTTGTGAACTTCTATAAGGAGCTGTTGGGGAAGGAATTGGTGCAAAGATGTAATGTCAAGAGACAGGTGATTGAGGAAGGGCCAAAGCTTAATGCGGATCAACATATTGTTAGATTGCAATTTTACTAGCTCTGATGTTAAAAGAGTGCTTTTGTCTATTCCTAATGACAAAGCACCAGGGCTGGATGGCTTTAACAAGTAGACATGGGACATCATAGGAGAAGACATAGCTGCATTTGTTCTTGATTTTTTTCCAAACAGGGAAACTGCTTAAAAGTATCAATGTCACTTCTGTTACTTTGATACCTAAAGCGAAGAGTCCTACACGTGTTAGTGACTATAGACCCATTGATTGTTGTTCAGTTATCTATAAATGCATAACCAAGCTCTTGTGCCAAAAATTGAGGATGGTGTTGCCTTCCATTCTATCAGCTACTCAAGGTGCTTTTATCTCTGGCAGAAGTATCCTTCATAATATCTTGCTCTGCCAAGATATTGTCAAGATGTATAAGGGGGGGTCAGAAGCAACAAGGATGCTTAATGAAGATAGATATCCATAAAGCCTTTGACACAATTTGTTGAGATTTTTTAGAAGATATGATGCAAATGCTGAATTTCCCTCCAAGGTTTGTAAAGCTAGTGATGATTTGTGTTACATGTCCAACATTTACTCTTATGCTTAATGGAGCATCAACTGGTTTTTATTAAGTCTAAGGAGACCCCATGTCACCTTTGCTCTTTGTCCTTTGCAAGGAATATTTCACTAGGATAATGGTTTACTGATACGTGTTATTTACCGTACACGAATTAATAATTTATAAAACCTATCTTAGTCCTTCAAAAATATTAACTAGTAAAAGGGAAAGAAAGGGTCGATCCAACGAGAAGATTATTAAAATTCTCAACTCTCAAAGTTTAACTAAAACATAAATATAGGATTATACACATATAGAATATAAACACTAATATAAACAATTTTTACTAATATGAACTTAGAAAGGGGGGAGAGGGTTGAAATCATACTAGAGTATCTAATATAAATAAGTTTAGAGATAAAAAAAAGTACTATCCTACTATTCACAAATGACAACACAAGCAACCAACATAACTTAGGTTCGATCATGGACAAATTAGACACAACTTAGTTTCTTATTCCCAGTCATTTGGTCTAGTTCAATAATACGTTCAGTATCTAGGTTGTCGAATTACGCCGCGGTTAATTCGTTATTAAGCTTACTAAAAACTTAGAATCTTGCTAAAATACTGCCAACCCCAATAAATTCCTTTATCAGATCAATTCATATACTTAATAAAATTACCATGAGCCGCTCACACTAATAATATTAAGATGTTAACTCTAAATAACCATTAAACGCGACGCCTAATAGAAATCTAACATAGCTTAATTACTGTATACATGTAATTGTGCACTATCACAAGCATAAGTATTAAACATTTAATTCTAGCAACGATCATATGAACTGAATAAATACCAGACTTGATATTGAAATATGAATAAACTTAGCGTTCAAACACTTAGACCAAAATCAGAATTTAGAAACCAAAATTATATCTAATTAACAAGTATAAAAATCAAGTTCAACCTCGAGAACTAGATAATTAAGGAATCAAGTAGAGAGAAACTTATGAAATTCAGATTAACCCAAGGCAGTTGCTGCACTTGATTCTCCACCAATGTTGACCACTCTCCTGCAATACTGCTTAATCTCGTAGCCTCGTATCTCCTTGTATTACTATACCTTGCTCTCACAACTCTAAATTTATGTCACTCCACTTGTTTGTGTTCTTGTGGTAAAAACAGGGATTTATATACCCAAGTGAAAAATCCCAATTATCAAATTTTTGGAAATTACTTGTAGAGAAAAAAGATGTTATCTCTGATTTGCTCCATAATTGCCTTATTACGTTTGCCTTCGTATCTTGGAGATTAGGAAACAAGTCCCCCCTTGTTGTTTCTTGCAAGGAATTAGGAAAGTAGGAACAACTTCCTATTTCTTTTGTTTGCTCAGTATACATAGAGGAAGGAGGAATGAAAAGATAGATTAGCTTTAACCTTACAAGGCCACGTTCTTTTAGTCTTGTTGTCTTCCTTTACGGAAGTGAACTTATGAATAACCTATAAAAATAACACACTATTAAGCTAAATATTCAACAAAATATAATAAGAACATATATAACCTAATACTAATAAAAGTCAATAAAAAATATTAAATAACACATAGAAGACAACTATAAGACTCATTTTAGAGGCTAAAAATATAAAAAAATATATGCACTTATCATTTGTGTTGGGAAGCAACCTCATTTCAAGCTCCATCCAAGATGCAGAACTTTGGGCTTGAATCGTCTATGCTTTGCTGACGATTTAATTTTGTTTTGCAAAGGTGATTTTCCCTCAGTGCTTATGATGCTTCAAGGCTTAAAGTTGTTTTCTGCCTCTATTGGGCTGGTAGCAAGTCCTGCTAAGTCTGTTGTCTATGGTTGTGGAATGAGTACTCAGGATATACAAAGAGTAGCTGATTGATTAGGTTTTAAAAAAGGAGATCTACCATTCAAGTACTTAGGAGTTCCTATAAGTACTAAAAATTATCTGCAGCTGATTGTGAACAATTAGTGGAGAAGATGGTTTGTAGGATTAGAATATGGAGCACAAGAATCATTTCCTTTGCTGGCAGAAGGCATTTATTCAACTCAGTGCTCCTGAGAATTTGTGTGTATTGGTCTCAAATCTACCTATTGCGAAAGAAGATTATCAAATAGGTAAATGCAATATGCAGGGCTTTCTTATAGACTAGTATTTGCAACTCTTCTAAACCTGTTATGTTAGCTGGGATGAGGTGTGTATGCCCAAGAGTAACTGTAACACCCCAGAAATTCAAAAGCGGAAAAGAAAAAAGAATTAATATATTTAATAGGATGATGGCGGAAACATCGTCTTATGGGAATGTCACTACTACAAGAATAGTGTTTAAATAACAAAGTGATAAAAACAAAATTAAATAAATACTATAGATAAATTAATTACTTAGATTAAAATCGAAATGAGAAAACTATCTTCCACTAAAAAGAAGTCTAGAACTAAAACACCTAATAGCTTATTTCTCGCATCTCAACCCGAGCCCAAAATCAAAGAAAATCCCCATCAACAAAACCTGCAAAATATACAACAAATATCCACAATCAGTGAGGAGTAACTAACAGCTCTCCCAACCCAATATAGGATCCAAATAGCAATTTTAAGTAAAGTTAGAATAAATGTTACTACACAACAACATGCTTCTAATAACAGTAAGTAAATCAACAATAATGAACTTAAGATAGTCATACAAGATCCATAGCATAAGCCTCCAAAATAATTAAACAAAATAATATAATAGGTTTTGAGAAAGAGCATAACGCCAGTGGATCGCAGCCCACTTCCTAAGGTTTGTCAGATCGAAATCTCCAGACAGCCTATAGGCTTACGTTCCCTACTGTCTGTGTCTAAGAATAACCAAACTCCCGATGCAGGATAGTACTTCCCAACCTCTCTGACGACAACAATTAACCCAGGTAATACCCCTAAATCACAACCTAGGTGGTTGGCATGTTCTTCACCGGGACTACATCTATGCCACCGGATATCTTAATCTCAATAAAATAGCTCCACAAATATATACTATAATTTATTCATCAATTGACCCTCAAATGAAATTAATAAGGTTGCTCTTAAGGCTTTACACCTAAAATCAGCAGAGACTATGATCGCAATCCAAGAGTCTCAATTCAACAATATTTATTCTTCCCAAAATAGTAGTAATTATAAATAAAATAATAATCATAATAAAATTAATAAATAAAACATGCAACAATTCTTCAAAAAGCTCCATTTTAAGATTTCACCTCAAAACAAGTCTTAACATGCATCAACTCAACAAATTATGCCTTTGGAAATGATTATAAACATAAGCAGCAATTTTAAATAGATATGACTTTTATCATGCATAATATTTTAATGAGATTCCAGTTGCATGTTAAATATTATCTCAATAGCTTTCCAAAGAATGGTCATAAGCTCAATTCCGATGTAAAACGAGTGAGATATGACAGTTTGAACATACAATGTCCAAACTGGTTGCTGGTCGTGAAATATGTCGCGGGCTGCGAAAGGCCTTATGTTTCTTTTTCTCATGCACAACAGTAGGTATGCTATTTCAACCAAATTTTCACCACATACACTCATACATCAAAACGAAGCATAACCAAGCCAATATATCATTATACCATAGAAATTAACTTGTTTAACATGAGGATTCACATAAAACATATATTACATAGCCCCCAAACATGATAATTCAACAAAAAATAACTATTCTAACATGATTAATCACAAATACATGAATCATAGGCCAAAATAAATAAATTTCCATATTACTAAAACCACAAGAATTCATCCAAAACCACACCCAACCTTAAACAACATTCAACAAACATGCTTAAACATAAGCCTAACATCATGCTACTAATTTTTAACAAATTCCTAATACTTTCACGATAATAATACATAAAAAATCGCAAGCGTATCATTAGGCATGAAGAATATCATTTATACAATCCTAACATGACACTAACATGAATAAATATAACAAGAACCATTCTAATAGCACCCTAACATATTCCTAAGCCTAATAACATGATTTCAAGCCTACTAATGTAAATCTTAACAATATATACCAAAATGACTACTCTAATCCTTACGTGCTAGACGAGATGCTAGTTACCTTGATTTTAGGTGGAAAATAATACTAGAATTGCAAAGAAGAGAATAACATTGCTCTCGAAAACTCCAAGAAAACTCCAAGAATACTAGAATCTGCAGAGGTGTCTTTCACTTTCTTGAAAAACAAATAATACGACGAGCAAGATCTTTCCAAGTAGATGAATTTTGACTACTTACACGTCCAATTCCGATAAGAGACGAATGAGATATGATGCAAACAAGTTAGGTGTGCAAAATTGGACGAAAATCCAAGAAGAGAGAAGAACTCTTTCTCTTCCTCTCTAAGGGTTGGGCGAAAATGGGGGTTAGAATGCAGCAAAAACCTAATTAATAACCTCATTAAGCAATGATTTAAATAGTGATTATGAAGGGGGTTAATGTTAGAAATTGATGGGTGATGAATGGGGATGGGGGGTTGGCTCTTCATATTTTGGTGGTTTCAAAGGTGAATGGAAGATGCTCACCCAAGCCAACACCCTCCGAATCTTCGTACATTGTGATAGAACAAAAGGGCTTGCGAATTCGTTACATAGGTTGGTCCATAAAATACATTTAACGCTTAAGATAAAATCACACGCTACTTAAATTTATAAAATAAAAATTACTAACTATATTATAAAACAAATACGCACATTAATAATAATAACAAATAAAATTCCTAAATAAATATATACACTTTAAATTAATTAACACAACCACGTAATGCAACAACTAAATAATTATGCATGTTCAAAATAGTTTTAATAATAATTTATCTTATTTTAACGGAAAATATCATTTTAATGTAAACAAACGCCAAAAATAAAGAGTGAAAATTACGGGGTGTTATGTTGGTTTGGGGTTTAGATCTTTAGTTCACTGGAACAAAGCTAGGGTGGGGAAGCAAGGTTGGAGTATATTAAAGATCGAAACTGGAGTCATTTTAGAGCTCCAAAATCAGCAAGCTGGGTTATGAAATTCATATGCAAGGTGAAGCAAGACATATCTACTGTCTGTGGTGCTGCTTGATTACAAGTTCCCCAGTTTAGCACAGCCAACTTGTATCAACACTTACATAATTCTGGGCAGAAACATAACTGGCCTGGTGTCAGGATGTGTGGGATCATCACAACACACCAAAACATAACTTTATTGGTTGGGTTGCTATGAAATGCAGGCTGCAAACCAGGAGAATATTGTATGACTTGGGTATATGCTCTACTGATCAATGTATGCTATGTGGAAATGGTAGAGAAGATCATGAGCATTTATTCTTTAGATGTAATTTCCGCAAGCAATTCTTGAAGGAAGTTAAAGGCTGGTTAGTTATTCCTACAGCATCCAACAACCTTGCTCATTTCTTGGCTTGGACTAAGACAAGATGCAAAGGTAGTAATTAAGTTCAAGAAGCAGATTATCAGAGCATGCATTATGGCTCTAGTATACAAGATCTGGCAGGAAAGAAATAATGCCTTGTGGAATATGCCTAGACACATTGTTGATTATGTAACTAGAGAAATACAGTATATTGTAAAGAAAAGAAATGAGTCTAGATTGCCAATGAAGATGGGAGATGTAAATACAGCTTGGTGGTCTGGACTGTATTAGTGCTTGTTAGTTGTGGGTGGTTGCTCTGGTTCTTTTCCAAGGTTGTTGTGCTGTCCTTTCTAGACTTAGGTTGTACAGTTGTTCATTCTTTAATACACTTACTTACAAAAAAAAAAATCATGGGAATTTTTATTGCCTACATAATTTCCTGTATACCAAACAATCACTTAAAATGACCAGGGGAATGGGTGAATAAATTCGCATGTTTTTCGGAATTTTAATTTCCGAAGGAATTTTTATTGCCCTATTTTTCCCACTTCTTGTAAACCAAACTACTACCCAAATCAGAAAATCATGGGAATTTCTATTGCCTACATAATATCATGTATACCAAACAAAACTAAAATTCCAAATGTAATAAATATGTTATCTTCATGTTACTATCCTCTTTGTAATTAAATGCAATTATCTTTCTAATGAAACCGATGAAAAAAAGTTCTTTACAACAAATTATTGTGAAAATGCGATATATAGAACAGCTTTAAAAGAAAATATTGAGGAAAATTGTGCATTAGTTACATTGATTTTAGGCGTTTTTTGTCAGAAATAGCAAAAAATTAATCGTTTGAGATAGCACAAAATCTTATATGTGGCCTGCCACACTTATGTTTATAGGTATGGAAGGCCCATATATTAAAGCCCACCCTTTTTTCCTCTAAGTTTCTCGTCACTTAATTCCTACTGCTACTCTCTGAAACCTCCCCCTATAACTGAAACTCTTTCTCTCTCACCGGCTATCTTAGACGGTTAGACCTGATATGACGTCGTATGGGAGTAGCAGGAGCTTCTGCCAGTGATTACCTTTGGCGGTAATTCTAGGTCTATAGGTAATGCCAGGTTTTCGAGCACTTTCGCCATTGTTGCCGTAGAATTTAAGGAGAGAGAATTTGAGTGTTGGAATAAACAAAATGGAGGAATTTGAGGTGTGAAGTGTGAAACGTTGGAAGATATCTGAGGAACGGTGGAGGTGGAAAAAACAGTTTTATGATTTCTTTAGTATTTTTAAAGGTTAATTTGCAATTAATTATGTAATTTGTAAGCTGAATTTGTATCTGATTGTTATGTAAGTGTAACGCTAGGTTATGATTCAGTAACCCTAGCTTTGAAGTTTAGTAACCTAATGTAATTTTAACATGTAATTTTGCTATGTTATGTTCTGATTGTGTTTTTGCTATGTTAATTAAGGCATAACTTGTAACTTATTGTTCTCTAATCCTAGGTGATGATCAGCCCCTGTCCGAACAATATGGAGTCCCTATGCTCAAAGTTGAAAATGAGGCCTCTATATAAAAAAATTCAACGGCACGGACAATTGTCTTAGGGGGACCTTGAATGGGTCGCCATGCTTGTAGTTGAGCTCCTTGGACATTCTGCTATTGCTATTCTTGGACTCGCGATCAAATAAACTTAAAATGGGATAACCCACTGCCAATTTTAGGTAACTCAGATGATAATTTTTTTCCTAGAAACCTTAATTTGGGTTACTATGGCATCTCTTAGGCTACAAAAATGCCTAGACATTACTTGCAAGACTAATGCAGTGTAACAGATCTGACTGCTGGGTCAACCTGATTCTGACATGACTTTAACATGGTTCGACCTGTGAAGGTCAGTCCTCAGATCTGACCGAGACCTAACCTGGGATTACCCAGACCTGACCGGCACCTGGCAAGATTATATCCTGACCTGACGAGACAGACCTGTATTCAAACCCGAACCCGACCGTACGCTACCAGATATTACTAAAATTCAATTATTTTTTATATCTACAAAATCATTTAAATATATTAATTTATAAAATTGCTTACATTTAATAATTAATTAAATAAAAAATTAAATTACATTTTATTTAAGGGTTAAACTTTGAATATCATGTACTTGTTCATATTTTTATTTTCATTTATTTTTGAATTATTTGTGTACATTGCTCTTGTTTTGATTTGACATCTATTGATGTATATACCATTAAGGCTATAACTCACAAGTCACAACATGTATGTATATACGTAGTATTTTAACAATTTTCTAAAGTATCTAAATTTTTGATATAATTTTGGTACATGTCATAGTGTTTTAAGTGTTGATGAGATTATTTGGTCGCTTTTTAGCTGTTAGTTTCTTGGTGCTTTCTATTAGATGTCTTCTTATTAATTTTCCTATTGCTTTTCATAATGCAAATGCTTCCATAAAATACTATAGTTTAATATTTGTACAACATATAATTAAGATCTTAGTTTGTTTGACTAAAGAACAAAGTTGGGAAATTGGATCGAGTTAATATAATATTATATGATTATATCATACCCCACAACAAAATTATACTTGATGTTCAAGATGTGCCCATTCTTTCGAAGATCAAGAGTTTGATTACACTATCAAATATACAATTTTTCCATGAACAAAAATGTAATTACATTTACAATTCATTGTTCACTCAAATTTCATGTCAATGTAATAGATGACACAGAAGCACGCCAGATGCATAAGACTGTCTACAACAACCACAGCAACAGCAACTCACCAGCAGCAGTTTACATATTGTTGAAAAAAGTTCAAAAATAGTCATAAAAAAGTAATTATAAAAGTGAAAGCAAACTAAAACCTAATAGCAAAGCTAAATAAAAGAACAGAAATATCGAAAAACGAAAATAAAACAAACATAAACGAACCCAAAAAAATGAAAAAAAAAAATCTAATTTTCATTCTTGTAAAACGAACCCTAAATTGTAAATTTTAACATAAATTATATAACCACACACATGTTCACATATAAATCAGAAATGTCATAAAATTGTAAACGAAAATGAAAAACAACCATAAAACTGAAAAGAACCGAGAATTTGAAAAACGAAAATGCAAGAGCAAACATAAACGAACCCAAATAATTGAAAAAAAAAATCGAAAAATTGAACATCGAAAAAAAAAAAATGAAAGAACAACATAAAACGAATCTAAATCATTGTTAGGATTTCATAAATGAACGGCACAAAGAGTGGAAAATATCATTTATGAAACCCTGACTATAAAATATAACAATTGATACCACAAGCAACATATTGAATGAAGCGAGTTCATTTATTTTAATGATATAGATTATAGAATATAAGCAATGAGGACATACTCTAAATGAGGAGGAAATGGATAATCGACTCCAAGCTTTTCAGCAACAGGTTGAGCAGCAAGCAGGGTAGGTATAATCCTTATTTTAGCTTCAGACGGAATCGTTTCTCGCCAGAGAAATAATGGCGAAGAGCAGAGGAGGAGAGCTAGAGGGAGCTGAGGATGAGATCTTAGAGGGAGGGTCGGCCGTCGAGGGAGGCAGAAGAGAAATGTTGGGGTCAACACACGCTTCATTTATGCCTAACAATGTTAGGGTTTCTAAATTTAATCTCATCCATTGGATCCAAATCATCAACGGTTGAGATTAGATCTCATCTTTTTTTCCCTCTTTTATGCTTGAATACATAATTAATGGTTAGATTTTAATCCTTTTCAAATCACTGGTTCTAATTCATGATCCATGATATCATTCTTTAGCCAATAGAAAAATAGAATAACCTAGCACATGGATTGATGACCTAGCACATGAATTGATAATCTTATATTTTTATAATCTTAGTAGTTGTTGTCTTGGTTTAGTAACTTACAATCTTTAGTAATTAGTCATTTATTATTATTTTATTATAATTTAAAATTTTAGTTATCTTTATTGAAATTATTATTAGTATTATTTAAGTATAACCATCATTTATTAATTAGCATAGTATTATTATTATTATTATTATTAAATTAAAATTGTGAATTGAGTTTCTTAATTTTAATTAGGCTCCTTATAGCGTTACTTATATTATCAATCTATCACTTAATTAAGTAATAGTTTGATTATATTTATTATATTTATTTAAGTGAACTTATAGCGTAGCATTACATTAAATTAGCTTACCGACTTGCAATGATAAATTCATTGATCTCGTCCGATAACAACTTGTTTCAATTGAATTAGATATTTTTAGTTTCAAAATGCATTTCACATAAAGACAACTAACTTAAACAATCTTATAACTTATATTTATACATTCATTAATCTTATCTAATACCAACTTTTTTCAATTCAATTAGATAATTTGAGTTTCGTAGTAAATTTAACTTAAACGATCAGCTTAAATAATCTTATGATAAGACTCTATTTTATATATGATTTCTGCCCATTATATTACTTTTAAGTATAAGTTTCGAGACTTATAATAGGTTATCTTTTGATATTTTAACGTTTTAAGAGTTAAGTTACTTAAGTTGTAAAGTTTTTTTACTCTATTATTTTAAAGCTCCTTACTCTATTATTTTGTAGAGTAACATTTGCAAAAAAAAAAAAAAGAAGAAATAAAAGAAAGAAAGTTTAGGGGAGTGTTTCATTGAAGCCCACGAAATAAATCAGCAAGTAGAGGATTTTTTGGGTTTTCCTTTGTGTACTCACAACTCACCCAACATTTGCAATAAGTGGGCAAGTCCAATACTGCCAAGTTCACGCAGCAATTGAAGAAAAAACAAAAACCTAAAAGACTAAAGGAGGCAGGATGAGAAGTTGAGAGATATAAAGGAAGGTAGGACGCACAGCAGAGAGGGCACCAGACGGAGACCAGAGACCAGAGACGCATCAAAGATGAAACCAGAGAAGAAGAACGTAGAGACCATAACGCTTATCGGGAGTTCTTCTGTTTCCTTGCTTTATTTAGTTCAATTGTTAAACTTTGTCTAATTACTATGTCGAGTATTGATTTTACATTGTTATTCAATTGGATTGATTTAGTTTCAATGTCTAGCTAAATTTCCATGTTCTAGGACTAGATGTAGTCTTTTATTTTCTGTCAATGAGTTGAATTTGTTGTTTGGATTTGATTATTATAATTGCAATTTGATAATCTTGGTTTGTTTTCATATAATTAATTTGGCCAGTTGATTATATGTTTAAGATATTGGATTATTAGCGGAAGTGAAAGTTCAATATTAGTTCATGGGATTATTAAACGTCAAGTAGTATAATTTTAGGAATAGTTATACACTTGGGGTGGTCTTTTATATGAATTTCTTGTTCGTAATGGATTTATGCTAATTGTTATGACCACGGAAGTAGGCTTAAGATTAGTTTAAATACACGTTTTCTACCTTGGAAGAGGAGATAATATATCATAGGAAGTTCGATCATTGCAATACAATAACTTTATTTTAATCCGACAACTAGTTTAATTTCATTGTAGAAGGTAATTGGTGAAATCTAAGTCCTAGAATTATCTCTCATATTTGGTTTATACTTATTGTCTGACATATTTAGTGTTAGAATTAGTATAGTTCTTATTTTATTAGTCTAGTTTATCACCACCATTCACTATTTCCGAATCGTCTAAATAATATTAGATTTTCTTAATTTGGTAGTTGATTATAGACCTCCTTGTGGGAAACGATATCTTGCTTACCCTATATTTACTTTAATTGACCCGTACACTTGCGGTATTTTAAGGTACTTTTAGGATTGACCAAGTTTTTGGCGCCGTTGCCGGGGAGGCAATTAGTCAATATCATACCAAAGGGAGTTTGATATTACTTTAGACTTTAATTTTGTAGTTTATACATAATCGTGTTTATTGTTCTTTTGGAGTTGCATTCTTGTTTCCTTTGGTTGAATTACTAAAGGTTCTAAAATTAATTTTTATTGAGTCTCTATCTCCATTCTGTTAGTTCTTGTGCTTGTTCACACTATAGTCCACTGAAAAGTTATTAGTCCTTTTGTCTTCTGTTGCATCTTCTACATTCCGTTTAGTGTAATACATAGTGTTAGTATTTCGCTACAATATTTCTTGCCTTCTTGGTAGTGATGATCTGCAATTTTATGTGATTTTCTGTTTTTAGGTGGTGTAGTTTCTAGTTTAAAATAGCTTCTTTCATTCTTGTTCATTTCTGTTTCCCTAGTCTATATTCTTATTAGTTTAGTTATCTGCCTGAAATATTCAATCTCTATTTCATCTGAATTTTATTTTCTTGTAGTGAATTCTTATCTTAAATTTCATTGTGCAGTAGAGTTCAAGTTTTCAAATTTTAAACTGCCAATTTATTTTTTACAACATTATTCTGCCAAAAGAGGCTACAGCAAGACCTGCCATACTTTGACTTGGAGTTGCTCTTTCTCGAAGAACTGAAATCAATTCGGAAAGGATGGGCGACAACAACAATAATACAAAGCCTTTGCGTGATTTTGCTCTGCCAAGTGCTAGTGGTGCACCTTCAAGTATTGTAAGGCCTACTATTTCTGCTAATAATTTTGAGCTTAGCCCTGCTTTAATTCAAATAATTCAAAAAGACCAATTTAGTGGCCTAGATAATGAAGACCCTAATGAACATATAATCACTTTCCTTGAAAAATGCGACACTGTTAAGTTAAATGGAGTGACTGACGATGTTATTCGACTTGGTTTGTTTCCGTTTTCACTTAAAGATAAAGCTAAAATATGGTTAAAATCTAATCCACCTAATTCATTTACAACATGGGCTACATTATCTCAAGCTTTTCTTAGTAAATATTTTCCTCCGGGAAAAACTGCAAAGTTTAGAAACGATATAACTAGTTTTGCTCAACTTGATGGGGAGTCTTTATATGAAGCATGGGAAAGGTTTAAAGATTTACAACGTAAGTGTCCCCATCATGGTGTCCCTGATTGGTTGCTAGTGCAAACTTTTTATAATGGTCTCAATGAATCTGTTAGAATAACTATAGATGCGGCTGCCGGAGGTGCAATAATGGGTAAAACTACTGAAGTAGCTAATAGGTTACTTGAAGAGATGGCTTCTAATAATTATCATTGGTCTAATAATAGGGGTAAACCAAAGAATACTGCAGGTATGTATGAAGTAGAAGGAATTAACATGTTAAATGCAAAAGTTGACAACTTAGTCAATTTATTCACTAAAATGAATAATGTTTTTTCTGTGTCTTCTTCTAATGTGACATGTAATATATGCGGTGGTAGCCATTTACCTACAAAATGTGCTAATATGGAACAAGTTCAATATGTTTCTAATTTTAATAAGCACCTACAAAATGATCCCTATTCTAATACTTATAATCCAGGCTGGAGAAACCATCCTAATTTCTCTTGGAGGAATCCAGGACAACAAAATGTTAATGTTAATTCACAACATCCACCTGGGTTCCACCAAAAACAAAATCAACAAGAAATTAGAACATCATGGGAACTAGCTATTGAAAAATTGGCTAATGCTACTTTTGAAAGAATTGAAAAATTAGAAAGTAAAGTAGATCAGATTGCTATTTCTAATAGAGATGTAGAACTTCAACTTGGACAGTTAGCTAATGCCATCAATTCTAGAAGTCAAGGAGCTTTGCCTAGTAAAACCGAAGTTAATCCTAAAGAGCATTGCAACGCTGTCACTCTTAGAAATGGTAAGGTGTTAAGTAACATAAAAAGTACTATTAAAGAAAATGAGGTCACCAATGGAAGTGAAAAAGAGAAGGAGAATTATGAAGCTGAAAAAAACTTGAATCACCACCTCCTCCCCTAGTGACACCTTATGTTCCCCCTATTCCTTTTCCACACAGACTTAAACAAACTAAATTAGATAGTGAATTTGAGAAATTTTTGAAAATGTTTAAGCAATTACATATTAACGTTCCCTTTATTGATGCTTTAATGCAAATTCCTTCTTATTCTAAGTTTCTTAAGGAAATTATGTCTAAAAAGAAGAAGTTGGAAAAATATGAAACCATTGCTTTGAGTGAAGAATGTAGTGCTGTGATTCAGAAAAAGCTTCCCCCTAAACTGAAAGACCCAGGAAGTTTTTCCATTCCTTGCACTATAGGTGATATTAAATTTTCTAAAGCTTTATGTGATTTAGGTGCAAGTGTCTCTCTTATGCCTTTATCTATTTTCAAGAAGTTAGGACTACATAATATAAAATCTACCACTGTCTCTTTGCAACTTGCTGATAGATCTATCAAATATCCAATAGGAATACTAGAAAATGTGCTAATTAAAGTTGATAAATTTATTATTCCTGTTGATTTCATTATTCTTGATATGGATGAGGATATAGAGGTACCCATTATTTTAGGTAGACCCTTCTTGGCTACCGCTGGAGCTATTATAGATGTTAAGAATGGTATTTTAACGTTTGAAATTGGTGAAGAGAAAGTTCACTTCAATATATTCAATTCTTCTAAAAACAATTCACAACATGATCTTGTTTGTAAAGTTGATATAATTGAATACATGACTAAGAAGAAACCTGTAACTGATGCTACTAATGTTCCAAGTGAAGTGTGTTCGAGTAAAACAGGTACTTCTCAAAAGCTTAAGAAAGCAAAGGTAAGAAAAGTTTTTCCTACAATCGAGGGATGTTTTCAATGGAGGAAAAAGGGTGATTTCAAAACTAAAGGTAAGTCTCACTTGATCACTAAGACGACCACTAAAGGAGTGACTAACTCTTCGATTGATCCTGGTTAAATGGAACTTGATGGAAGTCAAGCTATAGTCTCTAAACAAGCGCTACTTGGGAGGCAACCCAAGCTCTTTTTCATTTTAAGTCTTTTTCTTTTCCTATATTTAGTATTGTTATCTTGTTTTTCTTTTACCTTTCTTTTCCCATTTGCAGATAGTAAAAATTAAATAAATAAAGCGAGTAAGTTCGATTTCAAGCAAATGAAGATTTATTCTGTGTTTAGCCACTTATAGTCACTACACTAGACAACAATCATATTGAGAATATTTCTGCAAACTACATACACCAGGTTGCCTCTTTCCTTATTTCCCCTGTTCTGTTTTTCTTTTCTTCTCCCCATTTCTATTTTTAGTTTGATTTTCCAACATTGAGGACAATGTTTATAATAAGTGTGGGGGGGAGGCTTAAGCCTTGGATTGCTGGATTTGATGTATTGCTTTGAAGCTGGAATTGATTTGTGTGAAGGAACAAGTCTAGAAATGAGAAAATCTAATTGGATATGCCATATTTTAGGGGAGGTACTGTCAAAATTTGTGCAGAAATTTATAATTTTCATGTCTGATATTGATTTGAAGGCAAATTCCGTTAGCTTAATTTGACTGAAAAGAAGAAAAAATCAGTCTTTGAAATTGAATTAAAAAAAAAAAAAGTTTTTTCTTGTTTTGTTGCAAGTTAATGGGTTTTATGTTGACTGATTTGGAGAATTGCATAGTATCATTGTGTAAGTGTTTAGCAAGTGGTAATGGTTATTTATGATTTGATTGTGATTAACTTGGTGAACATCTATAGCGATTGTGAGACTTTTGAGCCTTTTAATAGACTAAGACATCTATATTAGTCTCTATTTTTCTCATGAGTGTGTGTGCTAGTTCCTGGTGAAGTATAGACTCTTGAATTTGCATTGGTTTCTCCGAGACTACATTGAAGCATGAGCATGCATAAAAATGATTAAGGCGTTCGTTTTTGTTGAACCATATTTAGCCTAAGCCACCTGCATTATCATATCTCTTTCTATAGCCCCTCTGAGCCTTAAGCCTATTTCTTTTGTTTAAACCACATTACAAACTTATTTCCTAAACACATGACTTTTAACCAAAGCTTTGAGCTAGTGGAATATAATTTGGTGTTTGGAGTACTGTTTGTGAATGGTATAAAAAAACAATAATTATTATGGAGGTGGTGTTTTATGTTTTATATCAATGATCATTATGAGATTGTGTAAAATACAATAAAGTGGACTGCTAAAAAAAAACAATATTTTTGAAAAAAAAAACAACATAGATGAATTTATGGCAGTGAAAGAAAGAAAAAGAAGAAAGTATATATTTTTATTGGTGTTTGCTATTCGAAGATATTATTATGGTGAAGAAGTTAACTTATATTGCAAATATTTGAGGAGTTGGAGTTTTGGTTGTGGCCATTAATTTTCGGCATTGTTGTCAATTGTTACTCTACTAGTTCTTAAGCTTTTGAGCACCAAATCCCAAATACTTCCTACACTCTCACCTTACCCTTACATTACAACCCTACTAAAGTCCTTTTGATTTTTGTATGTTGTATGTCTTACTAAGTAGTGGAGGATTGAACGATATGCAAATTTAAAGATGATATATTTCATTTCGAGTTGACATTGTAGGTTTTGAGTGATAATTATTATACCCTAAACACATGAGTGATTATAATTTTTTTTATTTGCACAACTAAAGTGAGGGTTCACCAAGTTGATTGCTCAATTACTTAAATCTTGAATATGGTTGTGGTAAGATTGAAAGGAAACACTAATACATGAAGTACTATGTTTTTTGAAGAGTTGGTTGGTCTTTGGCTCATTGCTTGTGACGTCTAAACAATGTTTTTGAAAAAAAAAAATTGTTTCTATAAAAGTTATTCTTGGTCTTTGTGAAAACTTTCAGTTAAGTTATGGCTACTTATACTAGAATTACTAAAAAAAAATTTAATTTTTTTTTTTTATTTTTTTTTTTTTTATATTTTCCTTGTTTGCTCGAGGACTAGCAAACCTTAAGTGTAGGGGAGTTGATAAGGCCCTATTTTATATATGATATCTGCCCATTATATTACTTTTAAGTATAAGTTTCGAGACTTATAATAGGTTATCTTTTGATATTTTAACGTTTTAAGAGTTAAGTTACTTAAGTTGTAAAGTTTTTTTACTGTATTATTTTAAAGCTCCTTACTCTATTATTTTGTAGAGTAACATTTGCAAAAAAAAGAAAAGAAGAAATAAAAGAAAGAAAGTTTAGGGGAGTGTTTCATTGAAGCCCACAAAATAAATCAGCAAGTAGAGGATTTTTTGGGTTTTCCTTTGTGTACTCACAACTCACCCAACAATTGCAATAAGTGGGCAAGCCCAATACTGCCAAGTTCACGCAGCAATTGAAGAAAAAAACAAAAACCTAAAAGACTAAAGGAGGCAGGATGAGAAGTTGAGAGATATAAAGGAAGGCAGGACGCACAGCAGAGAGGGCACCAGACGGAGACCAGAGACCAGAGACACATCAAAGACGAAACCAGAGAAGAAGAACGTAGAGACCATAACGCTTATCGGGAGTTCTTCTGTTTCCTTGCTTTATTTAGTTCAATTGTTAAACTTTGTCTAATTACTATGTCGAGTATTGATTTTACATTGTTATTCAATTGGATTGATTTAGTTTCAATGTCTAGCTAAATTTCCATGTTCTAGGACTAGATGTAGTCTTTTATTTTCTGTCAATGAGTTGAATTTGTTGTTTGGATTTGATTATTATAATTGCAATTTGATAATCTTGGTTTGTTTTCATATAATTAATTTGGCCAGTTGATTATATGTTTAAGATATTGGATTATTAGCGGAAGTGAAAGTTCAATATTAGTTCATGGGATTATTAAACGTCAAGTAGTATAATTTTAGGAATAGTTATACACTTGGGGTGGTCTTTTATATGAATTTCTTGTTCGTAATGGATTTATGCTAATTGTTATGACCACGGAAGTAGGCGTAAGATTAGTTTAAATACACGTTTTCTACCTTGGAAGAGGAGATAATATATCATAGGAAGTTTGATCATTGCAATACAATAACTTTTAATCCGACAACTAGTTTAATTTCATTGTAGAAGGTAATTGGCGAAATCTAAGTCCTAGAATTATCTCTCATATCTGGTTTATACTTATTGTCTGACATATTTAGTGTTAGAATTAGTATAGTTCTTTTTTTATTAGTCTAGTTTCTCACCACCATTCACTATTTCCGAATCGTCTAAATAATATTAGATTTTCTTAATTTGGTAGTTGATTATAGACCTCCTTGTGGGAAACGATATCTTGCTTACCTTATATTTACTTTAATTGACCCGTACACTTGCGGTATTTTAAGGTACTTTTAGGACCGACCATCTTATATTAGGATTTAATGTCATATCACTTTATCATTATATTAATAATTATTTGTGAAATTAGTAACAATTAATAATTCAGAGAGTTACTGGGTTATTATAAGTCTAAGGGAGCAATTGACTAAGTGATAAGTTATCATATGGTTGGTAACAAGTTACTACTATGATACTTGTTAACCTATTTACTTATGGTTGTTACTTATTAACAGTTAACTTATTGATTTTACTTTTTAATAAGTTAGGGTTAGCTTTTATAGGGGAGAATGATTTGGGGGTATTTTTTTAACAGTTGGATTAGATCTAATGGCTTAGGTTATATTTGAGGATAGATTGAATGGTGGATAGCTGGATTCTATTGTTATTGCATCAACGATCAAGATTAAAGGTTTAGATTAAATTAATGGTTTAAATTGCAATCTATGAACCCTCGTCATAATCACTTAGGCCTCATATGAACCGTCATTGTAATCTTATGATTGTTATTTGTTAGAATATTATAAAATATCAAAAGTCGTTGTACTAAATATAATCAATATAGAATTAGAGTGGTTTTACAATTATTTTGATACCAATGGACTACTAAATGATTAAACATATTGAGAAAATAGTCACAACAGAATACACATACCGCGTTATGTTTGTTATTGTTATTGCTATTTTTAGCATTGTTGCTACTATGATTGTTGGTATTTGTATTATTATTGTTATTGTTAGTACTGATGTTCTTATTTGTATTACTATTGTTATTATTGGTAGCATTGTTACTACTACTATTACTATTATTATATTATTATATTATTATTATTATTATTATTATTATTATTATTATTATTATTATTATTATTATTATTATTATTATTATTATTATTATCATCATCATCATCATCATCATCATCATCGTTTTATGTTTATTATTATTATTGTTCTCATTATCATCACAATTATTTACAAACTTATATATCAATCATAATGCTTATAATAATAAATCATTTATATAAAGTTTAAAATTGATCGTCTACTCGTTATTATTGTTGTTGGTTATAATATGTAATATTAAAACATATGAAGAGTCGTTCTACTCTTTTACTCATTAGAGTGGTTTTACATAGTTGATTATTCGAAATAAGAGTTGACTAAGAGAACACACTAAACATCACGGTAATCAATATAGTGTTTTTATTGGTTTTTCGTTGTCATCCATATATTTATCGCACACACACATATGTATAGATATGTTTTATTTACCCCCCCCCCTTTTACCCCTTTGCCCTCTAGATATGTCGATCTTAATACTTTCATTAACATGATTCGTTTACAAAATCCATAACAAAATCAAGATGGCCCGATTAGGAGTTACCCGAAGTTGAATTGACATTCAGTAGCGAATGGACCCGATGTTTCACAATGATTGAACTAAGGTCATTACTAATTCAACCCGAGTACATTTGACTTAACTCAACCGTACATGAAATCTAAATACGATATGCACAAACCCGGCAAAAAAATGTTAACGAGGGATCATACCCGGGAATGGATCGACTTGTAAATGGAACGCTCAGACTTGTCCGGCACCCGGGAATCCCATGATTCAAATGTGTTTGACCCAATTGAACAAAACCTGACCAATCATGACCTAGGGCACTAACAATCAGAATCATGACCTGTCCGAGTCTGACTTGGTTCGCCGTGGGTATACCTAGAACCTGTTTGAGAACCTGTTTTGACACCACTACTCCTGCTATCACTTCAAATGATGATATTAATTCTTCCATTGTTTGACAATACTCATCATATTTCCTCTCCATCTACAGCGCCAAAAGCTAAAAATTCACCGAAATAATATAATTTATGGAAGAAAAACTCTATACGGTTGACGAGTAGGTAGCAAAAAGCAACTTCAAACATTAGTAGTCAATCTATTCTAGTAAGGAGAAATTAAATTTTATTAACAATTTTCAGTAGCAGTAGGTAGACTAGCTTCATTTGCAGCATCAGCGTGTAAGAACAGAGAGAAAAAGAAGTGAGTTTTTGGGGTTGGATAGGGGTAGCCTGGATTTCAGGTAAGGAGAGAGAAAGAAGATCTGAAGAATGAAGATGAAAGATCCAGTGGGTAAGGAGAAAATCAAAGTTTAAAACTTGAGGCCTTACTTTTGCTGGTATGCGCGTGAGCAAGGGCTATACTAGTGCCTTACTTTTAGCTGGCCCTTGGGCTTACTTATTATTATTTATTTAAACTTGAGGCCCTTCTAAAAGGGAGGCCCTGTTATGATTCTCATTTTGGACTTGTTCAGGGCCAGCCCTGGTGATGATGATAAACATGGTGGTGGTGCTGATGATGATGTTAAAATACTTGAAATTAATGAGAATGATAAACCTGTTGCAGCAGCTATCTCTAAGCAAGAGTTTAATATGTCTTCAAAAAGTGTAGTTTGGAGTAAAAGGGTTAGAATATGAACAAACCAATTACCCCACTTGAATTTCGGGGGCAGAGTACGAGCCATATGATCAGGCGAACTATGGTAGTGCTTGTTGTAGGACACCTTTTTGTGGTTGGTTAGGCCCGATATCCGGTTGCAGGACAAGATGGGTTGTTTATTGGAAAACAGTCATGGTTTATGTCAAATCGAATTATTGAAGTTTAATCTAATGAATAATCTCGTTTAATCTTATGAGTGACCTCATATAATCTTATGACACTAGTGGAAAAAAGGTCTTCTGATCCGGTCATAATGGGCCTTATTAATCTGTAAATGGACCCGAGCGGGTGGCGTCACAGAGAATAGCAAAATTTTACTGATCCTGTTTATGATCGAATAGGTTAACTATTAACTGATCCGGTTTATGAACAAAACTGGATCAATTACCCTCTTGAATTAAAAAAAAATAAATTGCTCGTGAAAGTCATGAAACTCCACAACTCAGTTTCAACTCCAAATTTCAAACGAAAAATTAATACAAATATCACACAATAAAATTACAAACATTCCAAAATTATGAACAATCAAAATCAAAACAATATATTACTGAATTACAAACATTATACAATCTCAGAAAATTATATTTAAACTAAAAAAAATTAGATAAAAAATGACAACAATGATAAATCAGAAATAAATTTACAACCCTAAGACCTAAAAAAAGGAAATTGCTTCTAAACTAAATATGAAATTAAATTAAATCTTGATCTAAAATTCAAATTTTTTTACAGAAATTAGATCTGGAACAAATCTTGAAGAACGAAAATATAATAACGAAATTTAGATCTCGAACAGATTTCCAAGATGCGACGAAACGCATAGTCGGATTTCAGCTGAAGATCTTGGCAACCATGATGTTGTCCTCGTTGACGACATCTACAAACCATGGAATTTGACGGCATCAGAGCTCATTGAAGACCGATATATGAACTAGGTTCTCTTTAAATTCTTGATGGCTGCCACCGAATAGAATGAGGCGCGGGCCTTGAGGTTTAGTAGCGGCGACAGCGGTGAGTTGGTTTTTGTGAGATGCAGATCAGAGGATGCAAATGAAATTATTAGGTGTTTCAGAAGAGCGATTAAGGAGGAGGGAGGAGTTAGATCAGATGACGAGAGAAGGGAAGGAGGTGGGAGACGATGATAGAGAGGATGAGAATTAGGGTTTCTTGGGAGGGTTTGGAAGAATAATGAGTAAAGGAATGAAAGAAAAGAGGAGAATGAGAGTTAGGGTTTGGAGGAATGACTGAATGAGGACAGGCCGCGTTGTTTATATTAATTCTGAAGCCCAGCTGGTCTGGTTCCTCATATGGACCGGATAAGTTTAATTTTCTCATTTTCGCTCCAAAATCCAACATTAACTTATCCGATTTTTAAAAAGTCGTATCAGTTTACTTACAACGGATCCGGTTTTTTAAAACTGCATACGTTTTCTTGTGATATTTAAGATTTTTTCCACTAGTCTGGGTAACTTTGTTCATTCATACTAGTAACTTCATTTATTTATACGAGTAACCTTATTTTAATCCAATTGTTCACAAAAAAGTAACTGTATTTATTCATACGAGTAACTTCATTCGTTCATAGGAGTAAGTTGATTAGTATCCTCTTTTGTTATAAGAGCTAAACCCATTTGTTTATAAGAGTAACTTTAAAAATATTATATGAGTAACCTTGTTTAAATCATTTAAATCATATTATCATACGAGTAACCTCGTTTAGTCATATAAGTAATGTCGTTTGTCTATGAGTAACCACATTTTGATTATAACTTATAAGAGTAACCCCTTTAAGTATATTGTTATGCGTAAACTAAAATATTATATGAATAATCCCAATTATTTTTTGGAGTGACCTTGTTTAATCCTATGAGTAACCTCTTTTAAATATATGAGTAACCTAGTGTAATCTTATCAGTAACCTATTTTAATTATATGAGTAACCTAGTTTAACCTTATAAGTAACCTCATTTATTCATATCAGTAACCCCAATTGTTCACACAAGTAACCCCCATTTATTAATACGAGTAGCCTCATTCATTCATTAGGAGTAACCCCATTTATTAATACGAGTAGCCTTATTCATTCATAAGGAGTAACCCCATTATTCATACCAGTAACCCCATTTAATCATATGAGTAACCCCATTTTGTTTACATAATTAACCCCATTTTGTTTGTAAGAGTAACCACATCTATTTTTACGCATAACCTTCAAATATTATATGAGTAACTCCATTTAATTTTTACGGTAACCTCGTTTGGTTTTTGGAGTAACCTATTTTAATCCTATGAGTAACCTATTTTAATCATATGAGTAACCTAATTTAATCTTATGAGTAGCCTCAGTTATTCATACTAGTAATAATCCCATTTATTCATAATAGTTACCCCAATTGTTTACAAAAGTAACTCTCATTTATCAATACGAGTAACCATATTTGTTCATAAGAGTAACCTCATTTAATCATACAATGGTATTTAATTATACAAGTAAACCCAACTGTTTACAAAAATAAACTCATTTATTCTTACGAGTAACCCCATTTCTTCATACAAGTAATCTCACTTAATCAAACGACGACTTTATTTAATCTTTTGAGCGAATATCTCCAATTGCTCACAAAATTAACTCCATTTCTTCATACAAGTAACTTCACTTAATCATATGACAACCCTATTTAATCATATGATGGGTAACCCCAATTATTCACATAAGTTACTCCATTTCTTCGTACAAGAAACCTCACTTAATCATATAACAACCCTATTCTAGGCGTGATTTTATTTCGCCTACGCGGTGTGAGCACTTATTTGACTACCCCATTGTTAAGGTTTTATTAAATACGTTTTTGAAGTCGCCAATAAGTCTTTAGATGAAAATTGATAAACCTAATTAGATATTTGGAAACCATAGGGACAAATTAGGGACTTATCCAATGTAGATTTCCCTATCATAACTTCATTGATGGTCATGAACCAAAAATTGAGTCCGAGGATGAGGGTACGAACACGATGAGGAACCATGTTCGCCCATTGTCGGCCTCTATTTAACACGATTCATAGCAAGTTTTATGCAAAAGAATAATCACATAATGTTTTTAAGCACCCTAAAAAAGATTAGTCTAGGTTGGTTCATAAAACACACAAAAGACTACTATTTTGGTGTTTTGTTTAGTGGCAATCAAATTACTGGGTTACTAGCAGATTGTTCATATTTTGTTTAATTTAAGCATTAGAACATTGATTTAGGTTTTGATTAAAATTAATATTCAAGGTGAAAAATATATTATTATCAGACATAAAAAATAATGTTCATGAAAAATAAAGAAAATAATACAATAAGTTATCTCAGGGAGCTAATATAATATATAATATATAATACTTGCCGTCGCAGGAATACTCTAACAATGTACATCGTGAATAGAGTGCTAGTAACTTCAAGAAAATTATAAAAATAAATAAAGAAATAAAATAAAGTTTATTATTGACCCTCAGATTTTATACCACTGTATGGAGTCGTTGATTTGTACGAATCTTGCAAAATTGAATTAGAACGAGCCTTAAAATTTTGCATGATGCGTCGAGTATTAATTGAAAAATATTGATTTTTTTGATGTTGTCGTATGTGGTACTAGGTGTGGATGATGTATAGTGTAGGGATTACCTTAGTATTGCTGGTGCAAAATCAGTTTGTTGACCTTGCAAACAAGTCAATGGACAGCCAATAATTTAGTATTGAATGCATTGGGAGACTTAGTCCTTGGGGGTTGCCGGTTTTAATTAGATAAAACCTTGCTAACATACTATGTTGTAATTTAATTACTGATCAAACTACAACAAATTAATTTCAGGCGAAAAGCAATAAATAGAGCAAACAATAATTAAACTTTTAATTAACGGTTATTTCACCAAATACGCGTAACAAAAAAATTTACTCACCAAATACCCCTACTTTTTTCAAAAGTCACAAAATACCCTTGACCTTTAAAAAAATTCACCAGATGCCCTTTTGTTGATTGACGTTAGTCCTCCATTAGTGTTTATTTACAAGTTTGCCCTAAGTCAACCTAATTAGCCCTTAGTCAACTTAATTAGCCCTAAGTCAACCTAACTCTCTCCTTAACCCACCCCAACCCGAACCCTAACCCCACCAGCCCCACCACCCCTCAACAACCCCATCCCCACCACCCCCACCACACCAGCCCCGCCACCCCCTCAACAATAACCCCACCCACCACCCCCTCCCTCTCCCCCTCCCCGCGCCCGCGCTCCTCCTCCCCACCACCCCAGCCCCGAAACCCCCTCCTCCCCCTATCCATTCGAACTCGTCGCTCCCCCCACCCCTTCGAACTCGTCGCTCCCCCTCCCCCGCCGCAAAATCGCGAATCCCGAGCCCCCACCCCTTCGAACTCGATCACAATGTTTCGGATCTTCGACAATGGAGGTTTTTTCGACAATGGTGGTTTTGAAAATGCGGGAGGAAGGATTAGAAGGGGATGAGAGAAGGGGGGCGGTGGGCTGTCAGCGAGAGTGAGGGAGGAGGAGGGGGACGAGTGCGCTTGGCGAGAGTGAGGGAAATAAAGGCGGGGGCTGCGTGGGGAGGGGTGCTAGTGGGGGGCTGCGTGGGGGAGGGGGTGCTGTGGTGGGGGGGGGGCTGCGTGGGGGGGGGGTGCGGGGGCTGGGGATGGTTTAGGGTTACTTATGTTTTTAGGGTTAATTATAGTTTTTAGGATTAATTAGGTTTATAGGGTTAATTAGAGTTTTTTAGGGTTAATTTGTTAACGGAGCACTAACGTCTTAGCCAAAAGGGCATTTTATGTATTTTTTTTAAAGATTAGGAGTATATGATGGATTTTTTTAAAGGTCAGGGGTGTCTGGTGAATTTAGAAAAAAGTAGGGGAATTTGGTGAATAAATTTTTTTGCCAGGGGTATTTGGCTATCGTGGCGATTTTTGTGGCAAAAGCATAAATGTGCGACGAAAAAAACGTTGTTTGTGGCACAAGTGTATGTTTGCCACGATTTTTTTTTTTTACTTATGGCGTAAAATTTCCTTTTGATTTTCACTTTATAGTTAATTTTATTTTTCCCGTGGCTAGATAGAAATATGCCATGAATTTAGAATTCCCGTGACATAATTCGTGGCCGAAGTGATGATTGTTGTAGTGATATCCATGAAGACTTTGGCAAACTCATGGGCTAGAGTTTTGTAGTTACAATCAAATTGTTGTCTCTGACTCTTCTGGCTTCTAATAGTAAATTCTTTACTACCTCCGTGAATTTTCCATACATTTGGTGTATAAGTCCACGACCAGTACTACTAGGAGATGAGCCATCCCTTGGTGGTGTTTCTCCAATTGACTCTTCATGACTATGGTGAATTGGTTCACCATTGCTACCTTGCACCCTTGTCTCTAGAGGGACAAAAGAACTAGTTTCCATGTTGCATAAATTAGATTAACCTAGAGCAACTTCTTTATTCTTCTTAGAACGTGTTTTCGGCATTTTTGTATAAACAACAATAATCATTTTCTACAGTTAATTTTTGAAAGTATGAAGAAAAAATTTCACAATTTGATTATGAATCTCTTTCTCCCACTGTGGTCGCCAAAAAACGTGCTGTGCAAAATCAGTTCGTTGACCTTGCAAACAAGTCAATGGACACCCAGTAGTTTAGTATTGAATGCCTTGGGAGACTTAGTCCCTGGGAGATACTGGTTTTAATTAGATAAAACCTTGGCAACGTACTCTGTTGTAATTTAATCAATAATCAAACTACAACAAATTAATTTCAAACTAAAGGGGAAACACAAAGATTGTTACCTCCATGGTTCCTTGCTTCAATCGGAAAATTAGATATCTTGTCTAATGGCGCTAGAACATGCTCGGATGCCAAAGCTAAATTTATAGAACTTAGCTATAACCCCAGAAGGGGGTTGGGCTATGTTGACCCTAAGCTATGCTAAAGAATTAAGAAATGCAGTTTTGATGGATTGTTCGTGTCTCTTGATGGTAGTTTCTCTATTTATAGAGAATCACAACATGTAACTTCCATGCATGCTAGGGAGGGAAAATGTTTGAATCATACTTGATTCAAATCTTAACCGTTTTCTGGCGCTGAATGCATTTGTCTTCATGTTGAACCATCTTCTGATTGTCTTTGATTATTTTGTTGCCTTTGACTTTTTCCTCCTGACAATATTGACAATCTTCCTCTGGACTTTGTTGACTTTGACTTCTGTTGACTTGGCTTAATGGACTTTATACTCATATTGACCCTCATGTTAAAGCATAAATTCAACCTTTTTTTTTGGTTTGATTCAATGTATCATAATAAATGTTACTTCACATTCGAAAATGGTAGTAATAAATTGCCCCCTTATTTGTGAAGTGATGCACTCAGCACTACACAAATTATATGCAGAAAGGGACTCCTAATGGTTATAGCCAATATCATCCAATAGTATTTTGAATATGACTTCTTCCATTGTTCTAAGATGATGGATAAATGCTCTTTTTGGATGGCTAAAAGTAGTTGAAAAGAATAACCTTTCATGTATTCCTTCGCCTTTCTTGCTGGCTGTTGTGAAATCCATTAAGAAAGTTTCTTTAAGATACACACTTGCAAGGTTATTTGGTGATAACCAATAAGGGTTTACATCGTAGGTCATGAGATCATACCAGATCATACCAAATCTGACATACACATTTGTATTGTACTAAGATTCTTGATGATGATCCATCCACCATTTTGTAGACTTTAACCTTCTTTTTAGTTCCTTTGACAAAGAGCTTTTTCAGATATCTCCAAGGAATGTTAGGTTTCCATATCTATTTTGTGATGACTTTGCACCATGATTTGCAAACTAGAAGAGACGTCACCTGATCATTCCTTTCAAGTTTTGGAAATATCAATTCTTTTACGAGATCTAGATTAGACCTATTTGGATGGCCTTAGATTCTCTTTTATTCTCTGAGTTCTGTTGCATAACAGGATTGTCTCCAGAGTATTTTTTGAATAGAGGAGATCCATTTTGTAGATTCATGCTTAGTAAATCATTCTTATCTCCAGATATGATACTTAATGCTTTGTGGTGATTCGAGCATTTTGATGGGATATCTTTTGGAGCAGTTTGACGAAACATGGGAAGATATGTGTAATCCATTTTGGTTTAATTCTAAGATCTTTTCGAGACCACATATATAAAGACTTAGGCGCTTTAACTGTTTAATAATTATTTCCTAACCGCTTAATTTCTTAAGAAACTAAAAACAGTTTTTTAGGGAAAACAGTTAATAAATGGGCGTATGATTGATTCAATTTGGTGAATCAAAAACTTGTGGTAGAGCAAATTAAATATTGAAAATATATTATTGACAAGACTACCATTTGAGGTAACGTTATTACATTTATACCATGACTTATCTTCTTGGAGATAGAGTCATTAAGAACATTTTAATTAAAATGGACTGTATTTAGAGATAACATATTGAAATGTTCTCTACACAATATCTTAACCATCATCTTGTACTCTCTAACTTCTAGCTCGTACCCTGTATTGTTCTTGGTAACTCCGAAGTAATAGCCATCTTCAAGGGAGCACTTGAACTTTGCTTCAAAAAGATTTTTTTGGTGACTGCCATCCCAAGCATATCTCCTATCAATCAGCGCAGTGAACATCGGGAAGGGAATATTTTTCTTCGATAAGCAGCTTCCATAATTCACACAAACATTTAAAGTGAATTATTCTCCCTTGATGTTCGTTTTGACCCTCTTCCATCCTAACCACTTTGAGGGAGGACTTGGTACTGGAAAGAGCTAGAGTTTTTGCATATATCTAGTTCATTTTTTGAGGTCTTGGGAAGTTGAAGGTGGTGGAGATCTCTTTTCCCCATTTTTTGCAAACTGTTAGCAGTTTCTCTTGTAATTCTTCTTCCAACTTAGGCCAAATGTAGATGGATAAGAGATCCATATTAGAACCAACCTTTGTAGCGCTTGATTTGACTAATTCAAGGTCTTCTACTTCAACGACAGGTTCATCTCCAAAAACTTGTGCCATCTTCTCCATCCATCTGGTTCTTTCATGCATAATAAAAGACCCCTTATATTCTTCTATGTCATTAAAGGCATAACGATGATTGAAGCAGTCATCATCGAATTCAGCCACCAAATTTGCATATGCTTCATTATCCATTTTTATGTTTTGGAATGAAAATGTTATGATAGCATGTTGTGGCTATGTTTCTTTAAATAACCAAGTAATCTGTCCAACGGTTATTTTTGTAATAACTTCTAGGATCGGTTATTGGTTAAGTAAGTTTGACTTTTTTTAAAGAAATCTTCATTTCTCTTTGATTGTCATTTGTTTTTAAGATTATATAGAATAAATCAATTTATTGATAAATTTAAAACTTTATGTTATATCTTTTAGGCGTTTGTGCCTAAGATTAATCCTTTGAGTCCACTGTTGATTTTATGAACAATGTTATTTAAATCCACAACTTTTATAATTTGGAGATGCATTGAAAAAGGGATAAGAAAATAAAAATTATTTCATAATGAGATAAACTCGTCTAATCATGAACATCTCTAAGGAGATATTCACTAACTAAGTTCAACTAAGTTAATAGATAGATAGCTTTGTACACAAGTTCTAAACTATGAACTATAACCAGAATCACTAAGAAATTTAAAATATTGCTTGATATATAAAGCATGGAGATGGGCGAAACTGATGATGATTGTGGCTCCTCGTTTTCATCAACGTTAGGATCATCATCATTCGAGTGGTATTCGCCAGGGAATATAGGGATGCTTGCTTCCAACAAACGTTCATACCACAATAGGCAAGTACACTTGTATTGCATGAGTTTTTTTTGAAACTCTTATCTTCTCCCAGTTGGATTACCCTATACTTTTTGCTGAATATGCCCAAACTGCCTTCACAGATTATGTACTTGTGGTATTTCATCGTGAGTTCAGGGAGAAAGTACTTTTTGACAATGCATTCTCCCCATGCTTTACAGACGCTTATTATCTTCAATAGCTCATCTTTTTCCATTTTTGGCCAAAGATTCATTGCCAAGAAATCCACATTGCTTCCAATGATACTAGCATTGGACCCTTGTTCCCTAGGATCTCCATCTTGGATCTTTAGATCCCTTCCAAAAAGTTTCATGACCTTAGACTGCCACTTCTTCATCTCCTCATTTCTGAATTCTTTCGAATCCTCTTGTATTATGTCAATATTAAACCGATGTCTCCAGTATTCCCTAGGAAAAGGCAAGATAGATGTTTGTGGGTTAGCCATATTCAAGGATTTTTGGATTTTGATGATAAAACAAAAATGTTAGGGGCAAAAACCCTCAGAGTTAGAATGATGTATTTATAATACAACCATTATAATTGTCCCTATTTTTTAGGATATATGAGGAATAGGCCGTTAGATGCCCAGGCAACGTGTTACATAATTTGTAACTAGGCCCTAGTGGGTAAAATGGGTTTGCCCATTAACCCCTCAATGTGTCATGTCATTTTTTTTCGGATTTGCCATTAATGGTGTGTGTTTCTGCTAAGAAATTGAGGATTGTGATTGGTTGAGAAATGAGATGTGGGCCCCAAGAGCGATCGCCTGAGCTCCGATATCCGTACGCGGAATCCCGCAAAACAAGGTTAGACTACCCCGGGGGTGTTTAGGGATCGCCCCTCCGACGCTCAAGTCGAATGTGATTGAGGTAGAGAGAGAATCTTGTCTAGAGAGAGATGCTCTAGTTTGTTAGGTGAGAATTGAATACTGTTCATTGATGAGGCGATTGGTTTTTATAGTGTTGGGGATTTCCCCGGACAGAAACATTATTCGAGATGGGCCTTTTTGGTAGCAATGGACATGTTACCTTTTCGAGCAATGATTGCCTCGGCTTTTAGAGGCTTCCCAAATACCGGTGATTAGGTCAACTTTCAAGTGGGACCGCGGCTGCCACCTGTCCCCGGGCTTGGTAGGCTTTTATGCTCCTTCATTGGGCTGTTGATTAAATGAGCCCAAACAATTAGCCCCACGCCATAGACGGGGGATCACGGAAATCCGCCTGGAGGGACGCCTGTCTGTGGCAGAATAGGCAGGGGGAATGGACCATGGCGTCGACCGAGTTCACCCTTGCTGAGGAGGTCCACGTAGACCCTCATCTTCTGCTGGACGAAAAGACGCCGACCGGGTCCCCTCCTTGCTGGAAGGATCGAGGCCGACCCTGGTCACTCCTTAGTGAACAGGGAATGGAGGGAGAATGCCGACCGGGTCACTCCACGGTGAAGGAAGAGTGCCGACCCGGGCCAACTTCCTTTTGAAGGGGAAGATGCCGACTGGGTCTCTCCCTGGTGAAGGGAGAGTGCCGACCAGGTCACTCCCTAGTGAAGGGAGAGCGTCGACCTGGTCATCTCCCCTTTGAAGGGGAGGATGCCGACCGGGTCACTCCCTGGTGAAGGGAGAGTGCCGACCCGGTCAACTTCCTTTTGAAGGGGAGGATGCCGACCGGGTCACTCCCTGGTGAAGGGAGAATGCCGACCAGGTCACTCCCTGGTGAAGGGAGAGCGCTGACCTGGTTATCTCCCCTTTGAAGGGGAGGATGCCGACCGGGTCACTCCCTGGTGAAAGGGGAGTACCGACCGGGTCACTCCCTGGTGAATGGAGAATACCGACCGGGTCACTCCCTGGTGAAAGGAGAGTACCGACCGGATTACTCCTTGGTGAGGGGAGAAGGCCGACCGGGTCACTCCCTGGTGAAGGGAGAGTACCGACCCGGTCATTTCCTCTTTGATGGGGAGGATGCCGACCGGGTCACTCCCTGGTGAAGGGAGAGTGCCGACCCGGTCATTTCATCTTTGATGGGGAGGATGCCGACCGGGTCACTCCCTGGTGAAGGGAGAGTGCCGACCCGGTCATTTCATCTTTGATGGGGAGGATGCCGACCGGGTCACTCCCCGGTGAAAGGAGAGTACCGACCGGGTCACTCCCTGGTGAGGGGAGAATGCCGACTGGGTCACTCCCCGGTGAAGAGAGAAAGCCGACCGAGTCACTCCTTGGTGAAAGGAGAGTGCCGACCCGGTCATCTCCTCCTTGGATGGGTGCTAGCTGGTACTCGGTCGCACTTGATCAAGTACAGAAGCGACTCGGCAAAGGAGGGGGGCTCCTGTTGGCCGAGTAGGATGTGAAGCCACTCGGATAAGGGAATAATGAGTCCCAAGATTGTCCGAGTGGGTGCTAGCTGGTACTTGGCTATGCATGACCAAGTACAGAAGCGGCTCGGCAAAGGAGGGGAGCTCCTGTTGGCCGAGTAGAATGCGAAGCCACTCGGCTGAGGGGCTAATGAGCCCCAAGATGGTCCGAGTGGGTGCTAGCTGGCACTTGGCTATATTTGACCAAGTGCAGAAGCGGCTCGGCAAAGGAGGGGGGCTCCTGTTGGCCGATCAGGATGCGAAGCCACTCGGATAAGGGAATAATGAGTCCCAAGATTTGTCCGAGTGGGTGCTAGGCCGGTACTCGGCTATGCATGACCAAGTACGAAGCGGCTCGCAAAGGAGGGGAGCTCCTGTTGGCCGAGTAGAATGCGAAGCCACTCGGATGAGGGGCTAATGAGCCCCAAGATGGTCCGAGTGGGTGCTAGCTGGTACTTGGCTATGCATGACCAAGTACGAAGCGACTCTGCAAAGGAGGGGGGCTCCTGTTGGCCGATTAGGATGCGAAGCCACTCGGATAAGGGGATAATGAGTCCCAAGATTTGTCCGAGTGGGTGCTAGCTGGTACTTGGCTATGCATGACCAAGTACAGAAGCGGCTCGGCAAAGGAGGGGAGCTCCTGTTGGCCGTGTAGAGTGCGAAGCCACTCGGATGAGGGGCTAATGAGCCCCAAGATGGTCCGAGTGGGTGCTAGCTGGTACTTGGCTATATTTGACCAAGTGCGAGAGCGGCTCGGCGAAAGGAGGGGGGCTCATGTTGGCCGAGTAGGATGTGAAGTCACTCGGATGAGGGGCTAATGAGCCCCAAGATAGTCCGAGTGGGTGCTAGCTGGTACTTGGCTATGCATGACCAAGTACAGAAGCGACTCGGCAAAGGAGGGGGGCTCCTGTTGGCCGATTAGGATGCGAAGCCACTCGGATAAGGGGATAATGAGTCCCAAGATTTGTCCGAGTGGGTGCTAAGCCGGTACTTGCTATGCATGACCAAGTACGAGAGCGGCTCGGCAAAGGAGGGGAGCTCCTGTTGGCCGTGTAGAATGCGAAGCCACTCGGATGAGGGGCTAATGAGCCCCAAGATGGTCCGAGTGGGTGCTAGCTGGTACTTGGCTATATTTGACCAAGTGCAGAAGCGGATCGGCAAAGGAGGGGGGCTCCTGTTGGCCGAGTAGGATGCGAAGCCACCCGGATGAGGGGCTAATGAGCCCCAAGATAGTCCGAGTGAGTTTCACATTTCGAACGTTGGGTCCTTAGGTTTTGGCCGAGTTGGAGGGGAGCCCAGAGGTCCTTCAACGCTTTGACTTCCCGGGGCTTGGATCGTTTTTGGCACGAGTTGATTGGACCCTTCATGGATGGGCTGAGTAGGTCCATCTGGGCCTCAATTAGTGGCCCATTTAGACGATGCGGGGGGGTTTGCGTTGCACATCCCCCGAGGTACTCCTATATATTTGGGAGAGGAGAGAGAAGTTGGGGATCATTTGTTCATTTCTTCACTCTCTCTTTTAAAGATCTCCACATCTTCTCTATTTTCCCAAGCTCTTGCCCCAGTTTCTTCGTCCGACCAGGTACGCTTCTGTTGTTTTAAGTTTTTCTTTCTCTTTCTTTTTCTTTCGAATAACTTCGGCCGACTCCCTTGTTAATAAATAATGGGAGATTCGTCCGAGTCGTCGACACCTCCGGCTTCACCTCCCAACAATCTGGCCGAGGAGGTGAGGGGGATGGGAATAACGCTGGTGTCGACGATAATAAATTGTCCCGACCCCTCGGCTGTGCCCGACGCGGTTGCTCTCCCGAGTCCGTCTTCTTCGGTGGAGGATGAAGCCGAGGGAGTCATCCCCTTCCCTTGGGAGGTTTCATTGGCCTATCCTCCTTCCAGGAGTTACTTAGATAAGTATCTATCTTCTGATGTAGTGAGGGCCATGCCGAGGGGAGCAGGAGAAGCATCCACGTCAGGTCGGGGATTGGAATATCCCGACCTTGATCCAAAAGGAGGTCCGGGCTCATTCTTTCCCGAGCCGGGGTGATTAAATCGCCGACCGAGGACCTCAGGGTACAAATGACCAGATTTCAAATAAAGGACCCTTCTACTTGGTCCGACCCGGAAGCCCACCATACCGTGATCTCGCCCCCACCTGGTTGCGTCGCAGTGTACTATAAGTCCATGGACATGGGGCTTCGGTTTCCTTTGACCCCTTTTGTTAAGGAGCTGCTGAACGCCTATAACTTGGCGATCTGCCAAGTTTCTCCGAACTCCTGGGGCGGAATCAACGCCTTCTAAGTTCTGTGCAATCTGATTGACGTCCGACCAACTCTCAAATTATGGAGGCACTGTATAGGTTGGTTGAGGTTATGGCGACCAAGAACGGACCCGGTTGGTGGAGCTTCCAGGATCCGACCGGGTACCGAACCGTCCTCAATCTCCCTACCTCCCGAGAAAGGGTTCCGCCGAGAATTTGCCTTTGTGTACTTTGGCGGGGATTGGGGGATTCCTTTGGTTCCGCCCTCAGATGAGCCCCTCGTTGCATTGAATTACCGAGTGGGTGATCTGGATGATGAGGAAGGAGCCGCGGCCTGCTATATGCAGACCGAGGCGAGGATTGTCAACGGGGGCGAGGTATTCGTACCTGGGCAATGGCTGCCCGACTGCAAGCTATTCCGAGATGAGCACTTTCTCTCGGCTATGGGTCTAAGCTCGACCTTCCCAAAGGGTAATTTGCCTGGGAGGAAGCTTAGGGTGGTCGGTATGATGATTTTCGGTTTTTGAATTTCTGTTTTGGCTAACTCTTTTCTTCTTTGTTTGGTATTTGCAGAACCTGCCCGAGCGTATATCGACGAGGTAGACCCGGTTATGGCAGATAGACTGAACGTGGCAAACCATGAGGGCCGCTCGGCTGAAGGCCGAGATCGCGGCTAAGTCGGTGAACATCCCTGCTCCTCCCAAGGTAAGAGTAACACCTTGTTATTCCCATGTTTGGCTGATCAGTCATTCAATAGGCTGACTAACTGTTTGTTTCTTGCCTCAGGACCCTGCTAAACCGAAGACCAAGAAGAGGAAGGAGCGGTCTTCTGACAAGATGGCTCAGACCGAGAGAGCAGTGGCTCGGTCAAAGGCCGAACGGGAGAGGGCCAAGACCGAGCTACAGAGGGCCGAGAAGAGCAAATCGATTGAGGTTATAAGCCCCAGGGGTCCCGCGCAACAGGTCGATGGGGGTGACATCTCCCTCCATTCTTCCGACTTCAGACCAGTCGGGAGCCCCCAATACACCCCTTTATCCCCTTTTCAGGAACTGCCCGGGGATAGCTCGAGGGGCACGGAGAGACCGGGTGTTCCATTCCCGGGGCTGAGCAGGAGAGAAAAGACAAGCGCTGGACTTCAGCCCTTGAGCACATATACACTCCTGCCGACCGGGAGTACATTGAGATCACCCATGGTCCGAATGAGACCAACGAGCTTTTCCGCTCCTGGCTTGACGTAAGCTCTTTTTCTAGCTGGCCTTCCTTTCTTTTACTTTGTTATACATCTAATCCCTCTATCTTTGTTTCAGTTCTCCGCTCGGATGGCTAACGTTGCCCAGAACCGAGTGAGCTTAACTGAAGAGGTGGCCGTTCTTAAAGAGAAGGCCAAGAAACACTTTGACGAGGTTTACCGTGCCAACGAGGCCACGCGTATAGCCGAGTCGAAGCTTGATGATGCTCTGAAGGCCATTGAGAATGACCAGAAGGGTTTCGAGGAGGAGAGGGCTAAATGGGCAGAGGAGAAGGCCGACCTGGTCTCGGCGCGGAACGATGCCCAAACTGCCAAGGAGGAGGCCCTGGTTAAGCTGCGGGAGGCCGAACAAAAGGTGGCCGACCTCGAAGTCAAGCTGACCGAGTTGGAGGGCCAAGTCAAGACCGAGGCGCAGTGGTTTTCCGAATGGGAGAAATCCGATGCTGCCGACGTCTATGCTAATGAGGTCGGCAGCGCGGCGCACAAAATAGGGGAGGATGAGGCGCTCGATCGTCTGAAAAAGGTTTTAGCCGAGTCCCACCCCGACTTGGTCTGGGCGGACATCTGGTTGGGGTACCAGATGTCCGTTGAAGCTGAAAACACAGTGATCATGGCTCGGCTGAAAGCTGAGGGGGTCGGCTCTGATGAAGATGACGAGGAGGAGGATGAGGGCCGAGTGGACGTCAATGTTGTCGATGGTGATGACGTTGACGATGATGTTGAGGTGGCCGAGGAAGTCGGTCCTGGGGGGGAGCTGGTCGGTGATAATACTGACGCCAATGCTGAGAGCGTGACTGACCATCCCCCTCCCCCTAGCTCTTAGAGGGCTTTTGTACTTTTAGCTGGCACTTTCAAATTTTGCCCTTGTTGTCTTTGTAGTTTATTTCTTCTGTAATCAATGAAAGTTTATCTTTTGACTTCTGTTTCCTTGTTTGTTGATTGCAATACTGCCGATTGACTTTTTCACAACTCCGACCAGTAGTAATTTCGGGAAGAGTCCGAACTGTTTAGACTGGTTAAGTCTTAAATTAATTCCGACTGACTTGTAATTTCGGGAAGAGTCCGAAATGTTTAGACTGGTTAAGTCTTAAATTAATTCCGACTGACTTGTTTGTCAATCCAATTGCCGACGAACAAAATATAATGCCAACTATTTTGACTGGTTAAGCCTTATAGGTTGGATGAGGTGTGAGATATGCTGACTGGCAGTACCAATTCGTTATATTTGAAACCGACTACAAGAGTGCCGACCGGCTACAAATTAGCTATTACAATATATGCCCCTATTGCAAGTAACAAACTTTACACATAGTACTTCTTAAGGTTGTCTGCATTCCAAGGTCGGGTCAAGGGGATGCCCTCGGCGGATTCTAGTCGGAATGTGCCGGGCTTGATAATTTCTGTTACTTTGTAAGGGCCATCCCAGTTAGGTCCTAGTTTTCCCTTCAGGTGTGAGAGCCCGGTAGCTTCGACTTTCCGAACAACCCAGTCGCCGAGTTGGATTGGGCGGCTCCTCACTTGGCGATTAAACATCCGAGTGACCCTTTGCTTGTACCGAATGGATCTTAGCAGCGCGTGGCCCCTTGTTTCTGGCAACAGGTCTAGGTTGACGGGTTTCTCTTCCTCGTTCTTCTCGTATTCATAGAAGGTCATCCGAGGGGATGGGATGCCAATCTCCACGGGTAAGACAGCCTCACTCCCATACACGAGGCTGAATGGTGAGTGACCCGTTGCTTCTTTGGCTGTAGTTCTGGCCGACCACAGGACTCCGGGTAGGTCATCAACCCATGCTCCTTTGGCTGCCTCCAAGGACTTCTTGATTCCTTTGAGCACTATCTTATTGGCCGATTCAGCTTGCCCGTTTTTTTGCGGTCGGGAGACTGCCGAGAACTTGGTGTGTATTCCGAACCGAGCACAATAATCTCTAGTCGGGCCGCTGTTGAATTGTCGCCCATTGTCGGAAATTAGGACTCTGGGGATTCCAAATCTGGTGATGATGTTCCTCCAAATGAACGTTTGGACTTGTTTATCCGTAATGGAAGAGAGTGGTTCAGCTTCAGTCCATTTGGTGAAGTAGTCAATGGCGACTATTAGGAACCTTCTCTATCCCGAGGCTGGGGGAAATGGTCCGAGTAGGTCCATGCCCCACTTGTCGAATGGCAAAACTGCTTGAATTGTTGTTAGTGGGGTGGTCGGTGCTCGGGGAATGTCCGAATGGATTTGACAGGATGGACATTTCTTCACTAGTTCCTGAGCGTCCGTTTTTAGGGTAGGCCAGTAGTACCCGGCTCGGAGCGCTTTTCCAGCTATGGTCCTTCCCCCTTGGTGACTCCCACAGGCCCCTTGGTGGATTTCCCTGAGGATGTAGTTTCCTTCCTCAGGGGTGACACATTTAAGCAAGGGGTGGGTGAAGGACTTCTTGTAGAGTTGATTCTCATGCCATAAAAACCATCCGGACTTGTGTCTGACTCGGTCAGCCTCCCTGTGATCCTCAGGTAGCTTCCCGTCCCTCAAGTATCCGACTACCTCATCCATCCATGCAGTCGTCCGATTTAGTACAAGTTGCTCTTTGTTATTGATGCTTGGCTGCCGAAGGACTTCCCACATGATTGTTCGGGGGGCCGACCCTTCCGCTGAACTAGCCATTCGGGCCAGAGCATCCGCTTGCTGATTTTCCGATCGGGGTATGTGGGCGATACTGAATCGGGATAGCTGTTTGATTATGTCTCTCGCTTTGGCCAAATACATTCTCATGTTGTCTTCCTTGGCTTCATATTCGCCCGATACCTGACCCACTATCAACTGTGAGTCGGATTTGGCCTCGATCATAGTTGCCCCTGCCAGGATGCATAGCTCCAATCCGAGGATCAGGGCTTCGTATTCAGCTTCGTTGTTGGAGCCTAAGAATTCAAACTTGATGGCGTACTCCATCTTCTCCCCGACCGGAGGTTTGATGACCAACCCAGCTCCACATCCTGATTTGGTGGACGAGCCGTCCACTTGCAACTCGCAACTGTCTTGCTGACCGGGTGGGGGCCGGGATGTGCATTCTGTTATGAAATCGGCCAAAGCCTGGGCTTTTATTGCCCTCCTGGGCTCGTACTCCAACCCGAAATCGGCCAACTGATCCGCCCAATCGCTCATCCGACTGGAGTGGTTCCTACTCTCGACGACTTTTCTGAGCGGCTGGCTTGTGAGGACTTTAATAGGATGGGCCTGGAAGTAGGATTTGAGCTTCCGACTAGCCATTACTAAGGCAAAAACCATTTTTTCCACTTCGCTATATTTGGCCTCCGCCCCCCGGAAAGCATGACTGATGAAGTAGACCGGGTGCTGCTTTTCTTTTCTCTCAGCTATCAAAACGGCGCTGAGCGCGTATTCTGAGGTTGCCAAATAAACGAACAGGGTTTCCCCCGGCCAGGGGGAGATCAACTTTGGGAGAGCTAGTAGGTGTTCTTTCAGGGAGGTGAAGGCCTGTTCGGCCTCACCATCCCAAGTGAACTCTTTTCTTTTCAGGGTTATGAAGAAATGTAAGCTCTTATCCGCTGACCGGGATAAGAAGCGGCCGAGGGCGGCCAGACAGCCGGTTAGGCGTTGTACTTCTCTTACATTCCGAGGAGATTTCATTTCCATTATTGCTTTGATTTTGTCGGGATTAGCTTCGATTCCCCTCTCATCCACCAGGAATCCGAGGCACTTCCCTCCCTTTACTCCGAAGACGCATTTCTTCGGGTTTAACATCATGCGGAAACGCCTCAACGTCCCGAGGGTCTCCCTTAGGTCAGAGGGATGATGGCTGCGGACTTTGCTTTTGACGATCATGTCATCAACATATACCTCTATATTCCGACCAAGTTGATTGCTAAAAATTTTGTTGACGGTGCGCTGATATGTTGCCCCTGCATTTTTCAGCCCGAAGGGCATCATTTTGTAGCAATACACCCCCTGGTTGGTGATGAACGCCGTATGGACTCGGTCTTTTTCAGCCATCGGGATTTGATGGTACCCCGCGTTTGCATCCATAAAGCTTAAGAGGGCATGACCTGCAGTTGAGTCGACCAGGCTATCAATCTTGGGCAGAGGGTGGTTGTCTTTTGGACAGGCCTTATTTAGGTCTGTGAAATCCACACACATTCTCCATGCCCCACTCGACTTCTTGACGAGGACAACATTGGCCAGCCATTCCGAGTACTGACATTCTTCAATGAACCCTGCTTCGAGCAATTTCTTAACTTCTGCTGCTGCTGCAGCGTTCCTCTCAGGGCCTTGATGCCTCAACTTTTGTTTGACCGGTTTGAACCCTCTTTGATGTTTAGCTCGTGGCACATAACTTTAGGATCGAGCCCGGGCATTTCATTGGCTTCATAGGCGAAGACATCCCGGTATTCTGTCAGAACTTGGATTATCTCCCTTCTTGTTTGAGGGTCCATGGCCTTGCCTACTCTCAGAGTCCGACCATGCTCCTCATCGATGATGACTTCTTCATCCTCCTCAGCTGGCTGAGGGCGCTCGTATTGTTTGGGATTCTCCGTAAGGTAGACCCCGAGCTCACTTGGAGGCTGACTATCCTCTCGCTTTCTCTTCTTCGAGTCCTCCTGGACGTCGACCTTGCTTTTTAGGCTGTTCACATAACACTCCCTGGCTGCTTGCTGATCCCCCTGGATCTTTCCGACTCTACCTTCGTCGGTTTCGAATTGCATGAGGAGCTGATAGATGGAAATTGCAGCCTTGACCTTGTTCAGAGTTGGTCTTCCCATTATGATGTTGTATGGCAGAGGGATGTCCACCACTAGGAAATCAATCAGTAGGCTTCTTCCTTTGCCTTTCTCCCCTATCCGAGTAGGCAACTTTATAGACCCGACCGGGTGTACCGAGTTTCCCCCGAAGCCTATGAGTGGCTGATTGAGTGGAGTCACATCCTTTTCAGCGTACTTCAACTTCCTGAGGCATTCCAACGTAATTATATCAGCTGAAGACCCACCGTCCACTAGCACTCGTTTGACTCGGTGTTGGCCACTTTGAGCTCGATGACCAAGGGGTCGTCGTGGGGCGTGTGTGTAGTGGCCTCTTTGGACTCCCCGAATGTCATTGTAGGGCGGTCGGGTCGGGAGTGGTTAACATCGAGTACCTGATGCTTTAGACTTTGGAGGTGGGCTTTGCGTGATCGGCCGGTTAGGCCTCCCGACGCGAAGCCACCTGCTATGACTCCGATGAACCCTTCGTGTCTCCGCTATTGGTTTGACCGACTTTTTTGCTTGCCCTTCTCTTCACTAGTATGCTTGAGGTACCGGTTTAGCTTCCCCTGATCAGCTAGGTTGTTAAGGGATTTCTTGAGTTCCCTACAATCCTTAGTGGTGTGCCCGCATTCTTTGTGATATTCACACCAAAGGCTCTTGTCTCTTCGAGCGGGCGATGTTTTGATGGGAGGTGGTCGAGGGAGAGTAACTTTATCCTTTATATCCAAGTATATCTCTCTCTCGTTTTTTGCTGAACCGGGGGTCGATGCCATGGTCGTTGAATCTATCTGACCGACCACCCGTCTTCTGCTGCTTCGACTGATCCCTGGCATTTCCTTCATCCTTCCTCTTCTTGCTCCCATCGTCTGAGTGACGGCATATGTCGGTTGCTTGGATGAATCTTTGAGCTCGAGTCATTGCCTCGAGAGAAGGTTTTGACTTCGTTTTCGGCCAGGGACCACCTTAGCCGACCAGCCGGAGTCCAGACATTAGGGCAGCGAATGCTACCGCGTCCTGCAGATCTGAAATCTTCAATGATTCCTCATTGAATCTTTTAATATAGTCTGCCAGGTTTTCATTCTTTTCCTGCTTGATTCCCATTAAGTGGAGACTCGTTTTCTTCTATCTCTTCCCGGCAGCAAATTGTTGGACGAATAAGTCTTCGAGGACCGAGAAATCAGTTATAATACCCGCTGGGAGCTCTTGAAACCAGCTCAGGGCCAGACCTTTGAGTGTCGTCGGGAAAAAGCGACACCAAGTGGCCTCGCACCCGGTCCCGAACACTCATTTGAGCTTTGTATGTTGCCATGTGATCATCCGGGTCGGTTAGGCCAGCGAATGGCTCGACAGAGGGCGTTTTGACCTTTCCCGGATTGGGCGCCTCGAGTATGGCCTGGCTGAATGGGACCATGAACTTGAGTGCCCCGCTGTTGATCCGAGCGGGGTTCGACTGTGCTGAATCACCCTGACCCGCGCGCTGAGCGGCCTTTTTGTTTAATATGTGCCTCGCATCATAACCCTTGCTGAGGCGCTTCTCGTTGAGGAAGTGTCGGGCATCATTTTGCTTTTGACCCACGTTGCCCCGAGGGGATTTGGATATGTGAGTCTCTTCAAGAGCCTAGCCGATCTTCCTTTAGATACGAGTCGGTCTCCTTCCCCCTGCCATGATCGGCGCTGGCCCGGCTGGCTGTATTCCCTTGCCCCCGATTGCTGCCGGCTAGGCTGACCGTGGTTTTCTGCCCGAAGGGAAGGTACCAGGGCTTGGTCTTTAGGGGGCTGAAGGGGGAGTCCTTGCTGCAGGTTGGCCAGCATATCTATCAGGCTCTGTTGTAAGGTTTGCTGGAGCTGAGCGGCTATCATGTTTATATCCGCTGTGGTTATAGGTTTGAGGGTCGGCGGGTCAGAATCGACGAGAGGGTTCTCGCCTTGTCTATGGAATGCTCGCTTCCTCATGATCAACGGTTTGAACGGTCGGTGTTTTGGGCCGTTCAGACCTTCGTTGAGGAGATGGGGATGGGCTCCTCTCGGACCTCTGAGCCTGTGCTGAGGGCTGGCGAGTGCGAGTGCTCTTGGCTGGGGCCATTACAGAATCGATCTTAATAAGTGGTGGCGAAGCGACTTTGATTGTAACTTTCCCACAGACGGCGCCAAACTGTTTCTGCTAAGAAATTGAGGATTGTGATTGGTTGAGAAATGAGATGTGGGCCCCAAGAGCGATCGCCTGAGCTCCGATATCCGTACGCCGGAATCCTGCAAAACAAGGTTAGACTACCCCGGGGGTGTTTCCGGGATCGCCCCTCCGACGCTCAAGTCAGATGTGATTGAGGTAGAGAGAGAAGTATTGTCTAGAGAGAGATGCTCTAGTTTGTTAGGTGAGAATTGAATACCTGTTCATTGATGAGGCAGTTGGTTTTTATAGTGTTGGGGATTTCCCAGACAGGAAACATTATTCAGATGGGCCTTTTTGGTAGTAATGGACATATTACCTTTTCAGGCAATGATTGCCTCAGCTTTTAGAGGCTTCCCAAATACTGGTGATTAGGTCAACTTTCAAGTGGGACCCGCGGCTGCCACCTGTCCCGGGCTTCAGTAGGCTTTTATGCTCCTTCATTGGGCTGTTGATTAAATGAGCCCAAACAGTGTGTGTAGTTTGGAAGGTAATTATTACTTTTTCAGTAACTTTTTCTCCTTCATTAATAAATTTTAATAAGTTTAGTATCCCAAGGGACACTCCATCTTTCTTCATTTTAATTTAGGCCATTGAGTATGCATTATTTGATTTGACAGTTTATTTATGAAATAAAATATTAAATTGAATAATTTTGATTGAACAAAATAAATAATGCAAATATGGGATAAAATAACAGATGTTCGAACAAAAGATAAAAAAAAATAGATTTCATTAAATAAGAAATTTTTACAACCTAGGATTGAAAATTTTATATTAGAATAAAAATTTACAATTATTGTTTAGAATTTCTAAATTCTAAACTATAGGCCTAAATTTCTACTATATCCTTTGAAGATGGCGGTTTGTTCCCGTTCGAGTCCTCTTCGGAGGCTGGCGTAGGAGGAAGGTCATCTTCATGATCATCATCCCCAGAAGAGGCAGAACCGCTTTCACCGTTGGAGGTCTCCTCAGGGTACTCTGAGAGCCTCCTCCTCATGGCGGAGGGTTCATCATCATCATCATCAGAATTAGGGCCTGATGATGGAGAGGCATCCTCCTCATCTTCTTCCTCTCTTTCCTCCAGTATTTCTGGAGGAGGAAGGAAGGGCTTGTCAACCTATTGTGGGTTGACTTCCTGGAGCCCAGTGATGCACGACTCTACGGAAGGTTAGTGAGCATCCATTTTTGGAGAAGAGGGTTTTTTGAGAAGGTTTTGGGAGATGAAAGGTTTGGGGGTGTTGATCAAGAGATGAGTAGTGTGTCATTGTTATCACACTTACCCCTTTTTATAAAGAGATTTTTTACCGTCTCTTGGAAAATGAAAAGTCATGCATTCTTTGGAATGGGCTTCTAAGTCACGAAACCTTTGGAGTGGGCTTCTTTAACATGACTTCAGGGTCTTGAGTTTTAATTTATTAAAACTTGGTTTTCTCATGGCCCAATGAAACTTGACCCTAAATGAAACATACAACATGTTATGCACGTGTTTTCTTCTTTTATCGTTTCATCTCAGTTATCTTCCTCATTAATACCTCTTTCAAGGATTTTAGGAAAATTTAAGATCTTTTAGACAATTATATTACATTTTTTCACGAATTCACAACCATTACCAAACTTCAATTCACCATGTCTAATGAAAGAGTTCGTGAAGATGAGATTTGTGAAGCACTTGCTAAAAAACGTGACGCCATGCAATCTGAAGCAGCTCATCAATTATGCAATGCCATTAGAGTGAACCTTGGGACTTGTAAATCTCAAGTATTCTAGTATGTGAATCCTAAGACTCCTTTAGTGAATAGAATTGCCACTATTTGTCCCTGCTTTCCTTTCAAGATTCAAAACCAAAGAGCAACAACGTTACCCGTTCTTGGACTACATTATCTTGGAGGATTATATGCTTAGACCACTTTCTTTTTCCCCAAAAACCCTCCCAAATTTGAATTGGCCTTTAGCCAACAAACCCTTTAAGGGTTGGATTTCAGGGGTGGATGCAAGAGCATGGTTTCTGCGAATGAAACTTTTTCATGACAAGTGGTCCAAGAACAAAATATTGCCCTTCTTGAGACTAGCTTCTTATGAAACCATTCCCTTTGATGGGGCAATGTCCACTGCATTACTGGCTTGTTGGGACCCTGCCATCAACTGCTTCTTGTTCCGGTGGGGGCCAATGATTGTAACCTTAGCTGATATTGCCTTTATTACCGGGACATCTCCAACAGGTATGTAATAGCCCATATTTTCAAGTAGGTTTAATTAGATGCTAATTATGTATTTTAACTTAATTATAATATTTGAGCATAGTTTGATGGAGTTTGTTAATAAGATTTAGTGTTTGAAAACAAAAGGAAAACTCTATTTTATATTGCAAATGATATTTCCTTATATGGTTTTAGGATTAGTATTTTGATTTTAGAAGAAAAAAAATGAAAATAAAACATCCTATTTCTCTTCTTCTCTCTCTAATTTATTTTGGTGGCAATCGATTAATAGCCACTCTTCATCTCTATCTTGCGTGTCTTCTTGGGGGGGATGCCAGAGAAGATTGAGTTGTTAGAGTTTCAAGCTCCAAATCTTCATAATCTCTAATTAAAGTTAGTAATTGTTGTCAAATGTTCCACTCTTTTCAAAAACACATTGTGTCAAGGATTGAAACCCCAAACTATCTTTTCTCTCTCCTCTGATTTTCTTGGTCTTAAAGTTGTTGTCGAGTTCTTTGCTCAAAATCTTCAGCATGCAATCTAGTTTTTTTCTTTGTTTCTTCATCAAAGTTGTATATCTCTTCGAGTTATTGAATTTAGGCTCAAAAATTTCTTCAATCGGAGTTCGGAGCTATGTGTTATGCTACCTGGAAGTTGTAGCTGTTGCTGCCCCTGTTGTTGCGTTGTTGCAACGTGTTGCAGCTGCTGTTCAGTTCTTCACCCTATTGTTCCTATCCCAAATTACTTGTTGTTGGAACTTTCAATTTGTCATCCTCTTTTATATGAAAAGGTCTTGAGTCAAGTTATGAGCTAAACCAAACTTGTCAAACTAAGTTAATTTATCAAAACCCAAAATTAGCTTATGTACATATCATATTCTCATTCTTATTTTAAGATATAAAATGCGATTTCTTGTTAATGATTTATCATGGTATGAATTGCTTAATCAAATTGAGAATTTCAAAATGGAGATTTTAGTGTCAAATGATCAAATGGTCTTAGTTACGAAGTTGGAATTGATTTATGGAGGGATTTGTATTTAAAAGGTTTAATTAGAATATAGATTATATTGTTGAGAAGTATTAGTCGAGGGAATTGGAGTTAGCTTAGAAGGTATTAGCAAGTTCATTTGTTATCTGAAGTGTAATGAGAATGAATATTAATTGTTGTTATTGTTTGGAGGTGATTGTTGCAGAGTGGATATGTAGATAATCTATGGAGTTCAAGCCAGAGTTGGTGATCGAGTATCTATGATCTTGGAGGTTATTAATAGATAATTAGTTTGCGGTTGAGGTAACCTTCATGTTCAGCAAAATGTATTTAAATGCCCGTGTGTGTTATATTATATTTTTGATATCATACATCGTATATAGACATGGCCATGGTTATAGATGCATCTTTATGTGTGGATTTGTCGAATATGATTTTGTTCTATTATTGGAATTGTTCAGAAATGTCTTATGATTAGTTGAATATTATTTGTAAGAAATATTGCGAAAGGACTGTGTATTTGTTTTGGCAGGCTTAGCTCATGAACTGATATGAAAAGTGGGCAAGGTACAAGTGGAGAAAATGAATCGGATATAAGTTCAGTTAAGACCAGATAAGGTCGAATATTATGTTATGTTATGTTACATTATGTTCTGCCAAAACATGTACTTGCCAGCGATTTGTGTTAAGTAATTGAGCTATGCCAGCTATATATTTTAAAGGATGGATTCTTTTCCGAACAATTACCAATTTGATATGAAAAACGTTTAACGAACCAAAAGCGTTTTGACGGGCTGAAGTAAAGTTAATGAGCTTTCCGCTCATTTTAGTTTTTGTTTGTTTTGTAATTTCTTCTGTAAATTGCAGGTTGTGTTGGAGGCTCGAAGTGGATCAAAGAGAGAGTTTTCTTTATGAGATTGTAATTATATTAGTGATTCAGAGGTTGTATATAGAAGTATTCAAGTATTTATTTGAGAATAAAATATTCTTTTATGGAAAATCTGTAAAGTATTATGTAAGCTGATATTTCATTTTGGGGTTATTATGTTGTGGGCCCTGACCCACAGGTCCAGGATCATTTTATATCTTATGTTTCCGCTGCAAGATAATGTAAATTCGAGGTTTATTTAGTGTTAATTGAGGTTTCGAATGTTAAGTGTGATTAGATAGCAGCTCGGAAGTTCGGGCTGTTACAATGTAAATATGAAATTGATCTTCCTATCTTTCACCATGTTAAAGAACATAATCAGCTATATAGTCAATGTTTATTGATATATCTATTTTATATAGAGTTTTTCCCCCGTCCCTCATTGATTATTGGTCTTAATTGCGCTCTTCGGAGCCATTTTTAGTACTAATATGTTCAGGATAATTATTGTAGGAATTAGCATTTCCATGCATTTCCTACTCATTTATACCACTACAAGACATGATGCACTTTTGAGAGCTCGAGCATTTCATTTGGATTGGATTCTACGATTCAAGAGCTCTCCAACAAGTGGTCACTTGTTTAGTTCCGACGAATAACACAAAAGTTACAACACTTTGAAGATTGGAATTTTGGGCGTCAAGGACCTGACGGCCGCACGGTCAGGCGATATCCGCCCCAGCCGGTCGGGCGACTTTACCTTAGCCACATTTTGAATTCGAAAAGAAAGCAAGAAAAACTCCCTTGCGGGCCCGACCGGACGACATCCGCCCGGGTTGGTCGGGCGAGGCGAGTCCACTTTTAAAGTTGCAATTGAAGAACGCCTGACCGGGCGTGACGAGCAAACATAGCACCTGGCGACTGCCCGACCGGGCAGATTCCACCCGGGTTGGTGGGGCGGATCTGTTTTTAAGGGATTTTAAGCACGTGTTGCGCTGACTCTTATTTTCATATAAATACTTATCCTTTTAAGGTTTAAAATTTTGTTTTACATTGGTATTTCTTCTCTTCACTTGTTATTTTTATTCAATATTTGATTATTGATTCACCATGTTTACTTGTTTTATCATGAGTATGTTTTCCCCAATTATGATCGAGTAGTTTATTTCTAGGGTTAAGGGGATCCATGAATATTTATGAAGGGATGTTTATAAAGTATTGATTGTTGATGATGTATGTTGATTCCTATTGAATGTATTATCTCTATTCAACCCGATTTGGCCAGATTTGATTGTTATAGTATTGCAATATTAGGTTATGCGCCGAGAGGTATAAACTTGATATTAAGGCTATCTAGTTTCAATAGGTAGAGTTGGTATTAATAAATTGCGAGAGCATGTTAATATCAGTCTATGGTTAATTTCGACTCGAGAGAGGAAATCAACCTATTTGACTGCGTTATTCATTATTGATTGTTGTGTTTCATCCTGGAATATTGTTCATTGGTGAACCTACGCCCTAGGCTCTTTATTATTGATATTCTTGATATAGTTATTGTCTAGTTTAGTATAATTACAAACAAACACTCGTTCCTTATAATCTAGATTTAATCGACAATTAGGAAAAGAACACTGTTTTCCTTGTGGATTCGACCCTACTTTCCTGACTACTATTTGTAAGAGGACTTTAGGATTACTTTTCATTAGGTGGTACGACTTTAGCCTGTTAAAACTTGGCGCCGTTGCCGGGGAAACGGTTCTGTTTCATTTCCCTTTATTGTTTTAGAGTCTAGATTATTCATTCTCGTCTCAGAGAACACTTGTTCTTTGGGACAAATCTCTTAATTGTTTGTTCTTTAGTTGGTCTATGCGCAGGAGTTTAAGTTCAGGTGGCTTCCCATTTGATCCTATAAATTGAAAGATCCTTTCATAAACAAAAGAACTACTTCATACAGTTGCGATATAATTCAGGGGGAGATAACCCTTTCGATTATGATTCTAGACGTACTGTTCCTACTACTCCAAGAAAATCATAAATGGCTCAGAGACTTACTGACTTTTCCCAGCCCTCATTGGCTGAACTTCCCAAGAGCAATCAACTGCCCGAAATCGAAGCTGTCAATTTTGAGATCAAACCTGCATTGCTGAATATGATAAAAAGGAAACAATTTGGTGGTGGACCTAATGAAGACCCTAATTTACATTATCAGGATTTTTGCCAATATTGTTCTACTATTAAGCAGCAGGGAGTAACAAAGATAAAATTCGGGAGATTCTTTTCCTATTTTCCTTCGAGACAAGGCAAAGATGTGGTACAATGGGATTAATTGCACCACTCTTGGGATCACAGACTGGAATACCTTGGCCTTAGCTTTCTAAAGGAAGTACTACCCTCCAGATAAGACTGCTAGGTTGCGTAGTCAGATCACAAATTTCAACCAAGGTAATGACGAATCTTTATATGAGACTTGGGAAAGATTCAAGGACCTCCAGAGAGAATGTCCCCATCATGGTCGACAAAAATGGTTCCTAGTTCAGGGATTTTACAATGGTTTGGGGAACAACTCTAGACTTATTCTTGACTCTGCGGCAAACGGGAGATTCATGAAACTAGAAATTGATGCCGCACATGACTTAATCGAGGAGATGGCTATCCACAACTCTTAATATGGCAACCCTTGAGGATTAGCTAACAAGGGAGGCAAGCATGAGATTGATTCTATATCCCTATTGGCTGCACAGATGAACGCCGTTAATAATAAACTTGATAATATGCAACTCTCCTCTCCCACGAGTGTTGCTGCTTTAGGTACTACAACTGAGATCTTATGTGACAATTGTGGTATAGTTGGACATTGGTCACAGGAGTGTCGGAGTTCGCTTGAACAAGTTAATGCCTTCCAATCATATCGGCAGAACAACCCATACTCCAACACATACAATCCAGGATTGAGAAATCATCCGAATTTGTCATACAAGAGCATGAATGTCCTATATCCTCCTGAACCACAACCACATGCACAACAATTGAACCAGAGGTACTACCAACAACCCTCTCAACATCCTCCTGGTTTCTCTAGACAACCTTTCAATCCATCTCAACAAGCACCTCCTGCCGATCCCATGATTGTTGAGATGAGAAATATGATGCTGCAGTTGCAAAAAGATAGACAAACTGACAAGGCACAAATTGAGTCCATTCTAGCTCACAACAAGATGTTAGAGTACCAGTTGGCACAGTTGGCTACTTCGAACTCTACTCGACAACAAGGTGCTCTTCCAGCACAATCTGTTCAGCCAACAGACTCGGCAAATGCCATCACTCTCAGCAGTAGTTCTCATTATGATGGACCACCCATGCCTACTGATGATAATGGGAGTGTGAGGAACGATGGGGAACGGGTCCAAGATCAACCTGAAACTGACAAGGAGAACTCTGAGCAAGTGACTGAGCATGGAGAGACAAACGAAGCCAAGAAGCCTGGTATTGAGGTTCCTCCTATCAAACTTCGTTTCCCAAATCGTCAACTCAAGAGTAAACTGGACCAACAATTTGGTAAGTTTTTGGAAGTCGTCAAGAATCTTCAGGTAATTGTCCCTTTCACATAATTAATTACTCAAGTGCCTGCTTATGCAAAATTCATGAAAGATATATTGACTAGAAAAATGGCTTTTAATGAGGTGGAGACAGTTCCATTTACTGAGGAATGTAGTGCCTTTTTACATAATAAGTCTCCACCAAAATTAAAAGATCGTGGTAGTTTCTCTATTGCCTGTCACATTGGTAGACTATTCATTGATAAAGCATTGTGTGACTTGGGTGCTAGTGTGAGTGTTATGCCATTATCTGTTTCCTCAAAATTAAATATGGGAAGTCTAAAAGTTACCAATATTACTCTGCAAGTGGCTGACCGTTCTGTTAAATACCACCTAGGTATTCTAGAGGATGTGCCTGTTAGAGTAGGAAAATTCTTTATTCTTGTTGATTTTGTTATGCTTGACATGGAGGAAGACAAGCAAATCCCAATTATTTTGGGTAGGCCATTCCTTCATACTGCGGGTGCAGTAATTGATGTGAAAATGGTAAGCTTACACTATCTATAGGAGATGATGAGGTCACCTTTAATCTGAGCACCGCTTTGAAAAGTCCTATGCTAGAGGAAAAATGCTATAGTATTGATGTGGTTGATGTGATTTGCCACGATAACATACCCCAAGCTCTCTAAGGAATCCCCTTGGATGCGGTACTTTGTCTTGATTCTTCCCCAGGTGATGGCAGTATTTGGAGTGATGAGGTCGATGCTATTGAGAAGGCTCTAGCAAGTGAAGAGCTTAACCTTGGTGAAAGCCAAAAGGTAAAGAGGTTAGTTCAATCTACGTGCAATATTGAGGTAACGAAACCCGAACTTAAAACCTCTCCCGTCTCACTTGAAGTATATGTTGTTAGATGAGCATGAGTTACATCCTGTAATTGTCAGTGCTGCACTTGATGACAGTCAACTCTCACAACTTCTGACTGTTTTGAAAAATCATGAAAAGGCTATCGGTTACAATATTGACGATTTGAAGGGTATAAGCCCCGATTTCTGTATGCACAGGATACACCTTGAGAATGATCATAAGCCGTGCATTCAAACACAAAGGCGACTGAATCCAAACATGCAGGAAGTGGTTAAGAAAGAAGTGCTGAAACTACTTGATGCAGCTATTATCTACCGTATTGCTGATTCTGACTAGATAAGTCCTATACAAGTAGTACCAAAAAAAGGTGGTATGACTGTTGTGAAAAATGAAAAGAATGAGTTAATTCCTACAAGAACTGTGACTGGATAGCGTATGTGTATAGACTATAGGAGACTCAACATGGCCACTAAAAAGGACCATTTTCCTCTACCTTTTATTGACCAAATGCTTGAAAGGTTGGCTTGTCATAAATATTCCTGCTATCAAGATGGGTATTCAGGTTTCTTCCCAATTCCCATTTATCCTCATGATCAAGAAAAGACAACATTTACCTGCCCCTATGGCACTTTTGCATATCGTAGAATGCCCTTTGGTTTGTGTAATGCCCTACCACCTTTCAACGATGCATGATGAGTATCTTTTCTGAGTTCATAGAGTCTATCATGGAAGTCTTTATGGATGATTTTAGTGTGTATGGTTCTACTTTTGATACATGCTTAGTTAATCTCACTAAAGTCATGAAAAGATGCGAAGAATGTAATTTGGTCTTAAATTTGGAAAAGTGTCATTTAATGGAGACTGAGGGAGTTATTTTCGGCCACATTGTTTCTGATAGGGGCATCCAAGTGGATCGAGCTAAGGTCCAAGTGATTGAGCAATTACCTCCACCAATTAATGTTAAAGGAGTACGAAGTTTCCTTGGTCACGCGGGGTTTTATCGCCGCTTTATCAAGGATTTTTCCAAAATTGCTAAACCACTGACCCAACTCCTTCTTAAGGATGCTCCATTTGATTATACTGATGAATGCCTTGAGTCGTTTGACAGGATCAAGCAAGCCTTGATAACTGCACCTATTATCCGAGCCCCCGATTGATGCTCCCTTTCGAGATAATGTGCGACGCAAGTGATTACGCAGTTAGAGTCGTGCTTGATCAACGCAAGGATAAGGTCTTGCATGCTATCTATTATGCTAGCAAGACATTGGATGAGGCTCAAGTCAACTATGCCACTACGGAAAAGGAGCTTTTGGCTGTTGTCTATGCTTTAGAGAAGTTCAGATCTTATCTGATTGGCTCCAAAGTTATTATCTATACTGATCACGCAGCACTGAAGTACCTTCTCTCTAAGAAGGAAGCTAAGCCTACGCTCATTCGATGGATTATCTTCCTCCAAGAGTTCGACATTGAAATTCCTGATCAGAAAGGAGCAGAGAACATAGTTGCATACCACATGTCACGGATCAGGCATGACGACGGTGTGAACTCAACTCCCATAGATGATTATTTTCCTGACGATCATCTATATGCCGTCACCTCGCAGATTCCTTAGTTTGCCGATTATGCCAATTACTTGGTCGGTGGTATACTACCTCCTGATTTGTCCTACCAACAAAAGAAAAGGTTCCTCCATGATGTTAAATTCTACTTTTGGGATGATCCTTTCTTGTTTCGTGAATGTTCGGATGGTCTTTTCCGCAAATGTGTCCCTGAGTGGGAGGTCAAAGGCATCCTAAATTGCTGTCATAACTCACCTTATGGTGGGAATCATGGCCCCTCGAGAACTGTGGCAAAGGTCCATGAGTTGGATTTCTTTTGGCCCACAATGTTTAAGGACGCACAATCTTTCATCATGTCATGTGACGCTTGCTAGAGGACCGGCAACATTTCGAGACGGCATGAGATGCCCCAAACAGGTATTTTAGAAGTTGAAATCTTTGATGTTTGGGGTATTGATTTTATGGGACCGTTCCCATCTTCCAATGGGAACTGTTACATCTTGGTTGCGGTCGATTATGTCCCTAAGTGGGTTGAAGCCGTGGCATCTCCTACTAATGACTCTAAGCTAGTGATGGCTATGTTCAAGAAAATCATAATCCCACGATTTGGGGTCCCACGAGCAGTGATCAGTGATGGAGGCTCCCATTTTCATGAATGACATTTGGATACCCTCTTGAAGAAATATGGAGTCTACCACGGTACTAGCTTAGCGTACCATCCTCAAACGAGTAGGCAAGTAAAGGTCTCAAATCGCGAAGTTAAGTCCATTCTTGGGAAGGTAGTTGCAAGGTCTAAGAAGGATTGGAGTATGAAGTTGGATGACACACTTTAGGCCTACAGAACCGCCTTCAAGACACCCATTGGTACTTCACAGTATAGGCTCTTGTGTGGAAAAGCATGCCACCTCCCCGTCGAATTAGAATATAAGGCTTTTTGGGCGATCAAAGAGCTTAATATGGATCAAAAGCTTGCAGGGGAGAAACGACTTCTACAACTCAATGAATTTGATGAGTTTAGATTGTTGGCTTATGATAGCGCACGAGTATATAAGGAGAAAACGAAGAAGTGGCATGACAAAAATATCCTACCAAGGGAGTTCACCGTGGGAGACAAAGTCTTATTGTACAATTCTAGGCTCAAACTCTTCCCTGGAAGTTGAAATCTAGATGGTCTGGCCATTTCACAATTATTAGAATGAACAAGTTCGGTTTTGTCGAGGTTATGAATGAAAAAGGTGAAGTGTTCAAGGTCAATGGGCAACGTTTAAAGTTATACCACACACGTGCTACTGTGGGTCTAGTTGAGGAACTCTACCTCCAAGCACCATCACCACTTGACGAATGAGGGAGGTAAACGGTCATGCGGGACCATTATAAACCAGCGCTGTTCGGGAGGCAACCCGTTTTTTTGGCTTTTTCTCTCTTCCTTTTTCTTGTAGTTTTTTTTTCATTTTTTTTATTTTTAGCATGATGAGAGAAATTTTTTCATATTTTGGAACTTTATCGTGCAGGAATGTGTGTCAAGGGTGACAATTCGCAGCTTCACAATGAACAACAAAAAAAAAAAAAGAGGCGAACACGTAGAGAATCATGCTTGCTGGGCACCGCCCGGGTGGTTCGGGCGCACCTCGCCCTGCCGGGCCCGCAATCACTACTTCCTTGGCAAACATCACAAAAACGAGGAAAAAAAAACTAAGGAAAAGGTTCACTGGGCACCGCCCAGGTGGGTCGGGCGCACCTCGCCCGGCCGGGCCCGCAAGCATCAACTCTAGGAGAAAAAACACAAAACACGAAAATTATCAAGACAAGAATCCCGCCCGGGTAGGTCGGGCGGAATCCGCCTAGTTGGGTGGCGAACAGCGAACACGGATTTTTATTCATTAAACGCCTGAATCCCTTTTCATCCCTCACAACTCATCCATCTTCTTCCTATCTCTCCTCAAAACCAAACCCCAAACCCTAACACCATTTTTTCTTTAAACTCCATCTCCCCAACCCCAACTCTCAATTTTTTTTTTCTCACAAATCTTCATCTTCCATTCATCCTTTTCACTTTCCCCACTCCAATTGTCCTTTTCCTCTTCACAATCTCTCAATTTCTCTCTCCATCTTTCTTGGGTTTATTGCGTAAAGGTTTGAATTTTGTGGTGATTCTTGCTAGTTTTGCCTTGTAATTTGTGTTCCTACACTAAATTGTGCCATATAAGAAGTTTTTAATCAGATTATTGTGAAGTTTCTAACTTTGTCCACCATTGTTGTTTCTTCAAGCTTTCCCATCTTCTTCAATATGGCAGCTCGTCGTGGTGCACGCGGAAACGAAAATCCTGCAATTGAGGCGGACACTACATTCCCCCACATCATCTTCAAAGATGAAGAACAACGGGTACGATTCCAAAAACTAAAACATCGCATGATTTCTCCTACTAGATTTGTTAGTCGGGATCTCTTGCATGCTTTTGGTATCACTGAGATCACCCGGACCTTGTTTGGGGGGGATGGTATTGGGGCATTTTTTACACTATATCATGGGACCTATGCCGATATCACACTTGAATTCTTAAGCTCCCTTGAAATCCGTAAACATTCATCCCATGATCACGTCATGTATTTTAGGATTGCCAATGCGGACCGTAAACTGACTGTTAGGCAATTTGCCCAACTGTTTGGGATGACTGTTAGGGGAGATAGAAAGAAACCCGAAACAATGTTGTTGGGACTCTTTTGGCAAGCCTTGACAAGAGTTAGACCCCCCAATTGCCAACATCTGCAGATTAAGTCTGTTCACAATCCGATCATCCGATTCCTCCTAAAAATTTTTGGGGGTACTACTTTTGGGAGATGGGAACCCAATACAACCCGGACTGAGGAACTCAGTGCTCTAGGGACATATCTATGGCCTGCTACCATGAAAATGCAGTTTGATCTTGCCTACGCCTTCATGCACCACTTACACAAAATTTCCACCACTTACCCCACTTTTGAGGAGGATGGAAGTGTCAAGACAATTGTGCCTATAGTTATTGGGGGCTAGTCACCCACATTGCCTGTCATTTCGGTTATGTTGAAAATTGGAACAATGTAGTTACGAAAGCCACCTACCTTGATCTTGACCATTTTCTTTCAGCTTGATACTTTACTCCTAGTGGTCGGCAGTTTAGGTGGCTGATTGCAAATCGAAAATCTATACTCCTCCCTAATCCTGACTTGATCCAATTACCTATAGGGGATGACTACTCTGATGACGTTGTCCCACCCAGTTACCTTATCCCTGTAGGTGATGAGATAAACCCTACTCAGACTGCTCCAGTACCTGAGCCTCCTCAGACCTACCGTAGGCGTGAACCTGCCTCATCCATCCCTTCCTCTTCTTCCCACCCCCTCCCCCTACTGCTAATTTTGAGGGGATGATGAGTGTTCTGCAGTGTATGAAACTGAATGTGGTTGCTAACACTCAGGCTATCGAGCTCCTCGAGCGCCGTGTGGACACCATTTACACTGACCATCATCTACCTATGTTTCCTATGTATAATGAGTATTGCATGATCGGAACAATAGCTCAGGCTGGTCCACATCCCAGCTGGTACACTTGGAACCCCACATATGGTGGTGGTGCTGGGAGGAATGGTGTCGGTACTAGTACTCGAGCGGATGATGAGGATGATGATGGTGATGATGACACTATGGACAACTGAGGTCCATATTCCTTTTCTTCCCCTTGTTGCAATGCGGACATTGCCAAGTTCAGCTTGGGGGAGGAGGTCTCTTGTGTATATGGTATTTTTCTCTCACTCTTTAGGTAGCTTAATGATTTTATAGTTTAGTTCATCATAGCTAGTTAGTTTTCCCCTTTTAGTTATCTACAAAAAGAAAAAACAATTTGAAAAAAAAAGCAAAAACAATAAAAATACGAGTTACTAGAAAATCAGAGTCAAGTTGAATAGTTGTTTCACTGTGTCACGTATCATCATATTTGTGTTTTGACTTCGGATTGTTGATGGGCATGAAACAATGATTGATCACCAGCACATGATATTTTTGTACTTTGATCTATGATTAGAATCTAAATTGTGGCACTCTATATGTCCTACAAGCATGTTTGGATTTAATTGTGAGCTTTTGTGCCTTAAAACTGCATATATTCCAGTTTTTCTTTTCATGTGTGTATGCCCGCTTCTCTGAGGGATGCTAGAACTTGTGTTTTCTCTCCATTGATGCATTGACTATATGATGGCTAAACAAAAATGATTATGACTCTCTTAGAAAATTACACCATAAGACCAAATAGCCTTGTCTACATTTATTTCCCCTAGTTAAGCACTCTGAGCTGAGCCTATTTCTTTTGATAACCATGCTATGAGCTCCACATTTTCCAAAAATACATCTTTCTACCTTTGGTTGTGAAGTATTTAGGAATTGTATGTTGGTTGACATTTGATGGATGAAATTGGTTGTTGGTGTAATTGAAAAACAACATGGGAGAAAGAAAATTTGTGTACATGGAAAAAGGACTCCGCATTATTATTTTCGAGTCTTAATTGTTGATTCTCCTCTATTCTTATTAGCTAGTAGCTAAAGTAGAAAACTTTTGAAAATGAGACAAGTAAGGCTTTCAAAGAAAAAATACAAAAAAAGAGAAAAAAATTGAAAAACATCGAGTTGGAAGTTTTTGCTTGGATTATATGAAAGAAAAAAGGGATGAAGGAAAAGAGAATTGGTTGTAGTTGTGTTGAAATTTTATATATTGTGTGGATTGTTTCATCAAAGTTGTAGTAATACTTCACTTCCTTGAACACCACATTCCCAAATATTTACCACATCTATTACCATGAGCCCCATTACAACCTTTAATGAGTCATATGATTTGTTTGCATGTGTAGTTACCTAATGTGGAGAGATGACACAAGCCTATGGACTAACTTGGAGAAGTTTGGCAATTGAGTGTTATTAATCATCCTTCAAACACACGAGTGTGAGAGTTGGGATGGGCACTTGGGGTTGGTTAAAAGCAGTCATTTTAACTGCTTGGAGAGTGTTCTACAAATGAGTGGAGAGTCCCCTTGTGAGATCCTTTTCATTGATTTGTAGTGCATGTCTAGTGGCCTATTTTGATTCCTATCCCTGATTGGTGCTTATCTGTTGAGCTTTACAGATTGTGATTTGTGGTGTGCTTGGATTCGATCTATAGTCACCTAAATGATTTTGAAACGATTTTATGTTGGGGTGAAATGACTACTACTTCCTTGAACTCTTGATCTTCAGGCAGGTTTTGCTTCGGGACAAGCAAAAGTCTAGCTTGGGGGAGTTTGATATGTCTATTTTATATAGAGTTTTTCCCCCGTCCCTCATTGATTATAGGTATTAATCGCGCTCTTCTGAGCCATTTTTAGTACTAATATATTCCTTGTAGTGTGTTTGTAGTTTCAGGATAATTATTGTAGGAATTAGCATGTTTGATGCATTTCCTACTCATTTATACCACTACAAGAGATGATGCACTTTTGAGAGCTCGAGCATTTCATTTGGATTGGATTCTACAATTCAAGAGCTCTCCAACAAGTGGTCACTTGTTTAGTTCCGACGAATAACGCAAAAGTTACAACACTTTGGAGATTGGAATTTTGGGAGTCAAGGACCTGAAGGCCGCCCGGTCGGGCGATATCCGCCCCAGCCGGTCGGGCGACTTTGCCTTAGCCACATTTTGAGTTTGAAAAGAAAGCAAGAAAAACTCCCTTGCGGGCCCGACCGGGCGAGTCCACTTTGAAAGATGCAGTTGAAGAACGTCCGACCGGGCGTGACGAGCAACATAGCACCTGGCGACCGTCCGACCGGGCGGATCTGTTTTAAGGGATTTTAAGCGCGTGTTGCGCTGACTCTTATTTTCATATAAATACTTATCCTTTTAGTGTTGAAAAACGACGTTTTTACATAATAGCTTCAGCTTTACTTTTCTAAGCACATTTTTTTTAATTACTCAAGAACCCTAGTATTACTCTTTGCCATTTTTTACATTGGATTTTCAGTAGAAGTTTGGATTTTGCAAGTTTGGTTCTACATTGGTATTTCTTGTCTTCATTTGTTATTCTTATTCAATCTTTGATTATTGATTCACCATGTTTACTTGTTTCATCATGAGTATGTTTTCCCTAATTATGATTTAGTAGTTTATTTCTAGGGTTAAGGGGATCCATGAGTATTTATGAAGGGATGTTTATAAAGTATTGATTGTTGATGATGTATGTTGATTCCTATTGAATGTATTATCTCTATTCAATTCGATTTGCCCATATTTGACTGTTATAGTATTGCAATATTAGGTTATGCGCCGAGAGGTATAAACTTGATATTAAGGCTAGTTTCAATAGGTAGAGTTGGTATTAATAAATTGCGAGAGCCTATTAATATCATTCTATGGTTAATTTCGACTCGAGAGAGGAAATCAGCCTGTTTGACTACGTTATTCATTATTGATTGTTGTGTTTCATCCTGGAATATTGTTCATTGGTGAACCTACACCCTAGACTCTTTTTTATTTATATTCTTGTTATAGTTATTGTCTAGTTTAGTATAATTACAAACAAACACTCGTTCCTTATAATCTAGATTTGATCGACAACTAGGAGAACACTGTTTTCCCGGTGGATTCGACCCTACTTTCCTAACTACTATTTGTTACAGGACTTTAGGATTTTTTTTGATTAGGTGAGACGACTTTAGCTTGTCATTTATCCAGTAAATGTGGCTTTCAGAAATTTCTTGATTTCTTCATTAGTAAGGACGCCGGTGATGAAGTTACTTCTAAAGAGGAAGTACTTATTCTTACCTTTTCCTTTTCCAAAGTAATGATGTCAAGAGGTGGAGGAATGGTAACATTTTGGCTATCTCTAGCTGTTAACATCTCCTCTACTTATGAAGAAGTAGCTTTGGCTCCTGTTCTATTGGGACAACTTTATAGATGTCTTTTTAGGATTTGAGAGTCCTTTAAAGGTTTTGGAATTCATACCTCTGAGTCCCCCATATTCTCTACTGACAAGGGATTTGGACCCCTCTGGCTATTGACTTGCTGCGGCCACATATATCTACCTTGTTTGATGGTCCTCATTCCCCCTTCTGCCTTTGAAGTTCCTAAGGGTTCAGAGGCGGAAGATCTTTCTTTTGATCCCCTTCTGTTTCTTTCTAGCCTTGATGATTGTAGCTTTTATGGTGAGGTTGGCTTCAATCTTGTTTCTCCAGATGAAATTGGCATCCAAGCTTGATTTTCTTGTACTACTTGGTTTTTATGTCAAATCCTGGTATCTGGAACATTTTGTCAAGCAAAATGTATTTCTATTGAGGATGAAGCTTGGCGCCATCATGCAGTGCCTACTTGGCTACAATCCCTTGACATCCACTTTATTTCCTTAGGGAGTGGAAACTTTTGCAGTAGTGTTCTCAGGTCTAGAGATTAAATAGTTATTGAGCCTGAGTATTTTGGCTTTGAAGCCTACAATCCGCAGTTCGTAGCTAGACAATTCAGATTGGTCCAAACGCTAGCTATACCTTATTTCTTGACCCGCAATGATCCTTGGACCTCAAGGGGTCGTTTTGAAGAGGGTAGAGCCCTTCAAAGTAAGACTCTCAACCTTACTTCTATGTCCATTTCTCCTTGGAAATGGATCACCAAAGCTGTTCGAGGTTTTCATTTATGGTGGGATCCTGTATTCCCAGATAAATCAATTTGTTCAGAGGCTTTGGCGCGCTTTGAGAATCAACTTTTCTTAGGCTGTAAGTAATTTCTTTCCTCCGTTATTTTTATAACTTTTAGTAGAAATGAGCATTACTAAATTTTCCTTCTGCTTTCTATTGCCTCTTAGCTAAAGCGGCAAGAAAAAGCTAAGAGTGCCTGATAGCATGGAAACAGATTCTAGATATGACAAACTCTATTGGGCCACTATAAACCAAAGGGTTCTGCCTCCTGCTTCTTCCGAGGATGAAGATGCTGCTTATGATCAGTGGACTTCCTATGGAGATGTCCAAACTGTGGAGGACATCCAATTCATGGGGCCCTTGGAGCAGATTGACCCTTTCAATAGAGGTGCCAGAAAGAGATATTACAATTGTCTCTCTACTTCCAAGGACATTAATCCATCGGGCCAATGGAGCACATTGACCTTCTCAAGAGAGCTGTAAAAAAAGAGAGATTACAATTGCCTCTTTGCTCCCACACCTTCAAGACATTCCAGCAGGAAACGCCTTAAGTTGAAAGCTTTTTCTGAGGCACAACAGTATGTAATCTCTTTTGATGAAGATGATGCCAAGCCAATATCTCAAATTTTTCCTAAAAAGAAACTCCTAGGAATCAAAGCAGGTATGAACACCATCTTTATTTTTTTATAAGAAGTTTCACTCTTTTGTTTGGAATATTAATTATTTAATCATATGTCCATCGGTGTTGATGACGTTGAGCCTAAGACTCCCAGTGATCATTCTTCTGAGAAGTCATCACCTCTTAGCTCTGCCAGCCATCCTTCAGTAGGTACTTCCAAAGTGGTTGACCAAGAATTAAATTCAAAGCGTGGCTTTGTTGATGAATCTGTTATCAACCATCCACTTTTTTCTTCAAGCGATGCTGCCCCCAGTTGGAGAACATGGCTACTTTCCCTTTGGAGGGAAGTACTACCCCCCAGTTGGAAGAGATTGATCATCTCCATGTGGATTCTCCTGATGAGGACTCATTTCATCAATTTAATGAAGACTCCTTGGAGCCAAGTCCTTTAAATGTTGAAGTTCCAAGCCCAAATGCTGATTCAATAAATTTCGAAGCAATGTCTTCCATTGCTGTGAGTGAAGTCCCAAAAGATGTTATTCCTTTATAGGTGACACCTTTAAGGAGTAATATTGAGCTTTTGACTACATCTGTGTTCAAAGGCTCTTCATCAACTTCATAACACTAGTGGAAAAAAGCCTAAGGGCTGCGGTCAAAAGTGGCCTAAGGGCTGCGTTTTTTGACCGCAGCAATTAGAGTAGCAGCCCTTAATATATAGGAAGGGCGGTTACGAACCGCAGCCCTTCAGATTAAGGGCTGCGTCGAAAGAAAACCGACCCTTAGCCATATAAGGGCGCGGTTAACCGGAAAACCGCAGCCCTTGAATACTTAAGGGCTGCGGTTTTTCCAGCTAACCGCAACCCTTATAAGCCAAGGGCCGCGGTTTTCTCCATTAACCGCAGCCCTTTTGGTAATAAATTTTTTTTTAAAATTCAGCTCTATATATAATATTATATATGCGCTCGTTCCCCGTGTCGCGGTTCCTTCTTCGCTTTGCTTTGTACCATATTACAAACCTCATAATGCATATATATATAGAGTTCCCAATTATATATGTAATAATTCTATATATATAATAAATAATGTTAAAGAGTACATATTAAGGCAAATATTAATTCTAATACAAAAAGCTACATTAACGCAACAACCGAATAGCTTGCCAACTTGTTTCGAACTTCTAGCTAGTTCTTGCAAAATCCTAACCAATGTATCATAGACAATCTTCACAAATGTAGGTAGCCAACTTGTTTCGAACTTCATCCAACTCTTCAATTGTGAATTCATCCAACCTTAGTGCGTCATTATCCATGTAAACCTTGCAATAATATGAATATAATAAATTAATAAGATGAAGTCAAACATTTACAATATATAATAACAACTAACTCTTGCAAAAGATTAGAAGTTCAATTTTGTAGGTTCGTTTCGGGTCGTTTTTGTGAATTTGAGCTATTTTACTTCCCAAAACTACCTACATGTTATATATAGGAGCAAAACTAACACACACCACTTACTTTATGCATAGTTGAAGTGTTAATGTCATATTTTGGTGCAAAAGATTAGAAGTTCAATTTTTAGGTTCGTTTCGGGTCGTTTTTTGTGAATTTGAGCTATTTTACTTCCCAAAACTACCTACATGTTATATATAGGGGCAAAACTAACACACACCACTTACTTTATGCATAGTTGAAGTGTTAATGTCATATTTTGGTGCAAAAGATTAGAAGTTCAATTTTTAGGTTCGTTTCTGGGTCCTTTTTTTGTGAATTTTAGCTATTTTACTTCCCAAAACTACCTACAAGTTACACATAGGAGCAAAACTAACACACACCACTTACTTTATGCATAGATGAAGTGTTAATGTCATATTTTGGTGCAAAAGATTAGAAGTTCAATTTTTAGGTTCGTTTCGGGGTCGTTTTTTGTGAATTTGAGCTATTTTACTTCCCAAAACTACCTACAAGTTACACATAGGAGAAAAACTAACACACACCACTTACTTTATGCATAGTTGAAGTGTTAATGTCATATTTTGGTGCAAAAGATTAGAAGTTCAATTTTTAGGTTCGTTTCGGGGTCGTTTTTTGTGAATTTGAGCTATTTTACTTCCCAAAACTACCCGCAAGTTACACATAGGAGCAAAACTAACACACACCACTTACTTTATGCATAGTTGAAGTGTTAATGTCATATTTTGGTGCAAAAGATTAGAAGTTCAATTTTTAGGTTCGTTTCGGGGTCGTTTTTGTGAATTTGAGCTATTTTACTTCCCAAAACTACCTACAAGTTACACATAGGAGCAAAACTAACACACACCACTTACTTTATGCATAGTTGAAGTGTTAATGTCATATTTTGGTGCAAAAGATTAGAAGTTCAATTTTTAGGTTCGTTTCGGGGTCTTTTTTGTGAATTTGAGCTATTTTACTTCCCAAAACTACCTACAAGTTACACATAGGAGCAAAACTAACACACACCACTTACTTTATGCATAGTTGAAGTGTTAATGTCATATTTTGGTGCAAAAGATTAGAAGTTCAATTTTTAGGTTCGTTTCGGGGGTCGTTTTTGTGAATTTGAGCTATTTTACTTCCCAAAACTACCTACAAGTTACACATAGGAGCAAAACTAACACACACCACTTACTTTATGCATAGTTGAAGTGTTAATGTCATATTTTGGTGCAAAAGATTAGAAGTTCAATTTTTAGGTTCGTTTCGGGGTCGTTTTTGTGAATTTGAGCTATTTTACTTCCCAAAACTACCTACAAGTTACAATAGGAGCAAAACTAACACACACCACTTACTTTATGCATAGTTGAAGTATGTAAGTCACACTTAGGTACAAAAGATTAGAAGTTTAATTTTTAGGTTCGTTTCGGGGTCGTTTTTTGTGAATTTGAGCTATTTTACTTCCCAAAACTACCTACAAGTTACACATAGGAGCAAAACTAACACACACCACTTACTTTATGCATAGTTGAAGTGTTAATGTCATATTTTGGTGCAAAAGATTAGAAGTTCAATTTTTAGGTTCGTTTCGGGTCGTTTTTTGTGAATTTGAGCTATTTTACTTCCCAAAACTACCTACAAGTTACACATAGGAGCAAAACTAACACACACCACTTACTTTATGCATAGTTGAAGTATGTAAGTCACACTTAGGTACAAAAGATTAGAAGTTTAATTTTTAGGTTCGTTTCGGGGTCGTTTTTTGTGAATTTGAGCTATTTTACTTCCCAAAACTACCTACAAGTTACACATAGGAGCAAAACTAACACACACCACTTACTTTATGCATAGTTGAAGTGTTAATGTCATATTTTGGTGCAAAAGATTAGAAGTTCAATTTTAGGTTCGTTTCGGGGTCGTTTTTGTGAATTTGAGCTATTTTACTTCCCAAAACTACCTACAAATTACACATAGGAGCAAAACTAACACACACCACTTACTTTATGCATAGTTGAAGTGTTAATGTCATATTTTGGTGCAAAAGATTAGAAGTTCAATTTTTAGGTTCGTTTCGGGGTCGTTTTTGTGAATTTGAGCTATTTCACCTCCCAAAACTAGCTACCTGTTACATGCTACAATTTCCAAAATAAACTAATTCTTACCTATCAATTTAATCTAAATTAAATAAACTAATTAGTTACATACCTTTTGAAGATAATCGATGTCGGTACAACGGTTGACTATATCAAACATGTACCGCAAACGTAATAGCCACAATCAACACCATTCTTTTGTTGCGACACTGAAATTCACCAAATTTAAACATCCAAAAACATTCATGTTAAATTTAAAGTATATGAAAATAAATGGTTAGACATAAGATTCACCAAAGTAGTTACCTCAACCGATATCCAAAGAGGAGCTTTTCCTAATCGAAGTCCAAGTCCATAATGGTGCTTCATCACACTACATCAATACATTATAAGATGTTTATTATATATATATATATATGTATATATATATATATATATATGTATATATATATATATATATATGTATATATATATATAAATGTGTAATATTAGGTACACATATTGTTCTAGTTAAGTTACCTATTCAATAGTGACTTGACTAGTAAGCTCCGTGGTGGTTGTCGACGAAGAGAATCAAAGTGGTAAACGTGATTATTTGACAAACATATCACAATGAGCGTCCAATGGAGACTATATAAGGAAATAATATAAAGTTACTTATTCAACAATTCGGTGAATTTTGTTATCGATATATATGGAACAAGAAGGCAAGTTATCTAAACAAGGTAATAAAGTTATAGAAAATAAAGTAAAGCATCAAGTTTGGTGTAACAAGCTTACGCTTCAATATATGGAACAAGGATGAACTTCTCTTCTAACCGATGTGATTGTTTGAAACTAGTATCGAGATATTCTTTCACATCGGTTTTGTTTTTTAAACAATTGTCATCTCGCATCATACTTGGACATAACCAACCAATCTTTGTCTCACTCATTTTTTCATTCAATTCAGTACACAATAACCTGAGAAATTAAAGCATATAATAAAAAGTCAACATACATGTATGGAAGTTGAAAATTATTATAAACTTGTAAAGTAAGATATGTATATGTATCACCTCATGAAAGCTTGTATCATTGTTCCACTCAACATTTCTCCACGTAAGAATTCTTTAACATCGTCTTTGGAAATCCATGTAGATGACTCGTCAGCGTAGTTGAATTGTTCCTTCCCCAAAGGAACATGTATTGGAGCATTCTCGGGCAAATCGCTAACACACTCATGCAACCAATAACATGCCTTAGTAAGGCCTTGCACCACCAACGGCTCGAGAAGTGGATTGTTTGACATACTAACTTGGTCATCGAACACAATTGGTTCAATTTCAGCACGTCCAATTGCCTCCTTAGCCATCTTGTTTTGTGAACCGACCTTTTTAGCCTTCCGGTCATGTGAACCAACCTTCCTTGAAACCTATTAAAAAGTAATAATAAGAATATTGTTCACTTATTATTTATATGACATAGAAAAGTAATATAATCGAGTTGATTATTACATAAACTAACGCATATATATATGTATGTTTATCGGTGTACCTCATCCGAAAATCGCACCCATGCACGCGGCCACGAACATAACTACCATGGGAGTCACTCGTGTATGTAGACCGACCTCCGTTTGGCATCGGAAGACCTAAGTCTTCAAAACCAGGCTCAATGTAGTCGATGCTCACCACATAGTGATCATTGTTCACTATCTGGTGATGCACTCGTACTCGATCACCAGGAGGTTGTGCATGGCCACTAGCTACCACAATCAGACTATCAGAATCTTTTTCTTGAACTAATAGTCGGCATGGGGTCTCCTCCTTTGAATCAAAACAAGTCATTAATAGTTAATTGCGATGAAACAACATATTTAGAATTGCATGCACTTAGGGACAATACATAGTTAATTAATAAAGCACGGTGATTAAGCGTGATAAATTAAACCAAATACGGTGATTACCTTCAACTCGGGTATTGGTGGATCGGGTGCGGTGTCGTTTGATTATCCGATGTTTCGGAACACCGATCGGGCTAGATGGAACATCACTACCTTTCTTCAATGGGAAGGTCGGTAAACCCATTTGCTCCATCATAGCATTGAAGTTATGTGTCATCTCCTCTCTAAGCTCCTCCCGAATTGCAGATTTGATAGCCTCCACATCTACCGACGCCGAATTCACACTACTTGCACTTGATTTTGACGTTGTCGTGTATTGTTCACCATATACCTTTCGCACGCCGAGGCGGACACCTCCCACGCCCTCACACGACCACTATGGTCCTTTCCTAGAGTTTCGTGCAAAGCATCCATGTGTGTGGTAGGAGTGAAATCACCGTTGCCTCCTTTTCCTTTAATCCGATCTACAAATAAAACAACATAAATTAGACGTTAAAATTTTTCAAAAAACAAAACAACGAGAAGACGGTGCCAGCGAAAGCCAGCAACGAAGCCCAGCCAGGCGAGCAAAGGTGGCGGCCCAGCCGTTTGCCCCCGATGGTAGCCTCGCCGGCACCGCGCTTGGCCGCCGGCAGCAGGCCGTGCAAGGAGGGGGGGGCAGTGGGGGACCGTGTAGGGGGAAGTGCAAGGGGGGACTGTGTGGGGGCAGTGGGGGGACTGTGTAGGGGGCAGTGTAGGGGGGCAGTGGGGGGCCAGGGGAGCGTGGGGAAGTGCAAGGGGGGCTGTGCGGGGGCAGGCGGGGGGGACCGTGGTGGGGGGAGTGCAAGGGGGGGATGTGGGGGGCAGTGGGGGGACTGTAGGGGGGTAGTGTAGGGGGCAGTGGGGACTGTGGTAGGGGAAGTGCGGGGGGGGATAGGGGGGCAGCTGGGGGAGTGTAGGGGGCGGTGAGGGGGGACAAGGGGGGGACTGTGTAGGGGGGACTTTGTAGTCGTATTTTATGCAATATTATTACATTCAACAAGAAATTGGATAACCATGACTCGAAATAAACGAAAATGACATGAAACGGACGAAATAGGCCTAAAATGACCCTTACTTTCCCGAAATCCAACCAACAACAAAGTAGCACCTATAAATCTACGTAATAGTCGTATTTTTTGCTATATTATTATATTCAACAAGAAAATTGAGTCACATGACTCGAAATATATGAAAATGACATGAAATGGACGAAATAGAGATAAACCTGAGTATATGTCTCATGATTTGTTGACCTTCCGCCGTTTCTTAGGAGTTTCAACATGTATCCCTTCAGTGTCATCAACACGCATATAGTTCTCGAACATATTTACATCATCTTCCACGCTATTTTCAGGATAGGTAAAAGTTGGGATGTCCTCAAATGCATCATACTCTTCCTCATCCTCAACATCACCAATGCCCGAATACTCCTTTTGCCAGTACAACAATTGACCACTTATTATCGGCAGGATCGATTACATAAAATACTTGTTTAGCTTGTGATGCAAGTACAAATGGCTCTTCGCCTCACGTAGACGACCCATGTCCACAAGAGTGAATCCGCAAGGATCATCTTTTTTTACGCAACGTCGATTATCATCAACCCAATTGCAATAAAAGAGACAAATATGAAAAGCCGAGTAGTCAAGCTCCCATATTTCTTGAATTCGCCCATAATAGTTGGTGGCAGCAAGAACGGGAGACTTATCTTTCGAGCTTGCGTATTGTGTAGATGACGCGACAAGTGAAACACCACTATTCTGTCGCGATGTCGACTTAAGATCTTGATGTTCAGTCCAAAACGTATACCCGTTAATATCATAACCCTCATAAGAGTGTACAGATTCACGAGGACCAAATGCTAACCACTTGACTGTTTTAAAAACATTTTCATTTAAATCATCCACTACTCGATGATGAAACCAATCAATGAACGTCTTATTATGCATTTGCGTCAATGCCCTTATTCCTTTTCCAGGGGTTGCTAACACGTAATTCCTCCATATGCTCATTTAAATAAGGATGGACATGCCACGTGATGCAACACAAATAAGTGAGCTTGTGTACGCTTGTCGACGAAGGTGAGATCAATTTTGAGCCAATCGTACCCTTGCCCTCGAGTCGCCCCGTGTCGAGATATCGGAACGCCAATAGGATCAACACCAGCAACATACTCGCCACAAAATTACGACCTCTTCACCACAATCCCTTGAATAATGCTACCTTCGTTTGTGCAAGATTTCGAACTTTATCCTTCAAAGTACCCATATATCTCTCAAAAGGATAGCACCACCTCAAAAACACTGGACCACACAACTTAATTTCTCGAACTAGATGGACAATGAGATGGACCATAATGTCAAAGAATGCGGGGGAAAAAACATCTCAAATTTGCATAGAGTTTCAACTACTCTGGCCTGCAAAGAATCGAGGGTCGACGGTTCTAGGACTTTGCTGCATATTGTATGGAAAAATGAACAAAGTTCGGTAATGGTGTGCCTCACATGCTTCGGAAGTATCCCACGAATTGCAATCGGTAAGAATACTTGCATCATGACATGACAATCGTGAGATTTCATACTCGATAACTTCAACTCACCATTTAAGGTAACAAATCGCTTCATATTCGATGAGTACCCAGTTGGAACCTTAATACCATACAATGACTCGCAAAAAATCCGTTTCTCAGCTTTCGACAGCGTGTAGCAAGCCGGGGGCAAATAATTCTTCTCCGAATCATCCACCTTTTTTCTTTTCCCAATTTCCTCATCAAGCCCTTCCTCCACTACTTTCTTTTTCCTTCCCGCCCTTTTTTGAGCCCACAACTCCGGTCGAAGCTTATTTTTTTCCAAGTGAAGACGTGACGCTTTAACATCCTTTGTCTTACCCGAATATTCATAAGTGTCGCAAGAATTGCATCACAAACATTCTTCTCAATGTGCATGACATCCAAACAATGTCTGACTTTTAAATCTTTCCAATATGGGAGTTTCCAAAAAATAGACTCCTTTTTCCATAATCCTGTAGTTCCATCAACGTCATTCGCAGGTTTACCATAGATCGTTTCAATGCCCTTAACCTGATTATAAACTTCAGTACCAGTTAATGGTCTACGAGCAACTTCCTCTTCAACCGTCCCATCGAAGGCCTTTTTCTTAAATCGATAGGGATGGTCGCGTCTAAGGAGCCTTCGTGTGCGCATATAGACATGTTTGCAACCCTTAATGTGTGTAGACTTCATGTCATCTATACAAATCGGGCACGGTTTTTTCCTTTGGTCTTATACCCGGATAAGTTCCCATATGCCGGAAAGTCGTTCATTGTACGAAAAGCATGGCACGCGAGTGAACATCTCATTAGCATACGCATCAAATACCGACACTCCTTCGTTCCACATCTTCGTAAATCTTCAATAAGTGGTTGAAGGTATACATCTATGTCATTTCCAGGTTGTTTCGGCCCCGATATGAGAAGCGACAACATGATGTACTTGCGTTTCATGCACAACCAAGGAGGCAAGTTATAAATCACTAAAACTACGGCCATGTACTATGCGTGAGAACTAAGATTGCCAAAGGGATTCATGCCATCCGTACATAATCCAAGCCTCAAATTCCTATCCTCGTTACCAAACGGCTTATGCACCCTATTGATACTTTTCCACTCGGGGAATCAGCCGGATGCTTCAAAGAAACCGTCTTTCTTCCTACGATCCGCATGCCACCGCATATTCTTCGCATCTTTTTTAGTGAGAACATGCGCTTAAATCTAGGTATTATGGGAAGATACCACAACACCTTAGCTGGTGGTCCTTCACTACCCCCAGCCCCTTCACGCCTGTACCTTGATAATCCACAACGTGGACACTCATCTAAATGCTCATACTCATTACGATAAAGCACACAATCGTTTGGACAAGCATGTATCCTCTCGGTACTCTAAACCGAAAGGACACATGAGTTTCTTAGCATAATAGTTCGACTTTGGCGATCATTTCCATCGGGAGCATATCGCCTAAAACTTCCAACAACGACGTGAAACCGCAATCCGTCCAACCCGCTTTCGACTTAATATTGAAGAGTGTTATCACAACGGAAAGTTTGGTGTACTTCGTACAACCTGGATACAATGGCCTTTCAGCGCCTCGGATATAGACTCAAACATACGAGGTCGTTTGCAAGACCGATCTTCAACCTCTTGTATCATCTCGTCTACCCGATCTCTATCATCTTCCCCAAATTCATCATCCCCATACTCACCATCCTCGAAATCATCACCTAATTTATCCTTCTCCTCTTCACATACATCGTTCATTATCCTACGACTTCTTGCATATCTCCCCTCCTCACCATGCCAAACCCATACGTGGTATTGAGGCCTAAACCCACGACGAAAGACATGCTCCCTAAGCAAATGAATACTACTAACCTTGCTCACATTTCCACAATCTAAACAAGGACAATAAAAGTCGACTGCTCCAGAAGATGCTTGGTATTCTAATGCAGATTTACAAAATTCTGAGACCCCATTCACAAACTCAATCGATTCACGGCTACCATACATCCAAGTACGATCCATCTCATTCATGAAAACCTCTAATTAAACACAACCAATTATAAGTATCAATCATTTAAGCACATTCACATGCAAGATAATCACATATTGAAAACACGCATATACAAATGGAGGCTAAAGAGAGTCACATGTGCAAATGTATGCATGCATCCGAAGGTCCTTATCACTCCAACCTAACCCATCCTTGGACGTTTAATCTCACTAGTGAATATATGCCAACTTTTCAATTCTAAGGAAAATCCGGCAGCATTTCCCTACAGTTCTCCAAGTACACAATGTAGATAATTGATTATCTACATATGTACACAGAGAACAATGTAGAGAAACGACAAGCCAAGACTTTCCTTAGAATTGAAAATAAGACATACATTCACCACCTAAGTGAGATCAAACGTCCAAGGACAGTCCCAAACAGGGGACTATTCAAGACTTACTCCTAATGAGCAAGTCTTGAACGGGTATCTAGGCATATGATTGATGATGATGATTCATATAACTTATACATTTCATAGCTTAATTAAATTATTTTCATCCAATCTCATATCAAGAAATATAGATACACATAGATTGAACCTACATATATACACAATAAATGAAGATATATAATGAATTGTCTTTATCATAAATACATACCAATAACAACTAATATGGAGATCGATCTTTATATATACTCTGCGCTATCTCCTAGTTGATTTGCCGCTTCCAATATGCTAATATCTAATACACATAAAATCGAAAAAATTATTAGCATATAGTAAATGCAAATTGCATATTATTATAAGAAATACATTAATATATATAAATTATATCTTACCCACATTGAAACACATTACAACAAAATTCAAGTCATATTCCACTAGTAAAATTACAACTTAAGGAGCATATTAAGGAGCATATTGAGGTTTTTGATCAACCAAATTACTGTTTTCAAAGATCCCACCTCTAGAAACATATATGAAGAAAAATATCAAAGGATAGAACTATAAGATAACATAAAAATTAAAGCTTTTGACTTTCTAGGTGTGTAAAAGAAGGTTAATCTAGTGAAAAACAACATTAAATTCAGAAAATCGCAAACCTAGCTATAGGCCGACGCGGTGGTTCCGTGGTGGCTGACCCTGGGTAGTGCCGCGCGATGGCGTGAGAGGGGGTGGGTGGCACACAGCAGTGGATGCCGCTCAGGTTGTTGGCGCACAAGTGCCTAGCTCGCGTGCAGGTGGTTGGCGCGTAACTTAGGGCGGTTTTCGCGCTCAGGTGCGTGTGGAGGAACTCGCTGGTGGCGTTTCTAACCACGGCGAGGGTGGCGCGTAGGAGAGGAGAGGGTTCCGCGTGGTGCGGTGGGGGTGGCGCATAGGAGGGTGGCGCGCAGGAGGTGGAGAGGGTAATGGCTGGGTCGTTGCTTGGAGAGGAGAGAGTGAACGAAAATATTGAGCGAGCGAGGGAAATGCAAATTAAGCGCGGTGCTGCTGGCCAGTAAAAAATTAAAAAAAGGGCTGCGGTTGTGTAGAAAACCGCAGCCCTTCCTTTAAGGGCTGCGGTTAAGCCCATAACCACAGCCCTTTGTTCGGTAAGGGCTGCGGTTATGGCCCTAACCGCAGCCCTTAAAGGAAGGGCTGCGGTTTTCCGCACAACCGCAGCCCTTTTACAACAGCAATTGACAATTTTTCCTCTAGTGTAATCTACTTCTAGGACTAGTTTGCCTTTCTTTCCTCGTGAATTCAATTTAGACTTCCTCTATATGAGTCAATGTCCTCATGATACCAGACTTCACTCTCTTGCTATATCGGCTTCTCTACTTTATGATGCAGAGGAAAGCACTCAAGAAGCAAGTGTGATGAAAGAGTCTGATGGAGGGAAAGAAGTTAATTTCCAAACAGCTATGAGAATGAGGGATCAGCCTGCCACTGCTTATAGTGACCATTCTTCTGAACACATGAGACATGAAGTCTCTAAACACATGTGACAGGAAGATAAAATATGGGAACTCTGCTTGACCTTAACAGATAACCCTTATGATCAGGCTTTTGCACAGACACTCAAACAGAACTTGGAATCCTTAATCTCTCTAGGTTTTGAGTATTGGATACCCTGTCTTGATTATGTCTAGGAGACCCTTCTTCTTCAACAATGTAATGATGTAACAAGAGTTCAATCTCCAAAGTTCTCAGCTCAAAAGCTTCAGGAAGAGGAAATTTCTTTGGAAACTCAAGCTAAATCTTTCAAAAACTTCAGTAAACAGATCCAAGATTCTTTGAGTTCTTTTGATCAGAAACTGAAGCTTCTTTCCAAGGAAAGACAATCTCTACAGAATCGCTTGACTGAGAAAAATAAAGAGGCAATCAACCTTATCAATGATAAATCTTCACTTCAGAACTCCATTGATACTTAAGAGAAAAAATTGCACCAAGGATGAACCAAACTTGCCAATTTGAGGCAAGAGATGTTTAAAGATATGGCTGTACAACAGGGGCTTGATTCTCCAGAAGGAAAAACTTTGTAATGCTTGGTCAGCCATTAAAAACCTTAGTTTAGTCGTTAGACAATGTTCGAATGTTTAGGACATAATATTTTTATTATGTTGTAATTTTAATAATCCTTTGATGTTTGGAACAATTCTGCGTGTTTTTATTGAAACACAGGATCATGTTGTTCCCATATGGATGGGTGATATTTCTTCATAAATTTACCGTTCAAGGCTCTATCCTTTATGTTGCCATCTATATCCTTTAATACGTATGCATTTCCAAATATTTTCTTATGAATGATAAAGGGACCTTGCCATTTAGGTGACCATTTCCCTAATTGTGGATCTTTGTAAGTTGTTCTGGTAGAATCATTTTCCATACTTTATCATTCTCCTAGAATTCTTTAGGCACTACCTTTTTGTTGTAGGCCCTAGCAACCTTTTCTTTCTGGATTCTCATTTTGGCTAAAGCTTCTTCCTTAGCCTCTAGAGCATCCATAATTTCAATGTTCATCGCCTGTGATTAATCATCTCCTGATAATCCCATTTGTTTGGCTACCCTTGATGATCTTATATTTACTTCAGCTGGGATCACTAGAGTGTGTCCATAAACTAAGTTAACTCTTGTTGCTTCCCTTTTAGAGGTCCTGTAGGCCCATAAGGCATATAGCAGCAATTCATCCCATTTTCTTGGATTGTCATCTATTAATTTTGAAATCCCTTTTACTATGATCTTATTGGTAGCTTTAGCCTGACCACTTGCTTGAGCATAGTAAGGTGTTGAAAGTAACTTGGCGATCCCAAACTGATTGAGGTAATCCAGTAGGTCAAGATTGCTAAATATTGTGGCCTGATCAAAGGTGATAGTTTCTAGTATTCCAAATCTTGTAAAGATTTTCTCTTCCAAGAAGTTTATTACAACCTAGGTATTGATCTTGTTGAAAGCTTGGGCCTCTACCCATTTAGTGAAATAATAAGTCACCACTAGAATGTTTGCACGTTTCTTAGAAGATGCAGGGTTAATTTCCCCTATGGCATCTACTGCCCATCCTCTAAAGGGCCAAGGTTCAAGGATGTAACTAAGTTATGAGACTGGGGCCCTACTGATAGGTCCAAATCTCTGACATCTCTTGCAACCTTTAGCATAATCTATACAATCCTTTCTCATGGTGAGCCAATAAAAGTCATGCTAATGTAGCAGCCATCTCATTTTTAGGCCGTTTTGATGAGCTCCATATAACCTCTGGTGAATCTCTGCCATGAGGGTGAGGGCTTCTCCAGCATCCAAACATCTTAAAAGTAAACCTTCTGGATCCTTTCTGTGTAGTTCTCCAAATTGTATATAGAACTTAGTTGCTGCCAATTTGATTCTATTTGGCACTTTTGTCCCAGTTGGGTTCTGGAGATATTGGATAATTTCATCTCTCCAGTTCTTTTCCTCTCTTAATATTAAAATTCTATAGACTTCCAATATATTTTCTGATCCTTCCATTTCAGTTTCCCTGAGAGACTCTAGGACTTTCTCCTAGAGCATGATATCTTCATTTTCTGAAGGTATCTCCTCCCTAGCAGAAGCTATTTGAAACAGCTGATCTACTACTTTATTTTCTTCTATGGGAATGTGTATGAAAGTGATTTCCTAAAATTGTTTAGACAACTTTTGTGTTTTCTTTCCACAGTCTTGTGATACTGCTGATATGCTCTTGAATTCTTCATTCATTTGGTAAATGACCAACTGGGAGTCTCCATATACCCTTGCTCTCTTAGCTCCCAATTCTAGCAGCATTTCCAATCCAATTAATAAAGCTTCATATTCAGCTCCATTGTTGGTACATGGACCCTTAAGGGTAACTGCTATCTTAGTTGGGATCCTACCAGGAGATGAAACATATATCCCAGCTCCTGCTGTTTCTCTAGTATTGGACCCATCAAAGAATAAGGTCCATGGAAGAACATCTTCATCAATGATTCTTGAGTCACAACATGGATGGGTTGCCAAGAAATCAGCTAAAGCTTGACCTTTTACTGCCTTTTGTGGCACATATATTTGGTCAAATTGTAGTAAATGTAAACTCCATTTGCTTAACCTTCCTTTTATAAAAGGTTGAGATATCATATATTTTATGACATCTGTTGGAGATACTATTTCTACTGTAAAGGCCATGAAATAATGTGTGAGTTTAACTGATGCATCATATAAACACAGACACCATTTCTCTACCATGGTATATCTTTTTTCTCTATCATGCATAACTCTACTTAGGTAGAATATGGCATGCTCATGTCCCATTTCATTTTCTTGAGTAAGGAGACTACCAATGGAATCTTCACAGGCGGATAGATACACTTTTAATGGTTTTCCATTTTGCCTTGGAGGAATCAATACAGGAGGACTTTCTAAATCATGTTTGATTTGGCCAAAGGTCTTTTGATGCTCCTCTTCCCATTTGAATTCTGATTCATGTTTTAATCAGAGGTGAAAACTTTTTAGTTTTTCCAGCTAAATTAGCCATGAATCTTCTGACATAATTGATCTGTCCAAGGAATCTTTTCAATTCCTTTTTATTAAAAGGTGGCTTGGATGCCAATACTGCCTTTGCCTTATTCTGGTCAATTTCCATTCCATTCATGTGAATGAGGAATCCTAAAAAGTTAATAGCTTTAACTCCAAATGCACATCTGAGTGGATTCATTTTCAGGTGATATTCTCTCATTCTGGTGAATGACTTAACCAAATGCTCTTTATGTCCTAAAAAGTGATTTGACTTCACAAGTATGTCATCTACATAAACTTCCACGATTGTACCAATCATGTCCTTAAATATTGCGTCCATTGCTCGCTGGTATGTGGCTCCAGCATTTTTTAATCCAAATGGTTTGGCCACATATTCAAACAAGCCTAATGACTTTGGACATCATCTGAAGACTGTTTTGTTACAATCTTCATGTGCAATCCTTAACCGGTGATACCCTGCATAACCATCCATAGAAGATATATATTCATATCCTGATGCTGCATTAATTAGCAGACTAGCTTCTGGCATGGGATATTGGTCTTTAGGTGTAGCTCTATTTATATCCTTAAAGTCAATGCAGATTCATATTTTGCCATTTTTCTTAACCATTGAAACTATATTGGAGATCCAGTCAGCATATTAGCAAGGCCTTATGATCTTTGCCTTGAGGAGTTTATATATCTCCTCTTGTAAAGGCTTTGTTAATTCAAGCGCCAGTCTCCTAGGACTTTGTGCCACAGACATAAATCCGTCTTTGATAGGTAGTTTATGCTCTACTATTTGCCTATCAATGTCAGGCATTTCATAATGCTTCCATGTAAAACAGTCCTTAAACTCTTTTAGAATTTCTATTATTTCCTTTTTTTTCTTGGTTAGTGAGGAGCTGGCTTATGTAAGTAACACACGGATTTTCATTGTCCCCTAAATTTACTTCCTCTAGTGGATCATGAACCTCTTGTTTAATATCTTCACTTTTCGCCCTTACTTTTTCATCCTCCTCTTCAAAGGATTCAGTTTTCGTATAAAGTTGAGCAACACACATTACAATTCATATGAAAATCCTCTTAGTATTTTCTAAAAACTAAATCTTTCATTACTTGATCAACAATAGGGGTAAACCCCTTACAGCATTCTTCTTGGTTTATAAATATAATAAACTTTTATATGAAAAATACATCCTAACTCTATTACTAATGAGAGTTAGGGGTTGATCATAATCTGGTGCCTGTTGAACATATTCATATGTTGATTGAATGTCTTCAACTTCTAGGACGTCTTCGACTTCTTCAATGAGGATTGCACCTGAGTCTTCTATCTCTTGGTGAGTTTGTGACTCAAGTTATAGAGCAACCTCAATTTTGATAGTAGGAACTGACTTAAAAGAGTCCCGAATAAAAACAGAATTAGGAGATGTAATTAGATAAACTTTCTCATCTGCACTAGTGGAAAAAACATCAAGTTCTCCGATTAAAAACCGTACAAGTGCTCCGTAATTGACCCATAGCAGACGCCATACGAGCACTTGAGTATTTATCAAGTGCTCCGGTTGAAAACAGGAGAACGTAACTTTACAAGTGCTCCTGTCTCTTAAAACCCGGAGCACTTGTAAATTTTATATGTTCATAATACATCAAGTGCTCCGGTTGATAAGAGAAAACCGAAGCACTTGTGACTCAAGTGCTCCGATTTTCTCTTAACAATTGGAGCACTTGATGTATTTTTTTTAAAAAAAGTCGATGTTGTTGCATACAGCAACAACAAGCTTGGCAGGCATTCCCCCACAAACCACTAGCCATGAAATAGCAAAAATGAACTGACATTCACACACAGGCCTACACAGCAAAAAACACCAAAGCCTAAAAAAGCAATAACAGCTATCTCTCATGGATATACTACTTTATATTACACTACCCAAAAGATCAATAAGCTCCAATTACACCACATTCAACTTTTAAAGATAGAACAAAGTGCATAGTATTATTATATAACCTACCAGAATTAAGCTCCACCAATATGTCATGCCATCTCCAACATGTGCACACTATTAGTAGTTTCTAAATTAATAAGAACGATATTCAACACCCTCCCAATAATAATTATACAATAGAAGTAGACAACTCTGACTACACACTTTTTGTCAATTTAGCTAAAGTATGAACAACCTATAACCATGTTGTAGTTAAGAAATAGCAAATCTGATGTATACTCACTATAAATTGGATTGCACGACCAAACGATAAGCTTTTGTCTTCTTGGAAGGAATGATAAACAAATGGCCTTCTGTAGAGATATTGACAAGAAGGACACTCTACATGAACAAAACAAGAAAGTATCTCAATCACAAATGCAACACAAGTGACATTAGAACCAGTTCAAACAAGCACATCGACATAAGTAAAATTATAATCAGTTCAAACAAGCACATCAACATAAGTGAATACGGCACAAGTACAGGTAATTCAATATTTTCCAATTTCCAATGAAAAAATAAAAAAGCTCAAGCACATCAACATTTCCTTATTTCTATTCTATATTCCTAGAGCATACCTTGGAGAATAAAAAAAAAGTGCATACCTTCTGCAAAAGAAAGCCGGCTACAGATGGCTTCAAAATTTTGGTAACCCCGTCAGTTGATAGGTTGGCTCTGTGAGGAGTGCCAAAAGGTCCTTGAGGTCATATAGCATTCCCAAACAACAGAAGGAAATAAGAAACACCATTTTCAGCAAAATAAAACACCTACACTATGGACTTTAACCGGAACAACTAAGGAGAACTAATTATGGAATATGGATGACTTGAAACGATAAAACTATCTTAGCAAGACATGTCAATATGGACTATGGAGGAGAAGTATTACATACATAAAGATGAGGACTGTTATATCTTTAACATCTACAACATATGGGTTTCTAAGATCTTTGCTTCATATATAAATTAGTGGAAATTAATTCTATAAAGAGTCTTGGTTGCCTTACACTCCAAAACTCCAAAGTGTTATATTCATAGAGGCCCTTATTCCATGTCTTGTATATTCTTCTCGCTCCCATTTAAATTTTGGAAAGGCGGAGAAAAGGAAGTATATCAGAGGATTCAAATTTCACAGAGATGGTTGCAATCATCAACTATGAGTCAGTATTATTACTGAAACTTTATCACAGGACTCATGAACCGAAAAAAAGACGCTACATGACCATTTGATATTGTTATATCAACTCCTTTTTTCCCATCACATTAAACTTGCAGGAAAAAATAGAGGTATCTGTTGTATTGGTGCAAGAGTTTAAATTGGAAAAGTTATGGACCTTAAAACCAACTTCACATCTGTCAAATACTTCTGCAACTTAGAAAGGTTAGGAGAATTAAACTCCTCAACCATCCAATATCTGCATACTTAGGAAAATATAGTTAGATTGTGACACAAACATATTAGGATTAAATCAAGGAATATAATTGATCTGCTCAATCAACTACGGGAGCACTGTTGCACATAAGGGCAACAGGGCAAGCATCCCTTTGATCATGCTTAATCTTGAACTTTAACTCATTCTCAATTCTACTACATGCCCAATATGTATATCTACAGTTGTACTCAAGTATTTCTATGTTTGGGTGCACATCAAGGTGTTCTATTACTTTTTTTAAAGTTGCAGAGAGATCAAACTTTGCCTGATGTTTTTGTGGAATGTTGATGTGAGGTAAAATATTTCCATAGATTAAATTAATTTCAGCATCAAGGCATGCATTAGAACCTCATTGTAATCAAAGAGATCGCACACATAAACAATTCAAGGCACACAAAATAGAAGAAATTCAAAAACTTTGATTAAATATAACAAAATCAGCATCAAGGCATCAGATATAAAGTCATAATATGATAAACATATACATTACATCAAAAATTTAAAAACAACTATATAATTAGAATGTATACACCAAAACAAATTCGCAAAACAAAATCAAAAATCATAAAACTCAAGATCCAAACCATAACAAAATAGTAGATTAACATGAAATCCAAAGAATGAAACTAAAAATTCAAATCAACATACAAAATGAAAAATAGAAACAAAAAGAAATCAAATAGAAGAGCGTCGCAGAAAAGGGGAAACCAAGAATGAACCAAAAAACCCCGAAAATTGCAGCGAAAAACTTCAATTGAAAACCCTAGGTGAGAGAAAGGTGAGGCATAATATGTTGGTGTTGAATAATAAGAGTGAAGAAGACGAAGAGGAAGGAGTAGAGAGAAAGAGGTTGCATCGTTTCACAAAATCCCAACATATTAACCTAATATACATTCAATAACATCGACATTTAACCAAAAAAACCTTAAAGTTGACAAATAAAAAAAAATGAAAAGTGCAAGATACCCTAAGTAGCAGATAGCGGCGCAGTAACCGGCGGAGGCATCTCAGTTCGTCTTCCTCGATTGGTAGGTTGTGTTCCATTCGGCCGTGCTCCGCTTATCAAGTGCCTTGTGCGCAACAGTTGAAGACTTGAAGTATTGAAGAAACCAATTGAGAGCTTCTTGAGACCAATTGATAGGACGACGGAAGCGAAGGACGATGCAAGAGGTTCAGAGGAGGGAGGGACGGAACTAGCGCAGTAGAATAAAAGGGAGGAGGGTTTCTTTTCTTGAGGAACGAGAGGGAGGAGGGAGGGAAAATTAAAGTGAACGAAGTCTATAGTTGAAAATTATATTAAAAAGTAGATTAATTATTTGGAGGAAAACTTTTGCAAGTGTTTGGGTTGACTACGGAACACTTATTCACAACCGGAGCACTTGACACCAAGTGCTTCGGTTGACTACTCAACCGGAGCAATTGTGCATTTTTTATATTAAAATTTTCACAAGTGCTTGGGTTTATTAGTCAACCGAAACACTTGAGAAGTAGCACAAGGAGTTTTTTCCACTAGTGCTGCTTGAATCATTTCATAAGTGTCACCATTCCACAAAATTAAGACTTGGTGAAGTGATGATGGAATAGCATAGTTATGGTGTAACCAATCTCTTCCTAAAATTGCATTATAATTAGTGTCACTTTCGACTATGAAGAAGCCAGTATAAGTAGTTTTAGTTCCTACTCTAATTTTTAGGATAGCCATCCCTTCCACTTTTTCTGACAAACCAGATAAACCAGTTATGTTGATTTGTATATTATGCAAATCCTTTCTAGTTTTTCCTAGATTTCTAAACACAGATAGTGAAATAATATTAACAGTAGCTCCAGTGTCCACCAATACTTTGCCTAAACGAACTCCCTCAAAATCAACATATAGAAATAAAGCATTATTGTGCTTATTGTCAACATTAACTGGCCTAAAGATTTTATCTATGATTAATTTCTCTAGGTTAGCTTTTAGAGATGTCTTGTTAGGCACTTTCTTATGAGGTGCATTTAAATAAGATGACAAACTTCGGGAAGAAGTAACTTTAAATTTACCTGCCCTCTCTTCTCTGTTAACTTCATCTGCCCAAGATGTGGTGTTGGTTTGGATTTCTGATTTATCTTCTGACTTTTTAAACTCTTTTGGTAGCATGACCACGTTACACTGCACGTTTTGGCTCTCTCCCCTTTCTGTTTGAGGCTCATTCATCAGCTGGCCTCCATCCAACTTCAAGTCACTATCTGACACTAGTAAGTCTAAATCTTCAAACCCAAACTCTGAATCATAATCCTCATTAAAGCCATTTCCTGGTATCTCTTTCATAAGAGAGTCACCATCTTCTTATTTTTTAAACTCTGTTGGTAGTATGACCACGTTGCACTGCACGTTTTGGCTATCTCCCATTTCTGTTTGAGGCTCATTCATCAGCTGGTCTCCATCCAACATCAAGTCACTGTCTGACACTAGTAAGTCTAAATCTTCAGACCCAAACTTTCAATCGTAATCTTCATTAAAGCCATTTCATGGTATCTCTTACAGTCACCTCCTTGAGGCTGCTGGTTATCATTCTTTGTAGATGATTCACCACATTGTTCCACCTCTAGGGGTAACAATTTGGTGATGCCATCTCGTAGTGCCTCCTCATTAATTCTTACATTTGAAATAAGGGACTCCTGTATATTTTGATTGCTAATTTGAGCCCTGGCTGCAGCAGCTTTTGTACTTAGCTCTTTCATCTTTAAGGCCCTACTCTTAGGTAAATTTTGGACATCTTTTAATGGTGATGGATTCACTGCTGGTTTGATTTTTTTCCTCTTGGTCCCTATGGGACTTCACCCTTCTTTTAAGAATTTTGGGAACAGGAGTTTGACTTAGCTCCCTTTCTTTTCCTTTTGAGGAAGGGCCTAAAATAGGGTTGTCATATTTTCTCGGTCCTTGACTTCTGGACCTTTCCTGGAATGGACGCTCATAAGCAGGCACATAAGTGGGATAGTTTGGAATGATTTGAGTCGTAATCATTTTGAAGGTTAGCCTGTCTACACATTGTGAGCACATTCCATTCCTTAGAGCCTTCAACCCTTCTATGGCCCTAGTCTGCAATAGGAATTTTTTGCGCAACTTCTTTATAGGTTTTAGCTATTTCCTCATGTATTACTGGGTTTGGAGTTGTATTAGACTTAGCAGGCGCCTTAGCTTTGACTAAGTTGGCCTTATATTCTTCTAGCTCCCTAGCATGTTGTTCCATTTCTGAGACAACTAATCTTTTGAGATTTAATTGCCTAGTCAGGAATCCTCTGAACACTTGGCACTAGTCTATTGTATGTGATCCATTCATATGCCATCTGCACATATCCTACAACCCTTTCTCATTTTTTATTTTTGGCATAACCAAGATTGCTTCATCAAACAATCTGTTGAAGAGCTGGTTACCTATTTTAGTAACCTGAGATGCCTGCAAGGTAACAGTAAACACAACATTAGCCTCTACCATACCACAAAAAAGTTCAAATGGGCATCCACTCCAACTATATTCACATCTTCATCATCAGGAAACATGATATTTTTCTTATCAATTTCATCATGGATCTCTTATTTCTAAAACCAATGCACTCAGAACTATCATGAGTTACTGCATCATGCCATTTACAGTATTTTTTACCCTTAACTTCTTCAGAAGTTCTTACTCTATATCTCCCTACCAATTTTATCTTTTTGTTAGATAACAACCACTCGAAAATAGCATTACACTAGAAGAAAAATGATAATTTGCGTCTCCCTATTTGTGTCGTATAGAAGAAAGAAAGACTGACGCAAATGTTCAAGAACAGATGATTTGCATCGAATGTAAGCAAATGTAAAAATAGGATTTGCGTCGGATGATCTGTGGTATGCGACACAAATGACTCCAACATTGTGCGTCGGACGAGCCCAACGAGATGACGCAGATGCCATTTCCATCAGACGTCTACAAATGTTTGACGAAGATGCCATTTGCGTCAGACGTCTACAAATGTTTGACGTAGTTGATTAAAGCCCAGGTGTGACAAAGGATTCATGATTTGCGTCGGACCTATAAGGCCCATCCGATGCAAATCACATACAATATATAAACGGCTTAACCAATTCACTTCAATTTCAACCCTAGATCTCAATTCTCACCGCATCTCTCTCTTCCACACCAGCCGCATCTCACCAAAACCCTAAATCCTTCTCCATGTTTCCTCCTGTCTCAGTATCCACACTCTCAATTCTCAAACTCACGCCGCATTTCTTCGGTTCTTCCACTTCTCAACACCCACCCACACCCAATCTCTCTCTCCTCCCACTACTTTCCTCAACAATGAACTTCCCAAAAACGCAGAAAACTCAAATGTAGAAGAAACCACAACTTTCTTATTCATCTGAGATTCAAGATTATCAAAATGGAAGTCAGATTATAAAGAAAAAGGCGAAATTCGATGAAGATGATGATAACCGTCGAGTTCATGTTGATGTTGAAGAGATCAAGGTTTTAGAAATTAGTTTTAGTTGAATTTTTTTTATAGATCTAGAATTTGCCGCTGATTTTTATATGTTGTTGATTATTTTTTCGTTGTATTGTTTCTAAAAATTTCAGATGTAAATTAAACTTGTAACATATGTTTGTCAGAATCTTAAATGCGTTATTCTTTGTCAGATTTTTCTTACGTTTCAAATCCTGATTTTTGGGAGGGCATTTTACGATGATTTTGTGGGATTTTAGTGTAAAAAGAGGTGAATTTGGGAGGGAAATGTAACTAATTTCAGTTTACATATCAAAGAAATGAAGTCTAGATTGCGTTGACAAAAAGCAGGGGTTCATATAAACTGAAATGATAACGAATTTCATCGAAATTTTCAGATAAAAAAGACAAAGTTTAGAACAACATATATAAAGTTTTGACAGGAGAATAAAAATTGCTATAAAAATAATTTGAAAAACAAACGAACTGTCTACTGCTGATTTAATTTTTAGTATTTGCGTCGGACATTGAACCATAAACGATGCAGATGACTCTACGTTGTGCTTGTGTGGACGATTTACGTCAGCCTTAGCACCACAAACGACGCATATGTGGTGATAATGCTGAATAATGTGCTTGTGTGGACTATTTGCGTCGCACTAAGCCTAGGGTGCGACGCAGATGGAGTGCTGCTGGGCTGGAGGTCATGTGCGTCGCACATAGGTTGATGTCCGACGCAAATAGTTTTTAAATTGCGTCCTGTCCTTGTCTGACGCAGATGTGCTATGATACATTTGCGACGAGGCCTCTCGCGTCGGACCCATTTCCGACGCAAATGATGGTTTCGCATCCGACGCAAATCGTGGATTTTGTACTAGTGTTAGCTTTCTTGGCATCAAAGGTATATGTCCTCTTTTGTCTTGATTTCATATCATTTGGAGCCATAAACTCTTTCTTTTCTAAAGGAGAACATTTGTAAGGTACTCCATGAATGATTTATGTCACGTCCACTTCTTGTGCAGTTTCGAAGTAGAAGGGCTCCTCATTCTGAGCAAAGAAACTTCGGTGTCTCGCTGCACTTTCAACTTGTAGGTTTCTTTCATACCTTACTGCTAATTCTGCTAGTTCAACAAAATCACCAAAGGCATGACCATCAAACCTCTTTCTAAATTGAATTAACATTCCTTCTTGAGCCATTTGTACAAATTCTCTTTCAGGAATGCTAACATGACACCTAATCTAAGCCATCTTGAATCTAGATAGGTTGTCTTCCACAGACTCTCTTAACTTGTGTTGGATTCTGGCCAGATCACTTAGGGCCACTCCTAGTTCAGTGCGTGCAAAATGATTTGTAAATTGCACCTGCATATCCTGCCATGAATGAATGGAATTGGGTGGTAAATTGGTGTACCACCAAAAAGCAGTCTCAATAAGGGACATGGAAAACATTCTAAGCTTTAAGAAATCATTGTCAGCTGCTTCTCTACAATGACAATTGAACCTAACTAAATGTTCTTCAGCAGAAACTCTATCATTTCCAGAATATAAAGTAAAGTCAAGTATCTTAAAAGTTCTAGGAAATGGATTTGCTCTATCAATTCATTCAGGGTAAGGTTTTTGACCTATCTGCTTTTGATTTCTCCTAGAGGTATCACCCGCTAATCTTTGAATTAGTGCCTCAACCTGTGACGCCAATGGATCTTGCCTTCCTAGATATATCATATTCCCATAACCCATATTTCCTGCATTATCATATGCAGGGTTAGGACTAGGGTTGAAAGGTTGATTTTGATAACCTCCCATAGGAATTTCCTGATGGTGCATGAAGGTATGATTGGCTGCTCCTTGTGCCATTTGTGGCGGAGGTATATTTCCATTTGTGGGTATCCATTGATGATAAGCACCAGTTGTTTGAGCAAATGAAGATTAGGGCTAACCGAACCCTAGAACATTCCTATAATAAGGAGTACTAGCCATAGTTGGTTGGTTAGGAGGTATATAGGTATATGGTGTAGAAGGAGAACCAATATAGGTTGTTGGTTAGGAGGTATATAGGCATATAGTGTACTATTGTTGTTTGCAATAAAAGTACCCTGCCTCTGCCCTCCTTGTGATGGTCCAGGTTGGTGTGTGTTGTCACCAACTTGTCCACCACCCATGCAAAGTGAAGGTTGATGATGTACTGACGCCTGGTGCTAGCCTGGTTCCACACCCGGTGCCATTCTATCACTTCTCCTAAGATTTCCATGATAACCCTCCCCATGGCTCATGGGTATTGCCCTTGTTTGATGCACATGAGAGGAAGTTTGTGGATCGCTTGGGATAATTGGATCCCTTGTTATAGGATGGGAGAAATGTACCCTTGGAGGGCAACCTATTGGGGGAACGTCTGGCGCTGCGCCACAACTTCCCCTCGCTTTATTTAACGGAACCTCTTCTAAGGCCTTAACTAGTTTCTCATTTAATTGATAGTGCTTTTCGACTAATGGTTCTAGGCGAGTAACTACCTCAGTGGCAAGAGACTTGGACATTGTCGTCAAAGTTCCACTCATAGTATCATTGATATCTACAAGTATCCTATCAATTTGCCTAGAGTCACTTATCCTTTGGAGGATATATATCCGTGAAGACTTTGGCAAACTCATGGGCTAGAGTTATGTAGTTACAGTCAAATTGTTGTCTCTGACTCTCTCTGGCTTCTAATAGTAAATTCGTTACTATCTCCATGAATTTGCCATACATTTGGTGTATAAGTCCACGGCCTGTACTACTTGGAGATGAGCCATCCCTTTGTGGGGTTTCTCCAATTGACTCTTTATGACTATGGTGATTTGGTTCACCGTTGCTACCATGCACCCTTGTCTCTGGAGGGACAGAAGAACTAGTTTCCATGTTGCGGATAACCCTGAGCAACTTCTTTATTCTTCTTAGAACGTGTTTCCGGCATTTTTGTATAAACAAAAATAACCTTTTTCTACAGTTAATTTTTAAAAGTACGAAGAAGAAATTTCACAATTTGATTATGAATCTCTTTCTCACACTGTGGTCACCAAAAAACTTGTTGGTGGAAAATCAGTTCGTTGACCTTGCAAACAAGTCAATGGACACCCAATAGTTTAGTATTGAATGCCTTGGAAGACTTAGTCCTCGGGGGTTACTGGTTTTAATTAGATAAAACCTTGCTAACGTACTCTATTACAATTTAATTAAGGAAAATTGACAACAGGGGTGTCAACTTTTGGTGATAATTTTTAAAAGGTCTGAACTATTAATTAACCTGTGTAGGTCCCAACTTTAGGGGTCTTAACTTTTGGCGGGCCTTAGTGACTTGAAACTGGCTTAATAGGTCATATCTTGTAAAACATGGGTCAGTCCAGAAGGGTTAATTGAGGGAAGGAAGTAGGAACTAGGTGAGCTTTTAAAAAAAAATCGTCAGTATTAAGTCACCGACGCTCGTTAAAAGTTAATACCCCCTAAAGTAGGGACCTACACAGGTTAATCAATAGTTCAAACTTTTAAAAAACTATCACCCAAAGTTCAGACCTCTATTGTCAATTACTACAACAAATTGATTTCAGGCGAAAAGAAATATATAGAGCAAACAATAATTAAACTTTTAATTAAAGTACAGAATTCCCATACATGCCACAAACTTAGAGATAGATTTTACAACACACATGGGATAAGCCAAGCTGGACAACTAAAATGGAAACACAAAGGTTGTTACCTCCATGGTTCCTTGCTTCAATCGGAGAATTAGATATCTTATCTAATGGCGCCAGAACATGCTCGGATGCCAAAGCTAAATCTAAAGAACTAAGTTATATTAAATGGTTAGGTATTAGGGAAGTGATAGGGAACCTAAAATAATTAGGTCTTTTAAAAGAAATTTTGTTTAAAAATTTTTATAAAATAGTTAGATAAAAATATTTGAAAATACTTTGGTGAAATATGACATTTTTAAAAATGATATTCTTATTAACAAACCTAATTAATATAAGTAATTAAGTAACTCCATTAATTAAAATGGGCTAGAAATTGGGTTTTAAAAAATTGGACTTTCATTAAAAACTATTTTTAAAAGGTTTTAGAAGATGGGCATTTATAAAACTGTTTTAAAACGTTTCAGAAAGTGGGCTTAGTAAAACTATTTATAAAATAAAGGGTTTCAGAAATGGGTTAATAAAAGATGTTAGAAAATGAATTTGGGCTTAAAATATTTGTTTTAGACTCGTTATTTATTCTTTTCTCGATCCAGACTAATTAGTAGAGCAGGGTATTAGTCATCCCTAATGTATATATGCATGACTTTTTGGATGCACCTAGACCTAATGGATGAATTCATGAATTTTTTGGATGCACCTAAACCTAATGTATGTATCTATGTGTTCGAACCTGTAAAGGTTGCCTACATATCCCGAACGGGGAATCAGATTGCATGTAGTTTAGGACTACTAAATGCAGATTGCATTAGAATAAATGAGGAGTTTGTATGCAATGAGATTGGTTTATTGAATACCTTTGCCTTTATCAGAATCTTGATTCATTTTGTTTCCTGTAATAATTGAACTTAATTATTATTATTATTATTACCTTTTCCTTGTAAAAATTCTCTAGTTAAAAAATCAGGAAGAGAATTATTTTCTCCTTTTATGAATTCTATTTGAAAATAAAAAACTGATAATATAGCTTGCCATCTGGCGAAAATTTTTTTTGAAACAATATTTTGAACATCATTTTGTAACATTTCTTTTGCTGATTTGCAATCTATTCTTAGTAAAAAGGTTTTGTTATAAAGATCATATTGAAATTTTGAAATACAAAGAACAATAGATAAAATCTCTTTTTTAATAGTTGAGTAATTTTTTTTAGAACCTAGCCATAGACCAGAATGAAATCTGACTATTTGCTCATTTTTATTTTCTGGTACTTTCTGTTTAAGAATGCTTCCACATCCTATGTCGGATGCATCTGCTTCTACTATCATGAATGCATTGGGATTTGGGAGACTTAAACATGGAAGAGACTATACTTTTTTCTTTTGACGTTTGTATTATATGTGTATGTTTGGATGACCAAGCGGGAGGATTTTTTCATAATCTTTTGTAAAGACATGAACAATATTATCTTAAGTTAGGGAAAACAAACTGAAATATAAATATGACATCCTAAAAATCTTTGTAGTTGATTTTTGTCTTTAATTTCATCTGGAAACTTGTTCGCAAATTCTATGGCTCTATTAATAGGTTTTATAGTGCCTTGAAAATATCATGTCCTAAAAATCGTATTTTAGTTTGAAATAGTTTCATCTTAGGAAATGAGACGACTAAACCATTCATTTTAATAACATGAAGAAAAATATTAAAGTTTTATTTTCAACATCATCAATATAGACTATTATATATTGAGTATAAGGATTAAAAATATCAATCATAATATTTTGAAATCCAGATGGAGCATTTTTTAAGCCAAAAGACATTACATTCCACTCGTATTGTCCAAAAGGAACATTAAAGACAGTTTTATATCTATCTTTTTCTTCTATTTGAATTTTCCAGAATCCACTTTCCGTATCAAATTTTGAGAAGATTTTTGCAATATAAAGACGACTTAATAATTATTTTTTATTAGGGATTGGGTACCTTATCCATTGTAAGACTTTATTAAGAGGCTTATAATTAATTACTAATCAGGAACTCCTCTTTCCTTTTCTGCTTGATTCATAACATAAAAAGCAGCACAGCTCCAGCCTCCAAGGAGATTTAGATGGTCTAATTAGTTTTTTATCTATTAAAGTTTGAATCTCGTTTTTACAAAATTCTAACATTTCTTGATTCATCTAAATAGGTCTTGCTTTAGTAGGGATAGCTTTTTCTAAAAAATCTTTTTCATAAGGAAGTGAAACCATATGTTTTTTCCTTTCCCAAAAAGCATCAGGAATATCTGCACATACCTCTTCTTTAAAATTTTGATCTAGATCAAATATTTTCTTTTGAATATATGGGTTTTTTAGTTGTTCTTCAATTCTTAAGTATGAAATTTATTGTTGTAAAAGAAATATTTGAGATTCCTTATTAGTTATTGTATTAATTTGTTGAAATATAGATGAGGATTGTAATATAGCTAAATCCTTTTGATATACCGGGGCAAGAAATTGAAAAGATATTTTCTTTCCCATAATATTAGTGTGTACACCAGTATGATCAACTGAAAAAGGATAAATTTGAGTAATAAAAGGAGTACCAAGTATTATTTCATTATTTATATCTTTTACTAAAATGAATGTGTTCTTAAAACAGTAACCTTGATTACAAATATTATATTTTATTTTTAATGGTTCACCATTAGCACTATGTAATTTTTCTATTGTTTTTTCATAAAAAGTACTAGGAATTAGTCCTTCTTTAATATAATTTTGATTAGCTCCACTATCTAGTAATGCTATAGTATTTAAGTGAAAGTCATTACCTATTTTAAGTGAAATGAGAATATACCATTTTTAAAAATTTATTCTATCTATAACATTTACTTAATCATCAATAGGATCTTGAGATGAAATTTGGATAGGAGGTAAGTTTGAAGTAAAAGGTTGATCCTTTTGACTATTCCAGTTAGTTTTGAAGTTCTAAGTCTTTAGTTTTGAATTCCAATAAATGTTCTTTAAGCTCTTTTACTTGTGATTTGAGGGTGTTAACTTTAGTTTGTAAATTGACAGGCAAAAGTCGTATCACCTTATCAAAAATAACCAAAAGTCCACTAACAAGTAGTCAGGGAAGTTAGGATCGAATCCACAGGGAGAAAGTTATACTATTGTATCTGAATTCTAATATTATACTAACTAAATCAGATGAAAATTGGTGTATGACTAAACTAATAGGCAAATGATAGAACTAAATATGAAGGTAATAATCAATTAATAAAGAACTAGGACTATGGATCACTATGCATACAATTCGGGAAATCAGAGACGAATAATAACTACCTAATAAGTCAATTTATCTAGGGCACATGTAATTTCTCTCGAACATTACCTCCCTCAAAGATCACCTAGCCGCTCTCGCATGGTCAAGGATCACTATGCCTAATGATTGAAAGCCTATACGAAATCTCTCCTCTCGAAGCAGATTCAATATTGCGATAGTAGAAGTACAAATCAGGCCTAATTCATAAATCTAGCATGAACGATTCAATCACAGGAAACAATTGAAATAAGGGGTAATTATACTAATCTATCAATCCCTCATTGCATACATAGACCCCCACAATCCTAGAAATAAAACTACTCACTCATGTTTGAGTATCCAATAACAAATTTCATATAAAAATCCATGCTTTGAACTATTGCAAATAACTAAGAAACTAATATAATCAATAATAGAGAAAGCAAATAAATATGAAGAGAATAAGGAAGAAGATTACCAAATTAATGAACTATATTGAACTTGCGAATAATCCAAAGGTTTGATCTTGAATAAAAATGAAGAGTAGTAAAAAACTAGGGTTCTTGAGAGAAACTATGAGAACTATCGACTAAAAACAAGATCCATAAAAGATGATCTAACTTTTCTATTTATACTAAATGCCCGAAACTCATTAAATGAGCGCGCGGAGGCGAAGCCCGATCGGGCCAAGTCAGCCCGATGAAATCAGGCGCAAAGCAGCAGCAGAAATCCAAAACAAGGCCTCGCCCGATTTCATCGGGCCGACACGCCCGATGGTATCGGGCCGCACACTAGCTCTAAGCATCTGGCGCAAAACAACACCAAGAACGCCCGATCGGGCTCTTTAACGTAATAACGACCGGGCGACAGAGCCAGATCGGGCCCGCAACAACACTGGTGCCACCCTTGCCAGCGCCCGATCGGGCGTCTTCTGCCCGATATGATCGGGCTAAGGCTCGTTCTTCTTTCTTGGCTCTAAATGACAAGTCTTCAATGCTTCTTTGCTCAAGGATCCTGGAAAGTATCCTCAGGACTTTGAAACTCCACCTAGAACCTCTCCAGTGGTCAAATAATTGTAGAAAAGAGGGAGATAACTCCGTAAAACCTGCAATCAGACATAGAACAGAAAACCACAACTAGATGGAGAAAGGTAGCATAAAATGGCTCCTAAGAGCACCATTGATACACATTTTAGCTCAAATGTAGGGGGAAAAACACTATATAAAACCATAACATCAAACTCCCCCAAGCTAAACCTTTGCTTGTCCTCAAGCAAAGCATAACATGAATAAGAATAAGATTGCTTCACCCCTCAGATGGAAAAGTTTAAACTCAATTATTTCCAACTCAAAATCATTCAAGCAAGCAAAATTCAAGTTCAGTTGCTCAGATCACCTAACTACCAATCACTTAAGTAAACCATCAAACGCAGCTGCCCTACATATCATGCAAATCTTGAAAAGGTGCTCACCGAGGTGTCACTCCTCTCAATTTTGTGGCAGGCAAAATATGTGCCCGATCTCTCACCAACCCAACCATAATAGCCCTTCCCACTCACACTCTCATGTGTTTAGAAAGGTATAATATCGCTCATCCTAATCAGGTCGACTCAAATAACAAACTTAATCTTCAACTTTGGCATATTGACTCATTATTATTCCAATAAACAATCAAACACGTGCTCAAAAGGTCTTTTTCAGGGTTGTAATGGGGCTCGGGTAAAGGTACGGAAATTATTTAGGAAATGTGGTGGAAAAGCAAAGAAAGGGGAGCAAAAAACACTAGTAGAACTAGGTGTGGTAGAAACAACTCCCATGGCATCAACAACTTAACCAAGATAATAACCAACTTTTGAAATTTCACGAACCAACCAATAATTGTCATTTTCAACATAATTTCCAACACTTTTGAAAGTTAACGAGTGAAGATCATAGAAATTTTTCAGATTTTTCACTATCAAAATTTTTTCTTTCTTTCTTTCACTTTATTTTTCTTTTTCTTTCTTTTCTTTGTACAAACATATCATTATTTTCCAACCGCCCTACGGAATCAACTACACAATATGATATAAACTTAACAAATGCTCCCCCAAGCTAGGCTTGGGACAATAGTCATTGCAAAGGCTCAAGGTGTGTAATGTGGTTTAATATAGATCCAAAAAGAAGTCATTAGGCTCAGCGGGGCTAGGGGGAAAAATTCATTAAACAACTCTGAGGCTTAAAATTAAACAAATGAACGCCTCTATCACAGCACATGCCTAAAGTTACCAGAACTCAACGAGTACAATGCCAAAACCAAGATAAGAATAGATCGGATATAGAGATAAATCCGAGGGCTAGAATGAATCCTCACAATCTAACCAATTCAAGCATGCAGTTAAAATAGGCACTTTATCATCAAAATTCACTCAAGATCAAGGCAATCATAGATCACATCACAACATCCCAATCACAAATGCCCAACTATCCAGTATAATGAGTTAAATCATTTTTTTTTCAAAGCAAAGTTCGGGGCACAGGGAAGCAATCAATCTATTCGTATTCAACTCGTATTTTTGTGTTTTTTTCATCAATATTTCATTTTTTTTGTGATTTTTCATTTTTTTCAAAGCAATTAAACTAACTTAAATAACCTAAAAAGCAATAAAAACAAAAGTAATACTTACAGAAGTCCTCCCCCAAGCTGAACGTGGCAATGACCTCATTGCAACAAGGGAAAGGAACGCATGGATATCAGTCATCCATAGAAATGTCCTCACCATCATCATCCGCATCTCCATCATCCTCACCTCCATCATCCTCACCGCCAGCATCCTCACCTCCATCACCCCTACTACTGGACTCTGGCTGGCTGTAATTCGGGTTCCAAGTGTACCAAGACGGGTGAGCATCTGTTTCTGCAATGGTATGCATTCTGTAGTAGTCATCGTACATGGGATACAGAGCGAGGTGTTGATCATTGGCCAATGTATCAACGCGCTGACTAAGGCTCTGGAGAAGTACAGTGTTGGCATCAACTTGCTGACCGATGCTCTGGATGGCGGTAGAGTTGGCAGCGATACCAGACTCCATCCGCTGGAGCATGCTCATCATTCCCTGAAAATCAAAAGAAGGAGGAGGAGAAGAATATGGGGGAGGGGGAGCATCAGAAGTAGAGCCAATATCAGCAGGATGAGGGGGGGCGGCGGTGAAATGTGCGCTGGGGAATCTCGGGGATGGGGGTGGGAAAGTCGGAACCAGCAATGGGAAGGTGGTAATGGGGCTGACCTGGTCGGATTTTTGCTAAGGGACTAGGCAGCTCAATAGAGCGCCTGCCGTTGATGCGCCACTGATATTTATCCCCAGCCCTCTCTAACCAATGGAGGCGATCTAGGAAAGCATAATCCATGAGGGTGGATCCGATGGCTGGCTGGTAGCGAGATTCGTCAAACCCGGGGATTTTCCTAGCAACAAGAGTCACTAACCCCCCATTTACAATGGCACGAGAGGTCAAGGTACCATCTGCTCTCCTCTTGGGGTAAGTGATGGCAATACGCTCCATCTGGAGCGCAACATGATGAGGGATGTTATATTGAAAATGGTCAGGCGTCCCTTTAAGCATGTTGCTGCCAATTAAGTACAGTTCATCCCCCCTTATTAATTGTCCTTCCACCCTCCTAAATAGTGTCTGCGACATAAATCGAACCCAAATTTTAAAGATGGGTTGGTGGATGTATTTGCCCTTGCAGTGTTGTAGGGTGAAGTCATTACCATCACCTGTGATGGCAAAGTACGTGCTACGATGGTGGTAATTAGGGGGGTGCCCAATCTCCCCACCACATTGTACTCGAAGTACCCGTGCAAATTCCGGTAAAGTGAGGTGGAAATCCTGATTGAGCAGTGTAAAGGATACATATGATACAGGTCCAGTTTGGGGTTTGGTAACCTTAAGACTGCTATAAAATTCATAGAACAGGACAGGATATGTATTAACATGGACGGAAAAGAAAGATTCCATGTCGATTATTTTCATGAAGTCTTTGAATTCAGAAGCAATACCCAATTTATTCAAAAATTCAATATCAAGAAAATGGGTAGGACTCACCTCGCGCCCTTTTAGACGCTGAAACCGTTCACGTTGCTCGGGTGACGAAAAGATGACATCCGAAAAGTCTCATCCCGTGGTGGTGGTGGTGGTGGTGGTGGTGGTTGTGGTGGCCCGGTGCCGGATCCGCGACGCCTCCTTGAAGTCATGATGCTTGGAAAATGTAGAGATTTCACACTCACTCTCAAGGGGAATGATGGGAAGGGGGCTTTTCTCTCACTTTAATGGTGGAATGAATGTGGAAAAGGATGGATGGGAGAGATGGAGTGAAAGAAAAATGAAGAGGATGGAGTGGGTAATTGGTAGGGGAAAATGAGAGGAGTGATTTTTGTGGAGATAGAAGTAGCTTGGATTGGAGGTTGTTAATGGTGGATGGAGAATTTGGGGAAGAAGGTGAGAGATGGGGTTAGGGCTTTAAGAAGAGAGAGAAAGAGATTGGGAGTGAATGAGGAAAATGAGTGGGGAAATCTGGATTTTATGAAGGAGCCGGAAACGCAGCCCGATCGGGGTGAGAAGCCTAATTTCATCGGGCGAGAAACTGCATCAGGAACGCCAAAAATCTGTTACGGGCCCGATCGGGCGGATTTCTTCGTCTTCCCAGGTCTTGACGGAATGCGCCCCGATCGGGCGAGATGAGCCCGATTACATCGGGCGAAATTTTCCCTTCAGGAGCAGAATGCTTGTTGCGGGCTCGATCGGGCGGTGGTGCCCGATAAGATCGGGCGGTTCCGATTTTCGTTGACGGGCGAACGCCCGATCGGGCGGAATCGCCCGATCGTTTCGGGCGCTTTTCTTTTTTCGTTCTTGTCATATTTCTTCGCGGGCCCGATCGGGCGGTTGAGCCCGATCTCATCGGGCAGATGCCCAGACAGCCTTTTTCTCGGAATTTTGCTATCTTCTTCATGGGAAGACGGACTTGGCTATTATGCAAAAAATTCCTGCACACATATAACCTCAAGGTAATGGTTAGTACCCTCTCACTCTCTCACCAAGACTACAAAACTAGAAAAAATAAAAACAAAACTATACTAAAAAGAAGAAAAGGAAAGGGAAAATCGGGTTGCCTCCCGATTAGCGCTGGTTTATGAGGGTCCCGCACGACCATAATGCCGCATCCCTCAAACAGAAGGGGAAGGGGGTTGGAGGTATAATTCCTCCACAGATCCAGCAAGAGCTCCTGTATGATAAAGCTTTAAGCGTTGGCCATTAACCTTGAATTTTTCACCTGTTGCGTTCATCACCTCAATAGAACCAAACTTGTTAACATTAGTGACAGAAAATGAACCAGACCACCTAGACTTCAACTTACCAGGAAAAAGTTTTAATCTAGAGTTGTACAATAAGACCTTGTCACCAATTGAGAACTCTCTACTCAAAATTTTCTTATCATGCCATCTCTTAGTGCGCTCTTTGTAGAGACGCGAACTATCATAAGCATTCAACCGGAGTTCATCAAGTTCATTAATCTGCAAAAGGCGTTTTTCTCCTGCTAACTTAGCATCAAAGTTCAGCTCCTTAACAGCCCAAAAAGCCTTGTACTCTAGCTCAACAGGTATGTGACATGCTTTCCCATAAACTAACCTGTAAGGGGTGGTGCCAATAGGGGTCTTAAAAGCAGTTCTGTAAGCCCATAAGGTGTCATCTAATTTGTCACTCCAATCCTTCCTAGATTTAGCTACCACTTTCTCCAAGATAGTCTTTATCTCACGATTAGACACTTCTACCTGCCCACTTGTCTGAGGGTGATAAGCTAGGCCAGTCCTATGGTAGACACCGTACTTCTTAAGCAGAGCCTCGAAAGTGCGTTTGTGAAAATGAGATCCACCATCACTTATGACAACCCTTGGTACCCCAAACCTTGGAAATATAATCTTTTTAAACATTTTCATAATGACTTTGGAGTCGTTAGTTGGTGATGCAAGGGCTTCTACCCACTTAGACACATAATTAACAGCAATAAGTATGAAATTATTGCCAGATGAAGAGGGAAAGGGGCCCATAAAATCAATACCCCATACATCAAATAGTTCAACTTCCAAAATGGGGGTTTGAGGCATCTCACGTCTTCGGGAAATATTTCCCGTTCGTTGGCATGCATCACAAGACTTAACAAATGTACTAGCATCATGAAATAAAGTAGGCCAGTAAAAACCAGATTGAAGTACCTTAGCAATAGTTTTGGAGGGCCCAGCATGGCCTCCACATGGCGGGGAGTGGGAGTGCTTCGAATGTCATGCACCTCCCATTCTGGATTACATCGCCTATAGATGGTGTCAGCGCAAAGCTTGTACAGTAGAGGGTCGTCCCAAAAATACTTTTTAGCCTCATGGAGGAATTTCTTCCTTTGCTGGTAACTCAGCTCTGGGGGAGTCTGTCCACTCACACAAAAGTTAGCAAAGTCGGCATACCACGGGGTGACAGAAGTGACTGCCAGGAGCCTATCATCAGGAAATGAGTCATCAATGGGTAGACCTTCTTCCATGTCTTCATACTGCAATCTGGATAGATGATCAGCCACTACATTTTCTGCTCCCTTTTTGTCGCTAATCTCTAAATCGAATTCTTGGAGCAGCAAAATTCACCGAATGAGTCTAGGCTTGGCCTCCTTTTTGGCTAGGAGATACTTCAATGCAGCGTGGTCAGTATAAACAATGACCTTAGACCCCAACAAATAAGTTCTGAACTTGTCCAGTGCATAGACCACAGCTAGAAGCTCGTTCTCAGTTGTGGCATAGTTAACTTGAGCTTCATCTAGGGTCTTACTAGCGTAGTATATCGAATGGAGAATGTTGCCCTTCCTCTGACCAAGCACAGCTCCCACAGCATAGTCGCTAGCATCACACATAATCTCGAAAGGAAGGTTCCAATCCGGAGATCGAATGATAGGAGCAGTAATCAAAGCTTGCTTGATCCTGTTGAAAGATACAAGACAGTTATCAGTAAATAGGAACGGGGCATCCTTGAGGAGCAACCGAGTAAGTGGTTTAGCAATTTTAGAGAAATCCTTGATGAAGCGGCAATAAAACCCCGTATGACCAAGGAACCTCGCACCCTTTTACATTCACAGGAGGGGGTAATTGCTCAATCACTTGAATTTTTGCTTTATCCACCTAGATGCCTCGTTCAGAGATAATATGACCAAGTACCACTCCTTCAGTAACCATGAAGTGGCACTTCTCCCAGTTCAGTACAAGATTGACATCTTCACACCTTTTCAAAACTTTAGCCAGATTTAGCAAACATGCATCAAAATCAATTCCATACACGCTAAAGTCATCCATAAATACTTCCATAATGGACTCAATGAACTCAGAAAAAATGGCCATCATACAACGTTGGAAGGTGGCGGGGGCATTGCATAATCCAAATGGCATCCTTCGATAGGTAAAGGTACCATAAGGGAAGGTAAAGGTGGTCTTCTCCTGGTCATCTGGGTGGATAGGGATTTGGAAGAAACCGGAATACCCATCTAGATAACAGAAATAAGAATAACAAGCTAGCCTTTCCAACATTTGGTCAATGAAGGGGAGGGGAAAGTGATCCTTCTTGGTGGCAACATTTAATTTCCTATAGTCAATGCACATACGCCAACCAGTTACTACTCTTGTAGCAATTAATTCATTTTTTTCATTTTTAACAACAGTAGTACCTCCTTTTTTAGGAACCACTTGAACTGGACTCACCCACTTAGAGTCAGCAATGGGGTAGATGATTCCAACATCAAGCAATTTCATAACCTCTTTCTTAACCACTTCTTGCATAATGGGGTTCAAACGACGTTGGCCTTGTATACTAGGACGATGATCATCCTCTAAGTGTAATTTTATGCATGCAGAAGTCATGGATTATGCCTTTCAAATCATCAATATTATATCCAATGGTGTGTTTGTGTTTTTTCAAAACAGATAAAAGTTGAGACATTTGACCATCATTCAATGAAGCACTAACAATCACAGGATAGTTTTCAGATTCATCCAGAAAGCATAGCGCAGAGAAGGGGGAAGGGGTTTCAGTTCAGGTTTCTTTACCTCTACCGGTTGAGTATCATATACTAACCGTTCCTTGTCATGAGTGGTAATACCGTCAAGCTCTTCACAAGTTAGAACTGCTTCCCAGTTATCCACTGCAGCACTCAAAGGATTGCCATCACCTGTAGATGATGCAAAACAAAGCAAAGCCTCTAGAGGATCCCGCAGAAGGGATTGAGGCATATCATCGTTAACTAGCACATCAATGACATCAATTCTATAACAGGCTTCCTCTAGCATGGGACTTTTCAAGGCATTGGTCAAACTAAAGGTCACCTTGTCATCTCCCATAGTTAAAGTTAATTTCCCATTCTTAACATCTATGACAGCTCCAGCAGTATGAAGGAATGGTCTCCCTAAAATAATTGGGATCTGAGTATCCTCTTCCATGTCAAGCACAACAAAATCCACAGGAATAAAAAATTTACCTACTCTCACAGGGACGTCCTCTAGGATACCTAAGGGGTAATTGACAGAACGTTCAGCCATTTGAAGAGTAATATTAGTACATTTTAAATCCCCCATGTCAAGCTTTTTGCATACAGTAAGGGGCATGACACTAACACTAGCACCCAAATCACATAAAGCCTTATCGATAAAAATGGTGCCAATGTTACAAGGGATAGAGAAACTCCACGGGTCTTTCAATTTAGGTGGGGACTGGTTTTGCAAAAGAGCACTACATTCTTCAGTGAAAGCTACAGTCTCAGTTTCATTAAAGGCTCTTTTCCTAGTCAGAATTTCTTTCAAAAATTTAGCATATGCAGGAACTTGAGTAATAAGTTCAGTAAAAGGGACAGTTACCTGCAGATGTTTCACTATCTCCAAAAACTTACCGAGCTGATGATCAAGCTTAGCCTTCAATAGTCTATTGGGGAACGGTACCTGGATCACAGGAGTGGGAGGTGGAACTTTTTCGGCTATCGTCCGCTTCTCTCGCATTGCTGGCCTCCTTAGGAGCCGTGGAATTGTCGTGGATGACTTCATCCTTGTCGGACCCAACCAGATCATCTTTAGGCATCTCGGGACTATCATACCGCGTTCCACTCCTAAGAGTGATGGCATTGGCAGTATCTCTTGGTTGCATGGGTTGTGAAGGTAATGACCCAGGCGGCCTACTAGCAGAAGAACTAGCCAACTGAGCTAGTTGAGTCTCCAACATCTTGTTATGCATACCCAAGTTTTCCAACTGAGCCTTTGTGTCTGCTTGAAAGGCATTAAAACCTTTCTGCATCTGAAACATCATATTCTTCAGCTCTGTCATGGCTGGGTCAGTAGGAGGAGCAGGGGGTTGTGGAGCTTGATTTCTCTGAAAACCAGGAGGAGCTTGTTGTTGAGGTTGATATTGTTGAACCTGATTCTGTGGGACATATGGTTGTTGAGGTTGAGGATTCAACACAGGGTGATTTCTGTACCCGGGGTTGTAAGTGTTAGAATATGGATTGAACTGGCCCCTAGATTGTGACTGAAATGCATTAACCGCCTCACAGTTGCTCCCGACATTAGAAGATAGGAGTGCAGGGCACTCTTGACAGTTGTGCCCAGGTATCCCACAAGCATCACAAATGGGAGCAATATAATTAGAAGCCCTAGCCATCGCATTAACACTCATATGGGAGGAGTCATTATCTAGCTTCAAGGAATCAATCTTCTGGTTTAGAGCAGCTAGTTGCCCGGACAATAAAGAAATGGCCTCGACATCATGTTTCCCTCCCTTCTTCATGGAGGAACGAATGGTGGATGCTTGATTAGAAGCGAGTTTCTCCAGAAGTTCATACCCCTCATCAATGGCTTTATCCATGAAAAACCCACCGGATGCTTCATCAATTACTCTCCTTGTATCGGCATCAACTCTAGTGTAGAAAATCTGACACAAATACCACTGGTCTAAACCATGATGAGGACAAAGGAGTTGCAGATCCTTGAACCTCTCCCAAGCTTCATATAATGATTCTCCAGGGTCTTGGGTGAAAGTTACTATGGCATGACGCATATCTGCAGTTTTCTGGTAAGGATACCACTTGATGAGGAAGATTTTGGATAGTTCTGCCCAGGTGGTAATGGTAGAAGGCAGCGTATTATACCAAAATAGAGCTTTGTCGCGCAGAGAGAACCCAAATAGGATGAGTTTCATATCATCGGCAGTAACACCAGCTTGTTTCTGAGTAGCACAACATTGTAAAAACCGCTGGTGTTGATTTGGGTCTTCAGATGGTAACCCAGCAAACTGATTATTCTGAACCATATTCAGAACATGAGACTTGATTTCAAAGCTTGTAGCAGCAATGGTAGGCATCCGGACCCCAGTGGGTACATTGTCAGGCGAAGGTTGTGCATAATCTCTGAAGGTTGGTTTAGCTTCGTCACCCATTATAGCAGTAATAGGTGAAGATGGTGGAGAAGGTGTCTTTTGGGAAGGTGTCCCTGCAGACAACTTCGCTTGCTTAGCTTGCTTTCTGAGTCTACGAGCAGTCTTTTCAATTTCCTGCTCATACACCAAAAACACTAGAACAAACGTGAGATGCTCCAAAGAACATGTGTTCTTCAGAGTAGAGGTTAGTGTAATACTATAATTCAGACAAAATAAAAATAAACCGTCTCCCCGGCAACGGTGCCAAAATTTGACAGGCTAAAGTTGTATCACCTTATCAAAAATAACCTAAAGTCCACTAACAAGTAGTCAGGGAAGTCAGGATCGAATCCACAGGGAGAAAGTTATACTATTGTATCTGAATTCTAATATTATACTAACTAAATCAGATGAAAATTGGTGTATGACTAAACTAATAGGCAAATGATAGAACTAAATATGAAGGTAATAATCAATTAATAAAGAACTAGGACTATGGATCACTTTGCATACAATTCGGGAAATCATAGACGAATAATAACTACCCAATAAGTCAATTTATCTAGGGCACATGTAATTTCTCTCGAACATTACCTCCCTCAAAGATCACCTAGCCGCTCTCGCATGGTCAAGGATCACTATGCCTAATGATTGAAAGCCTATACGAAATCTCTCCTCTCAAAGCAGATTCAATATTGCGATAGTAGAAGTACAAATCATGCCTAATTCATAAATCTAGCATGAACGATTCAATCACAGGAAACAATTGAAATAAGGGGTAATTATACTAATCTATCAATCCCTCATTGCATACATAGATCCCCACAATCCTAGAAATAAAACTACTCACTCATGTTTGAGAATCCAATAACAAATTTCATATAAAAATCCATGCTTTGAACTATTGCAAATAACTAAGAAACTAATCTAATCAATAATAGAGAAAACAAATAAATATGAAGAGAATAAGGAAGAAGATTACCAAATTAATGAACTATATTAAACTTGCGAATAATCCAAAGGTTCAATCTTGAATCAAAATGAAGAGTAGTAAAAAACTAGGGTTCTTGAGAGAAACTATGAGAAATATCGACTAAAAACAAGATCCATAAAAGATGATCTAACTTTTCTATTTATACTAAATGCCCGAAACTCATTAAATGAGCGTGCGCGGAGGCGAAGCCCGATCTGGCCAAGTCAGCCCGATGAAATCGGGCGCAAAGCAGCAGCAGAAATCCAAAACAAGGCCTCGTCCGATTCCATCGGGTCGACACGCCGATGATATCGGGCCGCACACCAGCTCTAAGCATCTCGCGCAAAACAACACCAAGAACCCCCGATGACATCGAGCCGGTCCGCCCGATCGGGCTCTTTAACGTAATAAAGACCGGGCGACAGAGCCCGATCGGTCCCGCAACAACACTAGTGCCACCCTTGCCAGCGCCCGATCGGGCGTCTTCTGCCCGATATGATCGGGCTCAGGCTCGTTCTTCTTTCTTGGCTCTAAATGACAAGTCTTCAATGCTTCTTTGCTCAAGGATCCTGGAAAGTATCCTCAGGACTTTGAAACTCCACCTAGAACCTCTCCAGTGGTCAAATAATTGTAGAAAATAGGGAGATAACTCCCGAAAACCTGCAATCAGACATAGAATAGAAAACCACAACTAGATGGAGAAAGTTAGCATAAAATGGCTCCTAAGAGCACCATTGATACACATTTTAGCTCAAATGTAGGGGGAAAAACACTATATAAAACCATAACATCATAAATCTTTAGTTGTAATTTGTTTAAAAATATTAGGAGTCGGATATCGGTCAAATATTTTTGAAAAGGTGACAGGTTTAGTTCTAGTGGGATTTTCTTCTTTACAAATAATGTCTTTTAATTTCAAAATTCTTTCACTTTATTATTCTTTGTAGTAACATTGATAGAAGGAAAAGAGATAATGCCTACATATTTGTTAGGTATAGTCCAGTTTTGAAAATTAATCGGAAAATATATCTCTTTACTATGTACTATGTTTAAGTTATTACTATCATGTGAGAACCAATTGACAACCATGAGAGAGAAAGAGTTAGAGAAAGAAAGAGAAAGGACAAAAGAAAAAAGCCCCAATTCATCTCAAAATAGAAACCCTAGCCAACCAAAAATTTCCCATCTGAATGACTTCGCATCTCAGATTGCAAGATCCTTCCTGTTTTGCTTCATCAACGGCCAATTATCAGTCTTGTTAGTGATTATTATAATTCAATTATCAAGTTTGTCTGCAATTTAGCATGATTTTCCCCCACAAATAATGTTCGAAAATCGCCTAAAATATTTGTCAGTTTTCGGAATTCAGTCATTAATCTCTGAGAGTAATTTGTTTCATCTCTTTGATGATGTTCAGTTAATTTCTTCTGTTTCCTATATTGGAATTTCTATACAGTCCTTAGAGTGGATCAAAGGTTTCATTTTTCTTCCATTCAAGTTCAAACTAGGTTACCTAGCTAGGGTTAATAGGGTTTGTGTTGCTATTTCGATTGAAGGTTCGATTTGGTGCTTTGTTCAATTTCATGGTGCTGCTCATTCTTTGGTTGCGCGTGGTTCCGTTTCTTCGATGACCAGTATTAATTTATTGTCGCTTCTTGGTGGTTTTGCGCCGTATATAAGTGCATCAGTCTTTGGAGGTTGCGGGTGGTTTGCACTGGAGGTGTTTTCCCCTTGTACTTCCCACCTCTTTTCAGAATACTCTTTGGTGGTAGAATTCAAATTGGCAAAATCCAGCCTTAGATGCTGCAATCTTCGTCTTTATCAAGATTCCTCATTATATGCGACTTTCCATGGTGTGAGTAAGCTTTTCTTTCTCTCGCCTCTAGGCCGTTCAGCTTCAGTTGGTGTTCATTTAGAAATTGATGAGATCATAGCTTTTTATTTATCTGCTATTTTGCCTATACTCAATGTGAGTTGCAACGCTATGTGTAAGTTGTGCTTACACCTAACTTCAATATATCACAATATAGAAATTGATGAGTTAATAATTTGTCATCTATATGGTTGCTTGCCTTTAGTTATTGTTTTGATTGAGAAAATTACTAATTTTTGTGGTATTCTTATAAGATTGGATGATGTGAAGAAAACCGGATTCCCTATAAAGGATATCCTACGTACTTGAATATTCTAGGTTATCTAAGAGATTTGTTAAGTTCATTTCTTGGAATTGGTTTCAAATCTGCTTGCTAGCAATGGTTGTGTTAGGTGCCATCTATAGTTTTTTAAAGATGTTAATCTATGTATTTGGGTTGGCTATCTATGTTCTGCCAATCTCAATGAAATCCAATCTAGACCTCAGAAGTTATTGGAATGCATTTTGTCGGTTGGATTGTATAGTTTTGCTCTTTTTCAAAAACTCTGTTATAGGCTACAGAAGCTATTGGATTGGAGGTCTTTCAAGTCCATCTGCATTTTTTATTGCCATATTCTAGCTATATTGCGCCTCAAGAAGGCTTCTCGGATAAAATTTGTAGTTTGTTCAAGGATGCTAAAATTCCTCAGTCGTAATTTCTTAAGACAACATCTTCAAGTGAGTACTCCTTTTAAGTATATCTGTATTATTAATCACGTTGATCTCAATAACACTTTATCTGGGTGGTGACACCTTATAAGAGTTATCTTTCTATATGATTTTGTGCATGAATTGATCGTATTCTGGATGCACGTTAGTATTTGGTCCAATATTTTTGAAAGCATTACGTTTCAGAAGATTGTGAGATTTACAGCCTCTCTGCTAGCTAAAAATGGTTGGTTTGTTGTTATTTAAGTAATTATGATTATTGGTTTTTGGAATATTCGAGGGGTTTCTAAGAAGAATGCATTGACTGATATTCGAGATTTTTGCTCAAGTAACTTCATTAAGATATTAATGATATGTGAAGTGAAAACTAGATTTCCCCCTTCCCTAATCATAGCAAACCAGTGTGGATTTCAACATGTTGATTATGTTCCTACTTTGGGACTAGCAGGTGGTTTATGGCTTCATTGGAAGGATTGTAATATTTGCCCCTTTAATTTAGTAGTACTACATAAAGCTGCTCATTTTATTTCTTGCTCTGTTACTCTTGTCAATGAACAATTTTCATTTATTGCGATTTTTATTTAGGCTCCTGCTAGACATGAACATAAAGCTGAATTTTGGGAGGAGTTGATTATGTATGTTAATAATCTATCTTCTCCCTTTGTTATACTTGGTGATTTTAATGAAATTAGTTGTGAACAGGATAAGTTGGGGGTGCAATCTTCAACTCTGCTAGAACTCATACCATGAATAATCTTTTCAACCAAGTTTCGTGTGTGGAGCATCCTGTCATGGGCTCTAGATTCACTTGGGGAAAGAAAAAAGCTGGCCCGAATAATATATTAGAACGTATTGATAAAGGTGTAGCTAACACTATATGGATTAGTAGATTCACTCAAGCTCAACTGAAACATCACCCCTTTACTTCTTCGGATCACTTTCAGGTGTCTTTAGATTTATCAATTTCTAAGAGTTCGAAAGCCCCTCCGTTTCGGTTTGAGAAAATGTGGTGTCAACGTAAGGATTATGACACGTTGGTTAAAAAGACGTGGTGTACTCATTTTAATGGTTCACATATGTTCAATCTTGTTAAAAAATGCAAACTTCTTAAAGAAAACTCTAAGAAATGGAATCTTTCCCAGTTTGGTAATATTTTTAGGCAATTAGTTTAGTAGATACCAAATTGGCAACAATTCAGGAGAAGCTTATATCTAATCCTCTATGCTCTTCTCTGAATCTACAACAAGAAAGTTTTCTTCAAAAACGTGAAAGACTTCTAACTTTTAGTCGTGAATACTGGAAACAAAAAAGTAAGACCAACTATCTCCACCTTGTGATGCAAATACTAAATATTATCATACTCTTGCCTCTATTAGAAGGAGTAAAAACCAAATTAAGAATTTTACTACAGATAATAATCAAGTCATTTCCTCCCCGGCCAGTATATCGATTGAAATCACAAGGGAATTTAACAATCGTTTTGTTTCGAATCCTCGTTTTTTTTATGAAGAAGTGGATTTCTCCCTTCTTTCTCCTATTGTTTCCCATGAAGAAAATTTATTTCTCACAGATATTGTGTCAGTGGAGGAGATAAAAGATGCTACTTTTGATCTGGCTCCTGACAAATCCCCAGGCCCATATGGTTTTCCTCCGTTCTTTTTTCAGAAATATTGGACCCTTGTCGGTAATTCTATTGTTAGAGCGGTTAAAGCCTTTTTCCATTCCGGGAATCATTTGAAAGAGGTTAACCACACCTTTCTAGCTCTAATCCCAAAGATTGATAACCCCTCAAGTGCAAATCATTTTCGTCCAATCAGTTTATGCTCTACCATATACAAAATAATTTCGAAAGTTATTTCTAATCGTCTTAAGTTAGTAATGGGGAAAATTATTCATCCCCTACAAGGTGCCTTTGTTCCTGAGCGCCTTATTCAAGATAATATTTTAATAGCGCATGAGGTTTTCCATTCTTTTAGTAAGAAATCAGGTGTAGAAGGTTGGATTGCAATTAAGTTAGACATGAAAAAAGCATATGATAGGCTAAAATGGGACTATATTTTAGTCTCTCTTAGAAAGTTGGGTTTTTGTTCCCAATGGATTGAGTGGATTAATACCTGTATTTCTACACTGTCTTTCTCGGTCTTAGTAAATGGCGTCCCAGGGGAAAGATTTTTTCCCTCTAGAGGTATTCGCCAAAGTGACCCTCTATCCCCGTATCTTTTCATTCTTTGTGCTGAGTTGCTTGCTAGACAACTTTCCTTTGCAAATTTACAAAAAGATAAACCTATTGGAGGTTCTATTGGTAAATCTGGAGTGAGAATCATGTTCCTTACTTTTGCAGATGATACAATGATTTTTGCCAAGGCTTCTGATCATAGTTGATCCACTATTAAGACAATTTTGGATAAGTATTGTTTAGTGTCAGGTCAGTTAGTTAATTTCCACAAGTCTGCTTTCCAATGTTCTCCTAATGTTTCAAATCTTGCCAAAGTTAATTTTCTAGGCTTTTAGGCATGAGTGAAACTTCAAATCTAGGGGAATATTTAGGTTGTCCTCTTATAGATTCAAGGGTTACCAAAGAAACTTTTGGGAAAGTCCATTGTATGGTTGTTAATCAACTCCTCCAAAACTCTTTCGCAAGCTGGTAGAACGGTTTTAATTCAAGCTAATATGGATACTAAAGCCAATTACCAGATGCAAAGTTTTTATCTTCCTAAACAAATCCTTTCAAGTTTAGATAAGACCTATAGGAATTTCTTTTGGAATAAAGATAACATCAATAAGACAGCTAAGTTGATAGGTTGGGACAAAATTAGTTTACCAAAACAGTACGGGGGTTTAGGAATTCGGAAGGCAGATGTTAATAATATTGCTCTTCAAATGAAACTTCTTTGGAAAATTGTCAACCAAAAAGATAATCTATGGGTTAATTTAGTTAAGAAAAAAAAATTGTAAAAATCAGGATATTCTATCTCATAAAGTCTCTTTAGTAGCTTCTTGGCAATGGAAAAAGCTCATGTCTCTTAGACCCCTGTTTAGGCAGGGGTTGAGATGGCAAGTAGGGGACGGGAAGGAGATCAAATTTTGGGATGATAATTAGATCTTCAAATATCCCCTTAGAAAAATTATTATTCCCACTTATGAGTCGAAACACTTCAAAGTGATTGATGTGATTGATGATCATGGGCTTTGGGATCGGGAGAAAATTGCTTCTCTTGTCGCTCCCCATATAGCTTCAATTATTTATTTTTCCTTTCTTCCTTCTAACCCTCAGTCTGTTACTCTTATATGGGGTTTGACGGCTGATGGGGAGTATTCAGTTAAGTCAGGGTCCATGTTGGCTCAAGGTCTTCATAACCCGAATTTTGAAAAGGTTGAGTTTGCTTGGCTTTGGAAGCTTCATGTTCCTCCAAAAATCAAAATTTTTTTATGGAAGCTTGTCATGATGGGCTTCCTACAAAAGATAGACTTGAAAAGTGTAAGGTCTTTCTCCCTCAGCAATGTGCTTTATGTAGTAATGCTCTTGAAACTCTTTCTCACCTTTGTTTTGAATGTCCCTTCACTTTGGATGTGTTTGATTGTCTTCATGACAATGGTGATTGGCCAAAACTCCCTCAACATGTCAATTTTTCTAGTTATTTTTCTTTCCGTTATTGGATAGATTTCTGTCATTCTGAGCTCTCCCTGGAAGTAATCAAAAAGTTTTCCTTTGTGTGGTGGTTTATCTGGTTCTTTAGAAATAAAGTGATTTTCAATGATGAAGGCATTTCCCCTCGTCATGCTAGGTTTCAAATTAAAAGTTGTTTTACTCAATGGTCCAATGTGGACTGTGAGGTAGATGACTTATTGTCTGCCTCTTTTTCTTCTCTTAAGAATCATCTCCCCCCAGTTTCTCGAGCGGATACTAATCTCATGTGGTCCCCCACTCCTTCAAATTTTTGCAAACTAAATTTTGATGGTTCTAAATTTAGTAATGGTAATGCTTCCTTAGGCTTTGTGATTAGAAATAGTGATGGAGAAGTTATTTTAGCTGGTGCTAAGTCCCTGGGTTCTCATGTTTCTATAATTCAAGCTGAGGCTTGGACTCTTAGTGAAGGCATTAAGGGAGCCTCTTTCCTTAACATCTCTCATCTCATTGTAGAAGGCGATAATCTAGGAGTCATCAATTCTATGAATAATTCTTGGCGTATTTCGTGGGTTCTTTCTAATACTGTTAAAGATGCAGGTGTAGATACTCTTCGGTTTCAGGCGTGCGAGTTTCGTCACTGCTTTCGCGAGGCTAACAAGGCTGCTGATTTCATGGCTAGGAAGGCGCATGACTACCCTTCCATGTTATATTGGTTTCCTCCTTATTGTATGGATTTCTCCCTTATCATCCGAAAGGATGTTTTAGGCTGGCCCCCCGACTAAGGTGTTAGTCTAAGCTTGTTCTCCTTATCAAAAAAAAAAAAAATCATGTGAGAACAACTTTCTACAAAAAGTAGCCATGGTCACATAGTAATAAAAATTTAGTGCATAAAGCAGTTAAATAGATGCATATAAATGGGACCAACAGGACCACCATTACCGGGACCACCTTTTCTCCTCTTTATCGGCTGACCAACGGATTTAACAAGGGCTGACCAACATCTGGCCAACACTTAATGTAACTTCTCAATTACTAAACCCACAAAATTATATATACTATATGATATAGGTAACTTTTAGTGAAAAGTACTAACACTAGATAGTTAAACGATGCTTAGTACATATAAAGTTAATAGATTTCCTTTTAAATAAACAAAACATAAACTATCCTAATAAAATATAGAGTTTTTTCTAATCAAAAAAAAAATATATATATATATAGAGTTTTTTGTCATAAACAACCTTTTAAAACAACTTTTTTGCGAAAACAACCTTTTAAAAGTGTTTTTGCAACTTACAACCTAAAACCAAATTTTTTTTTGCGAAATGAAACCTAAAACTAAATTTTTTTGCCAAATGAAACCTTTTTCGGATTTCCTTCATTGACCGTTAAGTATTGGCATTTGACCGTCCAACTTTCATTTCCCTCCATTTCTCTTCCTTTTCATTGATTCATTTCCCTCCTTTTCCCTCCATTTCTTAAAATTCTTTCTTTCTCCTCTCCTTTTCTCTCTTGAATGACAAACTTCCATGGTGACATTTTAAATGATGGTGGAGGTGGTGGTGGCGACGGGGGTGAGGATGGTGGTGGGTATGAGAAGAGAGAAAGAAAATGAGAAAGAGAAGAGGAGGAAGAAGGGAGAGAGAATGGGTATGGTTTAAGAAGAAGAGGAGAGAGAAAATTAAGGGTCAAGTGTTAAAGGAAAAAAAACTGATGGTCAAACGCAAATACTTAACGGTCAATGACGGAAATCCGAAAAAGGTTTCATTTCGCAAAAAAAATTGGTTTTAGGTTGTAAGTTGCAAAACAACTTTTAAAAGGTTGTTTTTGGCAAAAAAATGGTTTTAAAAGGTTGTTTTTGAAAAAAAAAACTAAAATATAGTAGCATGTATTATAAATTGCAATTAGTAACAAGTTATATGTATCGTATGAATACATAAATTCATCAAATTAGCTAAAAAACGAAAAACACTAGATGATGAAATAAGAACCCAATTATTAGTTTTAGCATAATTAGTAGTACTAGTATGAGTAATTATACTAGTTTTGTTTCTAATATCGGCAGATCCTATCCCCCGGCATTCACACACAAAGATGCACAAGTAGTATAATGATATGCAAAGTTCCAAACTATAGTCTAGCTCTACATCTCAATCTATGGTCAGGTTTAGGTTAAAGGATGAAAAGGGTCCATGACTAAGAGATTGATCCCACGATTCGTGCCTTTGCATAACAAGGTTGCCACGTGTAAGACGCACTCCAGTTCTCAAGTCAGGTACAAGAGAACAATGTCATGGTTAGGTAGGTTTGCTTATGACTAAGATCCAACACTATTGCTCAGGAAACTTTCCGAAGGACAAATCATAAACCCCTCGTGGGTAGCCTCACGCATAGAACATGCGCTAATGAGGCAGGGAAGATTGTCCTTATGTTGTCTTAAACAATAGCTATGCATATGCAAAACAGTATATTATTCAAAAGCATAAAAAAGAAAATTAATCGTATTTTTCAAGTTTCACCACTCATTTTAAAAAATATATTTTTTTAAAACTCCTCCCTAGTGAAGTCGCCAAATTGTAGGCGTGATTTTATTTCGCCTACGCGGTGAGCGTGTATTTGACTACCCCATTGTTAAAGTTTTATTAAATACGTTTTTGAGGTTGCCAACAAGTCTTTAGACGAAGACTCATAAACCTAATTGGATAATTGGAAAACCATAGGGACCAATTAAGGATTGATCCAATGTAGATTTTCCCTTCACAACATCGTTAATGGTCGTGAACAAAAAATTGAGTTCGGGGTTAGGGTACGAACACGGTCAGGAACCACGTTCGCCCATTATTGCCTCTACTTAACACGATTCATAGCAAGTTTTATGCAAAAGAATAACCACATAATGTTTTTAAGCAACCTAAAAAAGATTAGTTTAGGTTGGTTCATTAAACACACAAAATACTACTTTTTTTGTGATATGTTCATTAGCAATCAAACTACTTGGTTTGTAGCAGGTTGTCTATATTATCTGATTTAAACATTAGAACACATTTATTTAGGTCTTAATTGACAATTACATACAAGGTGAAAAATATATTGCAATCAGACATAAGAATAATGTTCATGAAAAATAAATAAAATAATAAATGAAATTATCTCAGGGAGTTAGTATAATATATAATATACAATACTTACCATCACAGAAATACGTACCGTCGCAGAAATACGTTAACAATCTATATCGTGAATAGAGTGTTAGTAACTTCAAGAAAATAAGAAAAATAAATAAAGAAATAAAATAAAGCTTGTTATTGACCTTCAGAAATTACACCACTGTATAGGATTGTTGGTTTGTACGAAGTCGTTGATGTGTACGAATCTTGGAAAAATGAATTAGAACGAGCCTTAAAATTTTGCGTGATGCGTCGAGTATTAGTTGAAAAATATTGATTTGTTTGATGTTGCCGTATATGGTACTAGGTGTGGATGATGTATAGTGTAGAGATTACTTTAGTGTAGATGATTATTGTGTGATAAAGTGTATGATGATGATGGAGTATATATATGGCCAGGTAGTTAGTGTTAGACGATGATTAGTGACTTAAGTGAGAGTATTAGCTGGGTGATGATAAAGATTGATGATTTAGGCATTGACCTTTCTAGTCAGATATTGATGAATAGTTATGGTGAGGGAGAGTAATATGGAGTACGGGATGTCCAAGTTACAAATTTACGAGTAGAGTTGGGGCTTATAGAAATTCAATATCATGGGGTGCAATATACCTGGTGTAATAATCGGAAGGGTGATGATAGAATTTATGAGCGGCTTGATCGAGCATATGGATCTGATGGCTGGATGCAACAATATCCTGAGGCCTCGATGCTTAACTTGCCAATCTTAGTTTCAGACCGTAGTCCGATAATTCTAGATACCGACCCGGAGAGAATTAAACGAAGGAGGCCCATTTGAATTGAATCGTGGTGCTTAAATTTTAAGGAGGTAATGTCATTAGTTGACAAAAATTGGGATGAAAAGATTATGGGCTCCCCTATGTTTTGAGTAACTCGAAAATGTGCTAATATCCGATTTAATTTGTTTAACTGGTGCAAGAGTTTTCAGAAGCATCATAATATGGATTGGGATGAAATAATGGAAAATTATGAGCAATCTCAGCTGGAATTAACTGGAGGGAATCATGCTGGTAAGGTTTGTGGAGACAGAGAAGCTAAGATTCGTATGCCACAAGACCAAAGGGTGAGGGTACAGTTGGACTATTGGAAGCAGCGTGTAAAGGGTAGGCAGTTGTTATGGGAAGACATGAATACTCGGTGGTTTTTCAGGAAGGCAAAAACTAGAAGAAGGAGGAATGAAATTTTAATACTAAAAGATTGTGAAGGGAAGTGGATGTCTAATAGGGATGATATTAAACGAGTAGTTGTTGAGCATTTTACAGGAATTTTTGACTGTCACAGGAATGTTAGCAATGATTGGCAAATTCCTGAGATTGGTGAAGATCTAATTCCGGTTTTACAAGAACATCATGTTAACAGCTTGCAAGAGGATGTGAGAAGAGAAGAGGTTGACAAAGCAATTTTTCAGATTTCTGGATTGAAAACGCCAGGACCAGATGGTATTCCTGCTATTTTTTATCATAGGTATGGCCGAGAATTGGAGATGAAGTGTTTGAGGCAATTAAATATTTTTTTGAAAAAGGATACGTGTTGAAGGAATGGAATTTTACACATATTTGCCTGATCCCAAAGGTTGCGAGACCCGAGGAAGCTACAAAATTTAGGCCAATTAGTTTATGCAATGTGGTGTATAAAATCATTTCAAAAGTTATCACGAATAGGCTCAAGCCGATTCTTCAGACGGTTGTTGGACCGGTACAAAATGCCTTTGTAGCTGGGAGGTTGTTAACGGATAATTGCTTGATAGCTCATGAGGTGATGATGAAAATAAATAGACAAAATCGGGGGAAGCAGTACTATGCTGCTATAGAGATAGACATGTATAAGGCATATGATAAGGTTAATTGGAGGTTTTTGGAATGGTTGCTTATGAGGATGAATTTTTCCAGAAAAATGCAGGAATTGGATTATGCAATGTGGGACTACAGTGTCGTACGCCATTTTGATTAATGGGGAGCCTTCTGAAAAGTTTGTGCCATCATGTGGACTAAGACAAGGAGACCCGATGTCGCCATACCTCTTTCTCCTGTTATGGAAATTCTGTCAAGATTGATTAGGAAAGCCGAAGAGTCTGGGATGTTGCAAGGAATTAAAGTGTCTCGATTTGCTCCGTCGATTTCGCACTTATCTTTTGTTGATGATCATTCATTAATGTTTTTCAAGGCCACTCTCAGTTCTTGTCATGCAGTAAGGGAAGTATTACATCGGTTTAGTGACATTTCGGGCGAGGTTATTAATTATAATAAGTCGTTAATTAAGTTTAGTCTGAATACCCCACAAAGTGTTAGGAATCAATTCCGTGATCAGGTGGGTACTCCGGCGGCAGCAGAGTTAGGGAGATATTTGGGTTGTAATATATAAATAGATGGCAGAAGTTCAACCAAGTTTATTGGATTGCTGGACAAAGTCCGTAGAAAGCTTGGGAGTTGGAAAAACCTAGTGTTGTCTCAGGCTGGTCGTCTTTTGTTAATTAATAGCGTATTGGCTTCATTAAGTCAAAAAGTGATGTCAGTCTTTCTACTTCCCAAGTATGTTGTGGACAAAATGAATGCTTTGTTTGCGGCGTTTCTGTGGACATTTGCACAGGGTAAACGTTCAATTCATTGGAAGAAAAGGGAGGTTATAGAGATGCCTAAGGGCTTGGGAGGATTGGGAGTTAGGAATATCTATTGGATGAATAGGGCTATATTGGTTAAGCAGGCACTCCGTATTCATCGTAATCCGGATCTTCTGATTGCACGAGTTTACAAATCTAAGTATGCTGAATCACCTTTAGAATGTGCACTGGCTGATAGAAGGTTATCGGTTGCATCATGGGGTTTCAGAGGTATGGTGCGGGCGGTCAAGAGCTGTAAGGAGGGATTCATTCGGCTGATTAGGAATGGATCAAGAACTCAAATTATGACTGATAAATGGGTGAGTGGTGGTGATTTGAAGTTGAAGCAATGAGTCAGTTTATCTCAGCAGGGGGTTTACAAGGTGAGTGACTTGATGGTGATGGGGAAGAAAGAGTGGAATGCAGGCCTTGTGTGGAGATGTTTTGCAAAGGAATCAGCCCATAGGATTTTGGCAACTCATATTCCTCAAGCAAGTGCGGAAGATTGTCATGAATGGGCCTCAGTGTCCAATATCAATGATATTAAAACAAAGGATGTATATGCCTTTATGATGCAACAAATATATGGTGCAAGGGCAACTTACCAGGACCGCATGTTTTGGAGTAAGTTCTGGAAGTTGGAGATACTGCCTAAGTGGAAGATATTCCTATGGAGATTGATTCATAACGCCTTAGCTACTTGTGCTAATTTGAATGGAAGAGGTTTTGGGATTGGTAATATTTGTTGCTTGTGTCAAGGTAGCGTGGAAACAGAGGCCCATTTATTTCGTGATTGTGAGGTAAGTAAACATGTTTGGTTTGCATCAGAGTTAGGACTTAGGGTGGAACATGATTCAATGATTCCGATGGCCGAATGGGTTAAAAATTGGTTTACCTATTTCTGGAAAATGGATGGTAAAGAAGGATTTAGGAGGAGTGTGCTTGCAGCTATTATGTGGTCAATCTGGGTGTATCGGAATAAGGTGGTGTTTTGTCACCAGAAAGTGGACCGGCTCGGGATTCTGAAACTAGCTGATAAAGAATTAAAAGGCGTGCAGAGGAGGAAGTTTCTGATGGAGAAATCACTCAGTCCCTATAGTTGTAAGGTGGGAATGGAAGTTGAGTCGTATAGCGTTGTCGGTTACAAGGAGAACTGTGTACGATTCAGATTGGTGCAGTTTGGAGGGAGAAGGGGAAGGTTTGAAGTCTAGCAGGCATTGCTTGGATTGGGGCAGGAGACAAGTTTCAGTTCCAAGGGGCTACCAAAGTTTTTGCTACGTCTTCGTCACAGGCGGAAAGATATGCGTTTCTCAGAGGTTTGCAGGAAGCAGAGAAGCGACAATGCAGAAATATTAGGTTATTAACTACCTCCAAGAAGCTTCTCTGTGCTTTTGTAGATAACAAGGTGCCATGTGATATTGCGAGAATTGCCTTAGATATCAAGGAATTATGTAAAAAGTTCTTGTATTTTGAGTGTTGTAAGGTCCATAGAGGTCAGATACAAGGTGTTGGTCGTCTTGCTAGGCAAGTTAGAAGTGGTCAGTTGTACTAGGTATGTATCTTGTAGCGTGGATTTTTACTTACTGCAAAAAAAAAAAAAAAAAAAAAAAAAAAAGAATCAAGTCGTAGGCGGCTAGGCGCTGTATATACGTGAGAATTGTTTTTTTTTTTCTACAATGAAAAAATTTGCATTAATTAATAATGTCCTGAGAATTGTTAGGCCGTGTGTTTTGTGAGAATGGCTTGGGATTGATGATTAATTAGGTATTATATAGGGTTATGCATTAGGGAAGTCATAGGGAACCTAAAACAATTAGGTCTTTGAAAAGATATTTATTTAAGAGATTTTAGAAAATAGTTAGATAAAAATATTTGAAAATATTTTGGTGAAATATGACATTTTTATAAAAGATATTCTTATTAATAAACCTAATTCATATAATTAAGTAACATAATTAATTAAAATGGGAAAGAAATTAGATTTTAGAAAATGGGCTTTCATAAAAACTATTTTTAAAAGGTTTTCGAAGATGGGCATTTATAAACTGTTCTAAAACATTTCAGAAAGTGGGCTTAGTAAAACTATTTATAAAAAAGGGTTTCGGAAATGGGTCAATAAAAGGTGTTAGAAAATGGATTTGGGCTTAAAATATTTATTTTAAACTCGTTTTTTTATTTTTTTCTCGATCTGGACTAATTAGAGCGGGGTAAAAAAAAATCTAAAGTCGAGAGGTTCTCTCTCTAAACTCACAATAACATCTACAAACCCAAATTAAAATAATCCCACACTCCAATCTGAATTTCCTAGTGATAGTGACCTTTTCAAACTTTAATCTAAAATTTAGTCGATTGCGAAATCAATTCATGTTGATTTTGTAATCGCAGATACGTATTTGCTACATTTGTTCATGTATCTCATTACCATAAATCCCAGTTAGTTTCGTTGATTTAGCCTTCCATAAAAATCCCTTTGTTAGTTTAATCCATAGTACTTTAATATTTATCACATGGCATCGGAGATCTCTAAATCCATGGCTCACTTCGTGATTTTTCATTCCAAACAAGGGTCGGTTCTCAAACCACCTGGGGAGATTGTGGAGGTATCCAACACTGATTTACAATGTTTGGTGGTTGGAAAATTCCTGGATGCTCGTGATTTTCAGGTGGGGGTGATACAAAAATGGGTGGATTCATGGATAACAAGACAAAGAATAAAGGTACAAAAAGAAGGGAACTTGCTCTTATTGTATTGCAATAGTGTAGAAGATAAAAAAGACTTGTTGGGCTTATCTGGAACGTTAAACTTCCATGGTGCTCTGTGTATCATAAAGTCATGGAGGATGTCGGATTCACTAAGATCTCTCAACTTCACGGAGATGGCTCTATGGGTTAAAGTGAGGGAATACCACTAATAGTGGGATCAGTTAATGTGGCTGAATTTTTATTATCTAAAGTGGGCACTGTTCTTTGGTTCGATGCAAAATCACTAGCTCCTGGTCCAAAAAATATTACAGAGCTCTAGTATGGGTCAAATTGAAAGGAGCATTGCTACCGGGGGTATTTCTTGAATACCATCCGGGTAAGTCTGTCTGGGTTGCTTTTAGATACGATGGAGTATCCATATTTTGTAAAAGATGTGGGCAAATCGGCCATAAAAGTTCTTCATGCATGGGAAACTGGAATAAAATTAAGCGTGACATAGATGATGTCATTCAACATGCATGTAATTCCTCATCGCAGCTTATGTTGGGGAAAGAGAGCGCGCCATTGTTTACAAACAAGATTATAGGACTACCCAATACTGAAGAATATCTCACGACTAAAGTCAGGCTAGACAGGTTCACGAAGACACCGGATGACTGGTCGTCTGATAGTAGTCCTAGGAGCAGTGATGAGGATGATGATTCAGGCAACAATGCTGAAGGTCCTATGGAGCAATCTAGTCCTTCAGAGGGCAGTAATACAAATGAAGATGATCATGGGAGCTCAACTTGAAAGAGAAAATGGAAGCTCCCTCCTTTCAACCATCAACACCAAACATAGAAGATTTACCATTGTCTCCCTCATTTTTTTTGCTGATATTGAACCCGAATTTCCGAATGTGTTTTTAAATACTCAAAGCGACTTCGTTCAGCAAGAATCGGTTTTTTGAAAATTGAACTTGGCCCAACAACCCACAGGTCATTAACTTCACTAATGATCCAGTGGGTTTCAATTCAGACCAGCGTGAGATGGACTTCCTTCAAGAGATCGTTGGTGGTTCGGGAAATGCGGATATAAATGAGCAAGATTGACACTCATCAGCAGACTGGTCTGAGAGTTGGGGAGAAGGGGTCTAGAATTTTCTCAACGAAGACGAAGGTCGTGTTTCACCCCAATCTGGTGTAGGGGTCCTTGGTTCTCACTCCTCCGTTTAGAGTGGTTCTTCTAGTTATTATCACTCCCAGATAAGTGACATCCAATTTTAGAATTTGCTCATATTTCCGTGTCAAGGATTTGGTGAATTGTTAGCAACCGTGGAGAATTCAGCAAGATTGAGTGGAAATTATGTTCCTAATGACATGGATGAAGGTTGGATAGTGGGTGTACCAGATTTCATGGGAATGGGTGGCACCATGAGTGGTGAAAACTTTCTAATTAGTCACGTAGGGATAGGGCAGCAGTTTGAGAATAAGGAGGGAGGGATTGAGAAGCTGCTTGATTTTGATGCTGGGATGGCTTTTAATATCCTTGAAGAGGAAGCTGCTTTGAAGAAAGATGAAAAAAAGAAAATGGGGAAAGGTAGGAACAAGTTGGACAAGTTATTCTGCAAGACTTTTTTTGGGTAAAAAACCGGTTAGGCGCCCCTCGAAACCTAAATATGATATCGAACACCCCGAATAATCTGTCAGGAAGAGGAAATTTGAAGAAATTAAGAGAGAGGTGGAGGAGTATGCTGATGAATTAATGGTAAAATATGACGCTTGGCTCAAGGAAAGAAGGGAGGAATTTGCTCAAAGGGTCAAAAGGTTTAAGTCGATGGAGTTCTTCATCCTTGAGGCTTCGGAGTCTGAGCCATATCAGTCTCCGGTACCCAAATGAGGAATTTGGCATGGAATTGCATGGGTATAAACTCGGCGGACAACCCTGCAATTCCGTACCTGATATGGATGGTCCGCAAATATCACCCCCATGTCCTATACTTGATGGAGACTAAGGCGAAAAAAATGTCATAGTCAAGAGCTTCCTTAGGCTTTTGTGATGTAGTTTGTAATGAATTAGAAAATAATGCTGGTAGTAGTGCTATTTTTTGGCTTCCTAGTGCTAGTATGATAGTTAAATCGGTGCTTAGAAACTACTTTGTTTGTATTATAAATAATGTAAAAAATGGTGTAATGCATGAATGGAAGCTCATTTTGTTGTACGGGTCCCTGTATGTTACAATGCGTAAGGAAATTTGGGAAAGTTTAAGGGATGAAATATCTAATGGAGTAAATAAATATGTAATTATGGGGGACTTAAATCAAGTAGAAAATAATAGTCAAAAATTAGGAGGATCACAATTAATTTATGGTAAAGAAATTTTCGCTCAATGGAGATTTGATCTGGGGCTATATGAAATTGCCACCCATGGAGCAAATTTCACTCGGTGCAATAATAGGACGGGTAGTGAACGAATATAAGAGAGACTAGACTGGGTATATGGATCAGAATCATGGACGGATGTTTTTTCCAATGCCTCCGTAATGAACTTTTCGAATCTATTCTCATATCATAGTCCTATTATGTTACAAACTGATGCTGAAGGGGGACCACGACGTAGCCCGATTAAGATGGAGGTTTGGTGTTTGGGTTTCAAGGAGATTAGTGACCTCATATGGAGTATACAAGTTGCAGGTTCGTCGATGTACTCACTTGCAAGGAAATGTGCAAATATTCGCTTCAAGCTATATAATTGGTGTAAACAATATTAAATGAATAACAGAATAGAATGGGAAAGTATTATAGAATCGTGTAATGAGGCTCAAGGAATTTTAGGTATGCAAGACGAAATTTGGGAAGTAAAAGGGGAGAAAGAATGGAAAGTGCGCCTAAAGCAGCAAGAGAAAATGCAGGTTCAACTTCAATTTTGGAGGCAAAGAGTTAAAGGGAGGTGGGTAGCTATGGAAGATACACATCTATGGAAGATACAAACACAAAATGGTTTTTCATGAAGGCTAAGACCAGAATGAAGCGGAATGAGATTCTTATGTTAAAAAATGAAAATGGAGAATGGATCTCGGATAGACAGGATATTCGTGAAGTAGTTTTAAAATATTTCAAAAATGTATTCACACAATCCAACTCCCTGAATAGTGATGGTGAATGGAAAACATTGCAAGAATTGAAACATTTGATACCTAAATTGCATAGCACCGATCAGCTAAATTGATGAAAGAGGTTACTAAGGAGGATATTAAAATGGCGTTATTCCAAATAGGGGCTCTCAAAGCACCTGGTCCACATGGTATCCCTGCAGCGTTCTATCAAAAGTCGTGGGCAACGATGGAAAAAGATATTTATGATGGAACAAATTGTTTCTTCAACAAGGGTTGTATGCTAAAGGAATGGAACTATACTCACATCTGCTTGATTCAAAAAGTGGAAAGACTAGAGGATGTAGGTCAATTCAGGCCTATCAGTCTATGCAATGCCGGACTCGCAAAACGCTTTTGTGCCTGGACGACTACTCTCTGATAAATATCTTATTGCTCATGAAGTGATGAATAAGATACGTAAGTACACGAGGAGCCAAAATTATTCCGCGGCACTGAAAATTGATATGCTCAAAGCTTACGATAAAATAAGTTGGATGTTCTTAGAATGGGTGCTAAAGGCGATAGGACTACCAGAGAAGTATACTCATTGGATTATGCAATGTGTCACAACCATTTCATACTCAATCGTTGTTAATGGGGAGCCATCTAGGAAATTCACTCCATCATGTGGCCTTAGGCAGGGTGATCCTTTATCACCGTACTGGCGGGCGCGGATGTGTCGTTGTGCACCGCACCCGGCCAAAGATAAAATTTCTCCTACTCTCTTTTACACTAAGCAAGTATAATGGAGGTCTTATTAGAAAGACGAAATAACTAGATATAAACAAAATGAGAAATCAATTATAGGAAGATCTTGAATCCATTAACATGCACTCAATTCATTATCAATTAACCTGATTCTATTCATTTCCATAATTATCTTTGTCGAAATTAACTCGTGTTCTCCTTATTCTTAGTTGAATACAGATCGTGACTATAAAACCTAACTAAAGGATAACCTTATATGCGTCTAAGCCTTAATCGCATACAACGATAAACATTTAAAATTATTCCCCAAGAAATAACCAAGACGTTCTCCTTTAGCATAATCATGCAAAAATCATAGAAAGCAAGCATAGAAATTAAACCATAATCAAAGGAACTAAAAGAGAAAGATCTCACAATAATGCTCCATATTAATCTCGTTCAAAGCTACAATCATAGCATAACCAATCCCATAATTGAAATCTACAAAACCTAAATTAAAAAAAACTAAAAAAAAATTTTTTTCCCTAGGTCTAAAAACAAAGTTTAGTATTTATACTAAGGCTCAAGTATGTTAACATGGGGAGCCAGTCTAGGAAATTCACTCCATCATGTGGCCTTAGGCGAGCCGGTGATCCTTTATCACCGTACCTATGTATACTAGCTAATGAGAAGCTGGAATGCGATATTAACAAACTTATATCGCAAAACTCGAACTCGCTAAGGATGATTTATATGCAAACCTTAACAATTACGAACAAATCCCTTAGCAATGTGCACCTAAAATACCACAAGAACATCGTATAACTTGAGCGCATCACGTACCTATGTATACTAGTAATGGAGGTGTTTTCAATAATGATCCGCAATACAGAAAGTCAGGGGATAATCCAGGGAATCAAAGTCTAAAGATTGAACCCAGCCATCACTCATTTGTTCTTTGTGGACGACTCCCTTATATTTTTTAAGGCCAATCCACAAAGTTGTGTTGTAGTTAAAGACCTGTTAATAGGTTCAACGTGATTTTGGGAGAAGTCATAATTTATAAAAAATAGCATATCATGTTCAGCCTGAACACGCCACACAAGTTCAACCGTTTCATGCGGAGCATCATAGGCACATCTTCCTCGGATTCGTTAGGCAAATATTTGGGATGTAATGTGGAAATTGATGGTAGAAGTTTATGAAAGTTCGAGCCATTGCTGGAAAAAATAAAAAAGAAAGTGAGCAGCTGGAAGAATTTGGCTCTGTCACATGCAAGACGGCTTGTGTTTATAAATGGTATCCTTGCTTCACTATGTTAACATATTCTTTCTGTGTTCCTCCTGCCAAAAAAGGTAACTGATATAATGAACACCCTTTTTACGAGATTTTTATGGAAAAACTCGAATGAAACAAAACCCATTTTTTGGAAGAAAAGGGAAATAGTTGAACGTCCAAAGGGATGGGGGGCTTAGGAGCCAGAAATATACATTTGTTTAATAAGGCTATTTTTCAAAGGAAAAATTGTCAAAAATAATCCCAAGTTTTGGCCATCTTCCCAAATTAATCCCAACTTTGGATTATTTTTAAATAATCTCAAGTTTGTTAGTAGTCTTCCCTTATTGGTCCCTAGTGAAAAAAGTCGGTTTAAAACTCGTTTTAAAGGTCTGGAGTGGTGATGAAGGCGATTAGGGGTGAATTTTTTTAAATAAAATGGTGTCTTATCAACTTTTTAAAATTGGTTCAAAGGATTATAGGTCTTTTGGACCAATATGGGAAGATGACTCCCAAACTTCATATTATTCAAAAATAATTTAAACTTGGGATTAATATGGGAAGACACCTGAAACTTGGGATTATTTTTTACAATTTTTCCTTTTTCAAACAAGCTGTTCGAATACACAATAATCGGAACTATCTGCTTGCTCATGTATTATGCTCTAAATATAGAGGGTCCCTGGTGGACATAGGCTTGTCAGGAAAGAAAGTTGGGGTGGCCTCTTGGGGGTTTTAGGGGTTTAGTTAGATCGCTAAGAGATGCGGGGAGTGGTCTCATGAGGAAATTGGGTAATGGTAAATACATCCATGTATTGAATGATAAATGGGTAAAAGGGGAAAATCTTTTACGGAAACAAAATCTATCCCTAGAAGATCAGGGTATTAAAATAGTAAATAATTTAATGACTAGAGATGGGCGAGCCTGGAATTCAAGATTAATATGGGAGAAATTTGAGAAAGAATCCGCATACAGAATTCTATCGACATATATCCCACAAGAAAACAAGCAAGATGGATTTGCCTGGAAACACACTAAAAATGGAGAAATAAGAATAAAGGATGTTTATGCCTACCTAATTAAGGAAATGTGTAGTCTAAAAGAGGATTTGGAGGATCGTAAATTTTGGGGCAGATTATGGGCAATGAGTACATTCCCGAAATGGAAGGTGTTCTTGTGGCGTTCAATGAACGAAGCTATAGCTACAAATAACAATCTTCGTTCGAGAAATATTCCAATAAGAGAGGAATGCTACCCTTGTGGAATTAAGGAAGAAAATGAAGCCCATCTCTTCAGGGATTGTGAAATTGTCAAAAGAGTATGGAGGGGTTCATCGTTAGGACTACAAGTGGAATCACATGAAGGATACCAAATAAGTACTTGGATAAAGAATTATCTGAAATATTTGTGGAAGCAAGAGAAGGATGATTCCAAGAATAGCAGCATCTTTGTTGCTATATTATGGGCTATATGGATACACAGGAACATGGTTATATTCAGGGGTGAAAAGTATGTCCATTGCAAATAATTCGGATTGCTGAGAGATGTATAAGGAAAACCATCATAGAGGATGTCATGATAGTAAATATAGGAGTGGGAATGGGGATAGCCAAAACATTTTGAAAAAAGATCCACAAGACAGTGAAGAGAGGGCCTGGGATGGTTGCACTATTCTGGTGGATGGAGCATGGAAAAAGGGTAAGAACGGAATTCATTCTGCATGTATTGGATGGGTTGGCTTTGTCAATGGTTTAGAGATCTTCAAGGGTTGTGAAAAAATCATGGCAACGTCGGCACTCCAGACTGAAGCTCTAGCTATGCTAGGAGCAATAACAGAAGCTTGCACGAAGGAAATAGGCAAGATTAGAATCTATTCAGATTCCTCTAAATTAATTAATTGTATTAGAATGAATAAGGGCCCAATAGAAATAGATAATATAGTTGGAGACATAAATTGTATCCTTAAGAAATGTAGGATATTCCACATTGTAAAGGTTAGTAGGAACCTAGTACAAAGGGCCCATGAACTAGCTGTTAAAGCTTGATCAACGTATACTTTGTAATATTTTTTTGTGATTAATGCACTTATGCTAAAAAAAAAATATATATATATATATGTCTACAGAAACTCCCACTTTGACTTTGACTGATTATTGTTTGATAGTGTATGATGATGATGGAGTATATGATCAGGTAGTTAGTGTAAGGTGCGTTGAATTGGTATGAGTTTGTGTGAGATGATGATTAGTGACTGGTGATTGGTGTTTCGTGTTTGGTGATGACTTAGGTGAGAGTATTAGAATGGTGATGATAAAGATTGATGATTTAGGCGTTGACCTTTTTAGTGAGTTAGGATGGATATTGATGCATAGTTATGGTGAGGGAGAGTAATATGCAGTACGAGATGGCGATGGAATCAAGTGGTAGGCGGCTAGGCGCTGTATAGACGTGAGAATTGTTAGGCCGTGTGTACTGTGAGGATGGCGTGAGACTGATGATGGAGAATTAGGTATTATCTAGGTTTAGGTATTAAGGAAGTTATAGGTAGCCGAAAACAATTAGGTCTCTTAATAGATTTTTATATAAAAGATTTTTGAAAAGAGTTGGATAAAGATATTTGAAAACACTTTGTATATATATGACTTTTTTTATAAAATATATATTTATTAATAAACCTAATTAACATAATTAATTAACTCTGTTAATTAAAATGAGTTAGAAATTGGATTTTAAAAATTGGGCTTTCATAAAAACTATTTTTAAAAAGTTTAAGAAGATGGACTTTTATAAAACTATTTTAAAATATTTTAGAAACTTGGCTTACTAAAACTATTTATAAAAAAGGGTTTCGGAAATGGGTTAATAAAAAGAGTTAGAAAATGGTTTTGGACTTAAAATATTTCCTTTAGACTTGTTCTTTATTCTTTCCTCGATCCGGACCAATTAGAGCGGGATATTAGTCATCATAGGGTACTAAATGTGGAAACACGATTATGTGTCTGTACCAATTTAATTTTATGAGTAACCCCCCCCAATTGTTCACAAAATTAAGTAACCTCATTCATTCATACGAGCAACCTCAGTGGTTCACAAGAGTAACCTCGTATAATCATGGGAGCAACCCCAATTGTTCACAAAAGTAATCCCATTTATTCATACGAGTACCTCATTCGTTCATAAGAGTAAACTGATTAGTGTTCCTTTTTGTTATAAAAGTAACCACATTTATTTATAGGAGCGACACCCTTTTATTGGTAAGACTAACCATATATTCATAAAAGTAACTCCATTTGCTCATAAGAGTAACTCCATTTGCTTATAAATGCTTGTGCACAAGGGTCAACTTCAAAAGGCTATATCCCACAGCGCACCTAATATTTTTGGAAATTCAAGTTGGAGATGAAAATTTGGCTCGATTGCTTTCCAACGCCTGGTCAAAAGCCCGATTCCGATGAGAAACGAATGAGATATAACCTTTTGAAAATGACCTAGCTAGCTGGCTGACAATGGCCACCGAGCGCAGCCACACGCAAGACGCTTTGTTGAGGTAATGTATTTTGTGCTTACACTGAACCCTTAGCTAGGATACAACCCAACTATTATTAAACCAAGAAATAGTTGAAGCCTAGCACTTAAAATCCGTAATTTATTACATGGATTCGGGTCCATGTACCTCTTACATGGACACCCTCTAAATATTCACTTTGTATATTGAAATCTTCAACCACCAACACCTCCACCAACTCCAACCTAACACACTTCAGCACCAACTACGCGAACATCTTCCTTAGTAAACCACCACCGCTTCCATCCTCTCCGACCACCTCCTCACCCGCACAACCACCATTGTCACCACTACATTCACCATAATGCTAAGAATGGAGCTGCATCCACTTCCTCGCCTTCTCCTCGAGTGACGCCTCGGCTTCTGCTGCTGTGACGATGGTTGCAACACCTTATAGATGGTTGTATCGCCGAGGGCGGAGGAGTCAACGTCCCAAGCTCCGGCGGTGGCGAGTTTGATAAACCCTAGGAGAAAGAAAAAGATTGATTGGGGAGGGAGAATTGAGATTTGGTGATGAAAGATAAATGATAGGGTTTTGTGAATCTTTAATATAATACGTCTTCGATATCAACAAGTTTGAGCGACTCTATCTTCACGATTGAAAATTAGATGAGTAATTTTCCTCTTGATCAATTTTTGATATAGCAACTCAGCTGAACATCTGATGGTCTATATTGTCGAACAAATCTGGAAAAAAAGTGAATATTTCACAATTCAAATTGAACCTTTGATGTTATCGATGAAGCGTTTGCACTTTTTTTATGTTTGAACATTTGATGTTAATTAACATTTGAATATTTGCTTTATAAACGTGAATATTTGTGAATCATGTATTACTATATGAATATTGGAACTTTGCATTTGAACATTTCTATACTCAATTGAATATTTATTGTCTTAAGTTGAACATTTATTGTTTGAAGTTGAACATTTGTTGTTGTTAGTTGAACATTTGTTTTATTGTCTAAGTATTTTCCAAAATTCCAGACAAACATACACAGTTGAATATTTTCATATACAAAGTGAATATTTTATTTGTTAGGTTGAATATTTGTATTTTAAACTTAACATATACATCTCTATATACTAATTGAATATTTAGTTTGTTAAATTGAATATTTTCATATACAATTGAACAGATGAAATTGAACATTTTAAGTTGAACATTTGCTTCATTTTTCAACTATTTTGTAAGTATTCAAGCTAATCAAACACATTTGTTATAGCTTGTGAAAATTCAAGGCTATACTTCAAATTTTGTTAGTAAGAATGCGAGAACTACAATATTATTCAAGTAATTTTCTTAGTAAAAAAAGAAATGCAACTATTTTTGTTGAAAATATTCATGAATTTGCAATTTGATACATTGAATTACCTTTTTTCTTTTCTTTTTTATGTTTGTGTGTTTTTCATGATCATATTTTAGATTTGTGCTTGCGAATGTGAATATTTTGTTGATATTAATCATATTTTCTACCTTTTATTTGCTGTATTTTGCTATTTATTTTGTAAAAGTGGGTTGTTTTATAATTTTTAGGGAGGTATTGGGGGTTTTTTAGGTTAGAGAAAATTAGATGGGAGAGATTTTGAGGGATTTGAGGAGAGAGAAAAATGAATGGGAGAGATTTTGGGAGGTTTTTTATTTTATTGTGGTTGTTGACTTGTTGGTATTTATATAGTAGCTGTATGGGAGGGAAAGGACGGGATCTGTAAGAGGTACATGGACCTAAGTCCATCATATACTCACGGTTCAAAGTTGTAGAACGTGCCATGAGATCATCTGCAAGCAATCCTAACCAATCAAATCCAAAAACCTGCTCTCCATATGCCCCCCAAAATCAAGTTCAACACCCATTTTTTAATAAAGGGAGTGGGTGTGCAAAATTATTATTTGTTTCCTTTTTTTAAAAATGAAACTGTAAATAAACTTGTGGAGTGCGTAAATCACTGCCTAAAAAATTCACCCATCTTTCCAATAAATATAATGAAATAGTTGTGAAATTTTTTAATAATTTTGAAACAACACAATATGGGAAGAACTTTTGTGAACACTGTTTAAGAAAATAGCAAGGACAACTGACAACAAATGTAGTAAGCCATTGGAATTTTATGAATTTCTCCCACTGTTGACAATTGTTGTTCCCGCTTTGATTTTGCACGTTTGTCAAATCAATCCTTTGACCATCAATATCTTCAATCGCATATTGGTATAAATTATTACGATCAAATATTAATAAAGTAATCATTGAAACGATTCAAACAAAACCCAATATGACAATTTTTTTATTTTATATATTGTGAAGAACTTGGAAGATTCTCTTTATGTGAATAGTATTTAAAATGGAAACAAAAATGGGAACGAAGGGAGTACTATTATGACAGAATTGTGTAAAGATGTGTGACACGAAAATCGCATTTTCAATGACAAATGAATTTTATTATTCTGAATATTTGCTTCATGGTGCAAATATATGCATTTCTTTGCAGTTATTCATCCCAACCTACATGGAAAGAACAAGGAAGAAGAGAACTAGAATGAAAAACACATTCCATATAGTATAAGGCATTTAGGTGACGTCCACTTCGCTTTACCTTCTAAATGAATTAAGCTTGTAGCACTTAGCTAGCTAGTTAGCTGTGAACTGATTGCAAGTCAAATTTGGCTCCTTGGGTACTTGTACAGTGTACTATGAATCCCAACGAAGCCCTATATAAATCCCCAAACCCTTATACTTTGAACCACAAGTCCAACTACAAAAAACAGTTCAAAATTTTGAGGCATAGTGTTTTGTTTTATATATTTTATTTGCTAGATCCCACAATTTTTATAAATGACAACCGTTCGTGAATTCTACAATGGCCAAAGAAGTAATAGGTCAGCCAACATCCTAGCCATTGGCACAGCCAACCCACCAAATGTGATGTACCAAGTAGATTATCCTGAATTTTATTTCCGTCTTACCAACAGTGAGCATATGACTAATCTTAAGGCCAAATTCAAACGCATATGTAAGCTTTTGATCTCATTTTCATATCCTTCTACTCACCATGTTACTGCTAATTTAGAGAGTATGCATATATGCACTACTTCCTTCGTTCTTTTTCTATTGCAACAATTGAATTTTCACATTTGCCAATAAACAACTTTAACTATTAATATCTTTAATAAATTTCATATTTTGAAAATATATAGAGAATAATTTAACAAGATCCCACATGACTATATTTGTCCTTACGTAAAAATCACAATAGATAGTGAAAGGATGGTGGGTGAATCTTGGGGTAAAAGTTATTCGGATAAAAACCAAAATCCAATGCAATCCAATCCGAATTAGTAATTGGATAGGATTCGAACTGTGTTCGGATTGGATTCGGATTGAGATTTTTTTAAAAATTGAATTTTCGAATCGGATTGGATTGAAGGTAATTGGATCCAGAAATCCAATATAACCGAATAGTAATATGCCTTGTATTATGTATTATGGATTCGGCTTTAGTGCTTAACTGATATATTTAAAAAAAAAAAAAGCCCAGTGCTTAAATGCTACTACTGTATTCTTTGTTGTTGAACTGAACCTGTTGTATTATGTGTTGTTGGAGTGAACGTCATGTATTCTTTTACGTTCTGTTGTAATGAATTATGGCTTAAGAGTTTGTTATTAGTTTGTTAATGGACTATGGGTTTTGTAAATAATTATGAATTTGATAATTGTAAATCCGTTGGGTTGCGGTTGTCGGCTTGTCGTCGTGCCAAATTTATTTCATAAATAGAGTTTTAAAAAATCGGATTTTCTGATCGGATCCAATATAGAGTTTGAAAATTCGAATTGGATTGGATTGGATTCAAAAATCTAATTGGTTCGTATTCAGATTGGAAAATTGAATTCCAAATTTTGTTCGGATCGGATTGGATTAGGCCCAAATCCAAATCGTATGTCGAACTTCACCCCTAAGGGCCTGTTCTCCCCAACTTATTTTCGCCGCCCGCCAATTCGGTTCAATTCGATTCGGCTCGGTTCATTCGATTCGGTTCCTAAATGATAATCATTACTATTAGGCTCTGTTCTTTTGGACTGAATAAATGGAAATTCAGTTCGGTTCGAATCGACCAGCTCGGTTCGAATCGAGATCGGATCAATTCGGTTCGAATCGGATCGGTTCGGCTCGTACTTATTCGATTCGGTTCGAGATCGGTTCGTACTACAACTTATTGATTTTATTATTATATGTCAACTATAGGAGTAGTCAAATATATGTAAATATTGTTATGTATTTTGTAAATTAGGCAAGTCAATATTCTGTTGCTTAGAATTAGGAGTCATGCATGCTATTGTTACTATTCTACAGTATTAGGCGTGAAACATGTTATTGGTTTTGTATATATTGACTTGCGAATAGCAATCTTGGAGAAAAATATTATATTAATAATATTATTACTTCAGAGCATTATTATTCTACTTGTTATTATTAATATTACTCAATTCATAAGAACAATATTGTTATGCATATTATTAGTATGAGTATTAATATTATTATTATTATCATTATCATTAATATTATTAATTATTATCATTATCAATGATGATAAAAATATTACTCTACTTGTAATTATTAATAATACTCAATTCAGATCAGTTCAGATCAGTTCAGTTCAGACCAGTTTAGTTCAGACTTATTCATTCCAGTTCAGTTCAGTTCAGACTTATTCAGTTCAGTTCAGTTCAGTTCAGACTTATTCAGTCCAAAAGAACAGAGCCTTAATTAGTTATAATTTAATTCGGTTCGGCCAATTCGGTTCGGTTCAATTCGCCCGCCTTAGTTCGGTTCGATTCGGTTCGATTGGTTCAATTGGTTCGGTTCGATTCGGTAGTTTTATGCCGAAGAGAACAGGCCCTAAGTGAATAGTGTAAAAATTCCATTGTTACAATAGAAAAAGAACGGAGAAGTATATATTTGATTCCATTGTTCCTTCTTATGACTACATCATTTGATTTCTTTATTATTTTTCATTTTGTACAACTCTTTCAATGTCTCTACTTTTCAAATTACTTAAAACATTGTGACATTTTTATCTCTCAAGTGAACAAAGTTTTCTACATTTCCATTCCTCGTCCCACATAAATAATGGAGTTACTCCTTCGTCCTACTAAGATTGCTGCATTTTTCTTTGTTGTCCCAAAATATTTATTACATTCTAATAATAGTATACGAGACCATCAAATAAACAAAAACTCCATCTGAGCCCCAGTAATTTTCTCTCTCCTTAACTTTACTCTCACAAACCTTAAAAAAGTAACTTTTTCTCTATATTGCAAATATTTTGGGAGAGAGGAAGTGCGTAGTTTTTCTATTATTTATTTCCCTTTCAACCAAAAAAAAAAAGAAAAAAATATCATTTCCATGTGAACTTCTGTATTGTTTAACTTTCCCCTCAATTTCCTTCTCTTCTTCCAATTGTATATTAATTTTAATTGAAATAAATAAGGGTAGTTAAGTACTTTTATAAGGGAGACAAGATTGGAACCAAGGATGCCTTGGCCTAGTGGTTAAGATTAAGGTGTTGTGAACGATAGGTCACAGGTTCGAATCCCCCCTCCCTTTTTTGTACTTTGTACTGCCTTCGTGGCTCATATGGATCAAAAAAAATAAGGGGGACAACATTGCCTTTCCTTCCTCATATAATAGTGATTATTATCTACTAATATAAGGGAAAGGGGGAGGAAGATGATGTTCCCTTTTGAAAAACCAATTCTAGCCTTAATGAACTTACAAAAGTTGTGCATCTAATAAGCCTTGATTTTATATTCTCACAATCACTTTAAAAAAAGAAAACTAAAATAATTTGTGAATTAATTAATGAATAATTAAAATTAATGAACATTACTTAAAAAAATTTGAAAATATGACAATTGTAGTCATTTCCCTCAGCTCACATAAGCTAAAATAATTCGGAAAGAACAAAACCTTAATGTGGGTAAGATATCAGTTGTTATTTTTCGTACCATGAGTTATTTGATTCAATTAAACAAATTTGTCGGGAACATATACAAATTAGTTGGTTCAATTCAGTATATGCTAAATCTTTTGTCAATTATCTTATTATTATAATTTATATCAAGTTAGTAGATTTGAGCCAATTTTATGTTACTTTATAGTATTAGTTTTAGAAGAAGGCGGGGTTGGTAGAAAATCATGTACTGAGTAAAACTACACTATTTGGAATTTGAGATCATCATTCTATGACATTGATTATGAATTAACGAGTTCAAAAATTTAGACACACACATCACATGCATAAATGGCTAGTATTCATTATCCTAAAACACATGATATGACATGGTCATCATCCCATGTACACTACACAAACTTTTCTGTTTGAATATTAGATTACAAGTTACTCCATAGCAATTATGAGTTGAATATTTGTTTTTTTTTTTTTTTGCCGAACTTTATTATGATTTTAGGAGCAAGGTGAATTACTTTTTTTAACCTGGACAATTTTTTAGTAAGTTTTCAAAAGATGGAGAGAAGTTATAGTAGAAACTATTGTCAAAAACATGTAAACAAAGCCAAATAGAATACAATACAAATTGAGGTAGTTACTAGTAAAATTGTAAAGATAAACATAAAAGTATTGTGTATATGATGCCATACAAACTAGAATACTGTATATATATAGGTAAAAAAAAATTGACATGACGAATGGAAAGAAACATTGTTAGCATGGAAATATGAACTATTATCATAGTTTAATTTGCAGGTGAAAAGACAAGAATTCAGAAGCGGCACATGCACTTAACTGAAGAGATCTTAAGAGAGAACCCACATATGTGCGATTACAATGCATCGTCCTTAGACACACGTCAAGTGATATTGGCTAAGGAGGTTCCTTTGATTGGAAAAGAGGCGGCAATAAAGGCCATAGAAGAATGGGGGCAATGTAAGTCGAAGATCACCCACCTGATATTTTGCACCACCTCAGGCGTGGACATACCGGGGGCCGACAATCAGCTGACGAGGCTTCTTGGCCTGAACCCATCAGTGAAGCGCTACATGTTGTGCCAACAAGGATGCCATGCAGGTGGAACTGTCCTCCGCCTAACTAAGGACCTTGCAGAGAATAACCCTGGAGCTCGGGTTTTGATTGTCTGTTCGGAAAACACGGTAGTGTGTTTCCGTGGGCTGACTGAGACTAATATGGACTCCATGGTAGGACAAGCCTTATTTGCAGATGGGGCAGCAGCTGTGATCGTGGGTGCCGATCCAGATGAGTCGTGCAATGAATGGCCCCTCTTTGAGTTGGTATCCACAGCACAGACAATATTGCCTAACTCCGAAGGTGCCATCGAGGGGCACCTCAGAGAAGTTGGGCTAACACTCCAATTACTACCTAATGTTCCGGATCTGATATCCAACAACATCGGCAAATCTCTAGTTGAGGCGTTTGACCCAATTGGGATCCACGACTGGAACTCAATATTTTGGATCGCTCACCCTGGAGGACCCGTGATATTGAGTCAAATTGAGGCCAAACTTGGGCTCAAGGAAAGCAAACTAAGTGCTACTTGGCACATACTTGGTGAGTATGGAAACATGTCGAGGGCATGTGTGTTCTTCATAATGGATGACATGCGGAAAAGGGCAATCAAGGAGGGTAAGAACACTACTGGAGATGGCTTAGAATGGAGTGTCTTGTTTGGGTTTGGACCTGGTCTAACTATTGAGACCGTTGTGCTTCGCAGTTTTCCACATTAAGACTGATGCAATTGGAAATATATCAGCTAAGCTGGCAGCTAAGGCCTAAGGAAATGGAAGTAGCCGTTGATAACAAGTAAAAGAGAGAGAAAGTTAGTTGCTATTAGTTATGCATTAAAATAAGCTAAGGGTTATTAGAGCATATGCAATATATGGAATCTGGCTTCTCATTAGCATTTAATTTCATTTGCTTATCATTTACATTACAATAAAGTTGCATTTGTCACTAATTATTGCATTAGAATTGAGTATATATACTCATAGTGCTATAAACAGGTTTTCATGTTGAATGAATATTAATCTTTCCTTTCTTTCTCCAAAATTCTCTCTCATCTCAAATTATGTCAAATTCTTTTGCTTCGATTCTATACATTGAGATTGCCTTTCTTTCATGGCTCATCTCCTGGGTAGAAATAGCCTCAGTCACCACCTTCTGAGTTGCTCTTGAGGGTCTGATGGAGTTAACTGCAATCCTCTCTATTGGTATTAGAGCCACCTGTTCTCGGCCGTGATGGTGCAGACAAAGGCTTCCAAATCGAATGAAACATAGACTGAAGCTCTAGCTGCAGCGATGCAAAAGATGGATGTTATTTCACTAGGAACAATACAAGAAGGGGGTGAATTGTATGTGTAAAAATAAACGTAACTTTTTGCGGAATTTTAAACTTGAACAAAGAAACAAGCTAAAGGAACACAAGGGGTTTTTACGAGCAAACACTTATTGGGCCCAACAAGAAGAAACAACCTCGACCACTAGGGATTTTAAACTCAACTCTTTCACTAATTAGGCCAAAAAACTCTGTTACAACCTAATTCTACTCACGGGCCACACCTTGAGTTCCTAAACTCAAGTTCCTGAACAATTGTTCCCTCAACAGCTGTTCCTCTCAACTTCACTTGAAGTTTTCTCACTTGAAGTTTTCTCACTTTAACTCGCTTCACTCAAAGCTTCTCTCTTACCGAACTTCACTCAAAGTTCCCTTACCCCAAAAATAAAAATACAATCGATCAAATAAACTTAGTGGAATTAGAGTAAGAAGACAAAGAACAAATGGCTTTTATGAGAGAATGAATGCACTGACACTTTACTTAGTTAAACTCACTAATTCACTTGGTTAGACGCAAATTGGAACTTAATTAGACATTAGTATTTATAGTGGTAATAACTTAGAACGTGGGATTAAAACATGTGTTAGTGATAAAACCATTATCCCATGATGTTTCTTACTTAGAGGAACACGTTCCTCATTTAACCCATGATCTCCATGATCACTGTTAAACGTGGGAGATAATTGTGTTACTGCTCCCTTAATTTTAGCAACCACATAAAGCAGTAATTCTAAAACATTAATTAAAAAGTATTTTAATTATTATAACCAAAATAAAGTCCTTTTACCAAAAATATTATCTTTAAAATATTTTCCATAAAAACCAAAAAGGATATTTATTATCTTTATAAAAATAAAATATTTTCCTTAAAAAGATTTTTCTTAAAATTAGATTTTCCCTTAAATAAAATGGTTACCTAGAATCTAGGCATAAACTACTCAACAGACATAATTAAACCGTTGTACTGCTTCATCCTAGGTCTAGTTCCTTTTAATAGTTAGTTCCTTTAACTTATTAGTTAAGCGTCAGTTCGTCTGTTCCTTACAAAGGAACAAACGCTCATTCTCATTCTAAATTGCCATAGTTTTTTACCATTCTTACTCGTTCCTTTATAATGGAACTAGAAACAAAAAGCCTCGCTTTAGTCTTCTTGCTCCAATGCTGCTCCAGTACCAAATCTTGAAACATCTTTACTTAGTATTCAAAATCCCAACTTGATTTCTTCCTTGACTTAGTATTCTCTTTGTTCCTTTCATTGATACCTTGAAATTCATTCACTTAAACAACTTGTTAGTCCAATAATTAGTTTGCATCTTTGTTCCTTTGTCATCATCAAAACTAGGGTTCAACAATTTCCTCTTTTTTGATGATGACAACAAAGTTACAAACTAAGGAAAACAACAAATAACATAAGAGAATGAAAAAAATAAAATAGTAATTTATATAATTTAATTAAGGAAGATTAAGGATTTAAAATTTTCATTTTTTTAATTTTTTCATTTTTCAACTTAGTTTGTTTATCTTTTCCCCCTTTGTCATCGTCAAAAAGATCAAACGCTTAGTGATTTTGGTAAGACTGATATTTACAAGACCTTGAGACCATTAACAAGCACAAAAAAAAATGGTTAAGTTAGGAATTTCAAAGGTTAGACTTGCTCAAACATCAATCACATAATACTAGCCATTTCAAGTAAGAAATTATACACTCAAATCACAAACGAAGACAAATATAGCAAAAGTCATTTATATTTATAGCACTTGTTCCATTAAAGTACAAAAGAGAAAAAAGGAGAAAAATAAAAGAAAAGAAACAAAAGCTAAGAGTTCTTGTTCCTTTAAGAGAAACAAGAACTAGACATTAGGAATGGAAAGGGGAGTTGTGTTCCTCTACGACTTCTTCCTCATCCACGTCTTCCAACTTCTTCATCACCTCTCCATGGTGTCCATCAAGTTGCTGCTTCAAAGTGTTAATGGCTTGGGCAATCATCTCCATGTTCTTTTCTTGTTCAATCACAGTATCACTAAGAACTTTCATTAAACCCATCATCTTATCTATTTTAGCATCTAAAGTCCAGAGAAGATGATTGTAAAACTTAATTATATGTTGAGCAGGGAGACATACTTCATTGACCCAACCAAATTCATCTGAAGGAACTTGTTCCTTTCCCTTAGAACCAGAGGCAGTGGATGGTTTAGGTGGAGGAACTAGGGTGTTTTCTTGGGATGGACCTTCTGTTCCTTTGAGAGAAACATAAGATGAGGTGGTGGTGTAAATGGAAGAAAGAAAAGGTGGTTGTGGTGGAAGGTCAGTGGATGTAGAGGAGAAAGGATTTGGTTCTTTAATATCAAACATCAACTGTTCAAAACTGGAAGGAACAAAGAAGGATGAGGGAGAGATGGAAGGAATTTCAGTGAGGGTAATTGGTATTTTTGGTGAGGATGGAGGAGTTGGTTCCTTAAGTGAGTTGTGATCTTGATCCTCTGCATCAGATACGACAAAAGGAGAGTCGTTATTTGAAGGAACAGGTGCGGGTTCAGCAGTTTTCAACCTAGTGCTATGTCTAACTCTTTTAGAAACAGGAGGAGAAGGCTTTTTGGCAACAGTTTTGCGCCTCTTGGGTTTCTGTTCCTTTGATTCTGTAGGGGCAGGAACTTGTTCCTCCAGTATTACTTCCACTGGTTCCTCTTCCACTGCCTTAGGCAGTTTTCTTTTGTGAGAGGAACTAGTAGCAATCCTCCCTTAAGTCAACACGCCATCTTGGACAAAAAGGTCCAATCCATACAAAGTCTTTTCATTTAAAATATTACCTTGTTTTATACCAAAGGTAGGTCAACCAGTGGTCTTGACCTTAAAGTGAGAAAGAAGAGAGGTGATCAATGCACCATAGCCAACAACATAGTGATTCTCAATGCAATGAGTTAGATGTTGGATAAAGAGAGAAGGGAAGTTAATTTGAATGTGGTGGTTAAGACAAAACATATAACACATATCCAAGAGACCCACCTCATTCCTCTTTTCAGTTCTAGGAATGAGTGCTCTTCAAACAAGATTAAACAAAATTTTGAGGACAGAAGAGAATATTGTGATTTATTTTGGTTTGGCTAGCAGTTCCCCCAAAGGATTCAACAATATCATCTTGGGAAAAATTGGGAAAAGCGACAGTTCCTTTCCTCTTAAAATGTAGATCACTTCCTTTGCAAGAAACTTCCCATATTTTTGCTAAAGTTTCTTGGGAAAATTTAATTTTCTTCCCCCTAACTTTTGTAGTACATACTCCATCAGTGTTGATGAAGTTTGCACAAAACTCATCTATAGCTAAAGGAACTAAGGCATTATTATATACGTTTTAAACAGGTATTCCATACCCTGTTCCTTTAGTATATCGGTTAATTCATGGAATCAAACTTTCTTGGCCCACTCCAAATCGATACAAAATCCTAAAACATACCTTGAATCACTTTGCACCACTCTTTTCTTGGAGGAAGAAGCAGCAATTCCTTTGGAAGGAACAGGTGTAGCTTCTTCTTCCCCCTCAACTAGTTCCGAGGTTTCTTCCTGATCATCTTCCCCCATCAGTTTTCTTCTTCTCACACTTCTCCTTGGTGACTCCAATTTTTGCTCTTCTACCGCCATTGTTGTTTCTTGAGAATTTTCGGCTTCTAGGGTTTTGGATGGAGAAGAGGTGTTTTCCATTTGAGAGGTTTTGTGAGTTTTTATTGTTGGAAAAGGTGAATAAAGAGAGGTTTTTGCCATTTGGTGAAAAGAATTGTGGTTTTATGTGGTGTGAAGAGGTGTGAAGATGAAGAATGATGAAGTTGAAGCGTTTAAGGAACACTGTTTTGGAATGGAAGAAACAAAAAGAAAGAAGATGCATGTAACAGTAAGTGAAACGTTACACAAGGAAAAATTAAAAAGATAAAAAAAAAAGATAAAAGAAAAAGAAAAGATAAAAAGGAAATCATGACTTGATTACATCTGATTCCTATATTTTTTGGGATTTTTCAGATTTGTGATTTTTTATGGACTTTTTAATTTATGGAAAGAAAATAAATTCTAAGGAACTTGTGCTATAGGAACAACTTATGCTAAATGTCAACATTCTTCATATCATGTATGTTTCTTTAACTTAGGAACAATAAGGGGAGTATTATGTGACATTTGTGAGTAGCTTTATTTCTTTGAATCCATGTATATGTTTTCAACATCTTAATTTGCAATGGTCTTAGTCAATTAATTACAGTCACTTAATATCACATAGAGTAAGTCAAATCAATTCAGACATGGGGGATTGGAATAGGAACAATTACTTAAGTTTTATTAAACCTAACTCAAGTCTTAATTTTTCATATTTATCTCTTTGTAGAGGCTTGGTTAGTATATCAGCAATCTGATTTTCAGTTTGACAAAACTCAAGTTTAATCAAATCTTTTTCCACATTTTCTTTTAGAAAGTGATGTCTGATACATATATATATATGCTTATTTTTTTAATGATGCACTAGATCTTTTGAAATACTAATGTCACTAGTATTATCACAATAAATAGGAAAACAATTAAAAATTATTCCATAGTCATAAAGTTGTTGTTTTATCCAAAGCATTAGAGAGCAACATGCAGCAACAGTTACATATTTTGCTTCAGCAGTGGATAAAGCAACTGTGTTTAGTTTCTTGGTGCTCCAACAAACTAAACTATGAATAAGAAATTGAACCATACCTGAGGTACTTTTCCTATTTATAAGATCTCCAGCATATTCAGCATCATCATATCTTGTTAACTCAAATGTATCACTTCTTGGATAGAAAAGTCTAAGATCATCTGTTCCTTTAAGATATCTAAGAATTCTCTTCACAACAGTTAGATGAGACTCCTTGGGATTTGCTTGAAATCTAGCACACAAACCAACACTAAAATCTATGTCAAGACGACTAGCAGTTAGATACAAAAGTGAACCAATCACGCCTCTATATTTTGTTTGATTAACACTTGTTCCTATATGGAATCTTCATCTAATCTAGTTGAAGTTCTCATAGGAGTGTGATTTATCTTTGAATTTTCGAGGCCATATTTCTTTAACAGTTCCTTTATGTATTTTTGTTGGTGAATAATTATTCCTTTATCAGTTTGCTTAATTTGTAACCCAAGAAAGAAATTTAACTCACCCATCATGCTCATCTCAAATTCATTACTCATAAGGTTTGAGAATTCTTTGCATAATGATTCATTAGTTGCTCCGAAAATAATGTCATTAACATATATTTGAACAAGTAGTATGTCAGTTCCTTTCGATTTTAGAAACAAAGTTTTATCCATTTTTCCTCTTTTAAAGTTGTTTTCTAAAAGGAACTTAGATAATCTCTCATACCATGACCTAGGCGCTTGCTTTAACCCAGAAAGAGCCTTGGCAAGCTTGTAGACATGGTTTGGGAGATCATTGCTTTCAAATCCAAGGGGATGTTCAACATATACATCTTCATTTAAATAGCCATTTAGAAATGCATACTTGACATCCATTTGATACAGTTTAAATCCCATATAAGCAGCAAATGCAATTAGTATTCACTAGGGGAAAAAAAAAAGGAAGGGCTGCGCAAGAAGGGCTGTGGTTTCCAAGGAAACCGCAGCCCTTTTTGTGAAGGGTTGCGGTTAGACTTGAAACCGCAGCCCTTCATGGAGTATGAAGGGCTGCGGTTTTAAGGCTAACCGCAGCCCTTCATACACGAAGGGCTGCGTTTTCTAGGATAAGTGCAGCCCTTCCTATCCCATTTCAACCTATGAGTTTTGCACGCAACACACAGTAGCACTCACTCGCAAATTTCCCTCGCACACTCAGCTCACCCCTCTCCCTCTCCCTCACACTCACTCGCACACTCACTCCTCTCCCTCACACTAACTCGCACTGCCATCACCGGAGCACCGACACATCGCCGGAGCGCCGTCCCATCGTCGGTGCACACTTCTTCTTCTCTTCTCTCAGCGTTGCCTGAGCTCCTTCTTCTTCTCTTCTCTCAGCGCGCCTTGACGCCACCACCACCACCACTACTGCATTGTCGGTAATTCCCCTCTCACTCTCTCTCCTCTTTGTTTTATTTAATTTCTCTTCTATTTTGTGTTGTAAAATGTTATTGTAGGGGGTGGGGGAGGGCTTGTGGAGGGTGGGTAGGGGGTGGGGGTCTTTGGGCGGGGGATGGGGGATGGCTAGGGGAGGCTGGGCATGGGGTGGGGGAGGGCGGGGGATGCTGGGAAAGGGGGGGGGGAGGGTTGGGGAGGCCGGGCATGGGGTGGGGGAGGGCGGGGGATCTTTGGAAAGGGGTGGGGGGATGGGTGGGGAGGGTGGGCATGGGGTGGGGGAGGGTGGGCATGGGGTGGGGGGAGGGCTAGGGAGGCTGGGCATGGGGTGGGGGAGGGCGGAGGATGCTTGGAAAGGGGGGTGGGGGAGGGGTGGGGAGGCTGGGCATGGGGTGGGGGAGGGCGGGGGATGCTTGACGGGGGTGGAGGAGGGCTGGGGGAGGGTGGATAGGGGTGGGTGAGGCATTGTTGTGAAGGCATTGTTGTAAGTTGTAACACATGTTTGGTATCACTACTATCTTTCATTTTCTTTTTTGTTTTATAATGTAACTATGTAGATTTTTAGGCTTTGGAAACTGAAAATTAAAGGTCATTTTACGCTTACATGGCAATGAGAGAGTGCAGTGGGGGGGCAGTAGTGGCGGTGGTGGTGGGACTGTGTTACAAATGTGGAGAGTGAGGTCACATGGCAATGGAATGCTCTCCACATTTGTAACACTTCTCACTACCTCCGCCGCTACCAGCTGGTGGGCATTCCATTGCCATGTGACCTGATTCTCGGGTCATTTTAGGCCTAATTTAGCCTTTTCGCATCCTAATCGTACTTATCGAGTCATTTAACCCCAAATTCTTTGTGAACATGATTATATGAGGTATAATGTAACTATTGTGTAGAGTTTTAGGCTAGCATTTGTTCTTGGTTGAATTTCGGAAACGAAAAGGGCATTTTAGGCCTATTTTAGCCTTTTCGCTTCCAAATCGTACTTATCGAGTCATTTAACCCCAAATTCTTTTTGAACATGATTATATGAGATATAAAGTAACTATTGTGCAGATTTTTAGGCTTGCATTTGTTCTTGGTTGCATTTCGGGAACGAAAAGGTCATTTTAGGCCAAATTTTGCCTTTTCGCGTCCAATTCGTACTTATCGAGTCATTTAACCCCAAATTCTTTTTGAACATGATTATATGAGGTATAATGTAACTATTGTGTAGATTTTTAGGTTTGCAATTGTTGTAGGTTGAATTTTGGGAACGAAAAGGGCATTTTAGGCCTATTTTAGCCTTTTCGCTTCCGAATCGTACTTATCGAGTCATTTAACCCCAAATTCTTTTTGAACATGATTATATGAGATATAATGTAACTATTGTGTAGATTTTTGGGTTTGCATTTGTTCTTGGTTGCATTTCGGGAACGAAAAGGTCATTTTAGGCCAAATTTTGCCTTTTCGGGTCCAATTCGTACTTATCGAGTCATTAAACCCCAAATTATTTTTGAACATGATTATATGAGGTATAATGTAACTATTATGTAGATTTTTAGGTTTGCAATTGTTGTAGGTTGAATTTTGGGAGCGAAAAGGGCATTTTAGGCCTATTTTAGCCTTTTCGCTTCCAAATCGTACTTATCGAGTCATTTAACCCCAAATTCTTTTTGAACATGATTATATGAGATATAATGTAACTATTGTGTATATTTTTAGGCTTGCATTTGTTCTTGGTTGCATTTCGGGAACGAAAAGGTCATTTTAGGCCAAATTTTGCCTTTTCGCGTCCAATTCGTACTTATCGAGTCATTTAACCCCAAATTCTTTTTGAACATGATTATATGAGGTATAATGTAACTATTGTGTAGATTTTTAGGTTTGCAATTGTTGTCGGTTGAATTTTGGGAACGAAAAGGGCATTTTAGGCCTATTTTAGCCTTTTCGCTTCCAAATCGTACTTATCGAGTCATTTAACCCCAAATTCTTTTTGAACATGATTATATGAGATATAATGTAACTATTGTGTAGATTTTTAGGCTTGCATTTGTTCTTGGTTGCATTTCGGGAACGAAAAGGTCATTTTAGGCCAAATTTTGCCTTTTCGGGTCCAATTCGTACTTATCGAGTCATTTAACCCCAAATTCTTTTTGAACATGATTATATGAGGTATAATGTAACTATTGTGTAGATTTTTAGGTTTGCAATTGTTGTAGGTTGAATTTTGGGAACGAAAAGGGCATTTTAGGCCTATTTTAGCCTTTTCGCTTCCAAATCGTACTTATCGAGTCATTTAACCCCAAATTCTTTTTGAACATGATTATATGAGATATAATGTAACTATTGTGTAGATTTTTAGGCTTGCATTTGTTCTTGGTTGCATTTCGGGAACGAAAAGGTCATTTTAGGCCAAATTTTGGCTTTTCGCGTCCAATTCGTACTTATCGAGTCATTTAACCCCAAATTCTTTTTGAACATGATTATATGAGGTATAATGTAACTATTGTGTAGATTTTTAGGTTTGCAATTGTTGTAGGTTGAATTTTGGGAACGAAAAGGGCATTTTAGGCCTATTTTAGCCTTTTCGCTTCCGAATCGTACTTACCGAGTCATTTAACCCCAAATTCTTTTGAATATGATTATATGAGGTATAATGTAACTATTGCGTAGATTTTTAGGTTTGCAATTGTTGTAGGTTAAATTTTGGGAACGAAAAGGGCATTTTAGGCCTATTTTAGCCTTTTCGCTTCCAAATCCTCCCCTCCCCCCCACTGCACACCCCCTCCCTCCCCCCCCCCACCGCACGGCCCCTCCCCCCCCCCCCCGCCCCCCCCTCCCCACCGCACACGCCCCCCCCCTCCCTCCCCCCGCCTCCACGGCCCCCTCCCCCCCTGCCCTCCCCTCCCCCCCCCCCCCCCCCCCCTCTTGCCACACCCCCCCCTCCCCTCCCCCCCCCCCCACCCCCCCCTCCCCTCCCCCCCTCCCCCCCTCCCCCCTCCCCCCACCCTCCCCCCCCGCCACGCCCCCCCCCCCCCCCGCACACCCCTCCCCCCTCCTGCACAACCCCTCTCCTCCCCCCCCCCCCCCCTCCCCCCCCACGCCCCCTCCCCCCCCCCACCCCCCCGCCCCCCCCCCCCCTACTGCCCCCTCCCCCCCCCCCCCCGCTAGCCCCCTCCCCTCCCCCCCTTGCCCCCCCCCTCCCCCCCCCCTGCCCTCCCCCCCCTGCCACGCCCCCCCCCCCCCCTTGCACACCCCTCCCCCCCCCCCACCGCCACCCCCTCCCTCCCCCTCCCTGCCCCCCCCTCCCCCATTGCCCCTCCCCTCCCCCTCCCCCCCCCCCCTGCCCCCCTCCCCTCCCCTCCCCCTCCCCCCCCCCTCCCTCTCCCCCCTGCCTCCCCTCCCCTCCCCGCACCGCTGCCCCTTGCACATAGAACCCCCTCCCCACACCCCACCCCCTTAGTGGCAATGTTAATTTTAATTTTTTGTTATATTAATGCATTATTTGTACAATTTCAGGGAGATGGCGGATGTGCATACGGATAACACCACAAGTGGTGCTGAACACACTACCGAGGATGAGTCTTTCGATGCGAGAAAGGAACGGGGTAAATTGTCTCGATTTCGCCGTGAAGAGATAAATGCACAAATGCCTAGGAAGTCATTGGCGACGAAAAAGAGAAAAGGAAGGGGACCTACAAAGTCACTAGGGAAACACACAAATATGACTTTGGAGTACGATAACATGGGTCAACCTTGTGGAAAGTGGCGTCAAAAGTATGGCATGCAAGTTGGCATTTGCATGCATAAACTCTCCATTTTGCACTCATGGAAAGAGGTGCCCGAGGGATTGAAGCGGTGTCTATGGGAAGATACCATGGTAAGCTTCAAGTACAATAACGTTTAGTTTCTTAATTATTTAGTTAAATATATGTGTAATATTACTTATAGCATATAAATTACAACATTTGCGAAAACGAATTTGTGAACTGCGTTTTTTGTAGAATCAATTCAATATCGAAGATGATGAAGCCAAGAAGAATGTATTTCTATCCGCGGTTGCCCAGAGATTCAGAGATTATAAGGCTAAGTTAGTGTCTGGGTGGATCACTAAGCGGAGGAAAGTAGTAGGTACAAAGAAGAAGAACATCTACGGCGGAGAAACACAAGCCGATCCTGAGGCTTCACCGGAAACATCATCTGCACCATCCAAATTACCATTTCAAATATGGAAAACTATCAAACCTGAAGAGTGGGAAGCATTTGTTGCCAAGAAAACAACCCCACAAGCTATTGTAAGAATATTTTTTTAAGATTTAATAAACTTAGATCCAGTATTATTGTATAGCACCGTACGTAGCTAACCTTTGTTTATAATTGTGTGTTTTAGGCAAGTCGTGAGAAAAGTAGCTCGAGTGCAAAAGCTAGGAAGTATTATCATCATTTGGGTGCTCATTCGTACAATGAGGCGAGAGAGAAGTGGATGTTCAGCCATTACCCCACAATAGGGTCGACAACGGCAACGGGGAGTGGCTCAATGACGACAGTTGCACAGCCTCGGCAACCAGATAGAGTCCTCGATTGGTGGTGTTCGATGCATGGGGTTGATGCAAAGGGAAAAAGAGTCTTGCCTGACCCCGGAACACAACATATAGCCAACGCCATTGTAAGTATAGATTATATGGTTATATAAGGTATATATAATATAACTTTTGCGCTCACAAGCATTTCTCTCTTATACTTATGTAGATTGGCTTGAAGGAAAAAGAGGCAACTGGTGAGTTCACTCCTAAAGGACACATTGATGCATTGCACGAAACTTTAGGACCGGACCACAGTGGACGCGTGAGGGGCGTAGGAGGTGTCCGCCTCGGTTTGAGAAAGGTATATGGTGATCAATACACTACAGCGACAAAATCAAGTGTAAGTAGTGTGAATTCGGCAGCGTCAATAGATGTGGAGGCTATGAAAGCTGCAATTCGGGAGGAGCTAAGGGAGGAGATGACCCATAACTTCAACGCCATTTTGGAGCAAATGGGTTTACCGACTTTTGCTTGCATTCAAGAAGGGTAGTGATACTACACCTAGCCGCCTGATCCACCGTAGGACCCGAGTTAAAGGTAATCACTTAATCCCTTTGCTTTGTTAAACAACTATTGTTACGTTCTTAAATGCATGAAATTCTTACTATATATATGTTGTTTCATAGACTAACTATAAATAGAGTTTTTTTTACAGGAAGAGACACCGTGTGAACTATTAGCTCGAGGAGATGGTTATGATAGTTTCATCCTCGTAGCTCATGGCCATGCACAACCCCCTAGTGACCGAGTACGATTGCATAACCAGTTTGTGGATCATAATCACTATTTGGTCACCCTCAATGAAATTGTGTCAGGTTTCAAAGAATTACCTCTTCCGCTGCTGAAGCCAGAAGTTGGTCTACAGTTACTAAATGATGCCCTTGGCAGTTATGTTCTGTGGCCGCGTGCATTGGTGCGGTTTTCAGATGAGGTACAATGATTAACATTCATATATATATATATGCGTGCTTTCTTTTATAGTTCCTATGATAGTCAGTAATATCTTTACTTTTAACAAAATACTAGGTTTGGGGGAAGGCCGACTCACATGCCAGGAAGGGAAAGAAGGCATGTTCACCTTATAAGAAAGCAAGTTTACGTGATGAAGGTGAACGAAATGTGGTGACGGGAAATGTTTCTAAGACAAAAAATCCACTTATTATCGATCCAGAGGTGGTGCAGAGCCTTACTACGCCATGCTTTTGGTTACATGAGTGCGCTAGCGATTTACCCGATGAAAGCGCAATTGAGGTTGCTTTGGGGGAGCAACAATTCCACTACCTTGAGGACTCATCGACATTCATTTCAAAGGTTGATATTAAAGAATTCTTATGTGGGGTAGAGTTGAATGTTTCCATGATACAAACATTCATGAGGTAATACATAAGTATATAAATTAAATATACATATACATATATATGCCTTAAGTAGTTTTCAAATCCATAATAAGTAATTGTTGGTTTACTTTTAATATAATAAATATAATTTCTCAGGTTATTATACAATGAATTGCTTGCAACATCTAGTGCAATGTTTGGTTGGTTATGTCCAAACATAATACGAGATGACAATTGCTTACAAAACAAAGCCGAAGTGAAAGAGTATCTCGACATGAGTTTCAAAGCATCATCTCGTTTTGGATATCATCAGATCATTCTTGTTCCTTATATTGAAAAGTATGCTTGTTAAACTCGCTTTACTTTTATTATTCGATACTTAAATTGACCTATTAATTGTTCTACGATTAATAATAACTATATTTTCTTGTTGTAGGGCTCATTGGACACTGCTTGCGATATGTTTGTCACGTAACGAAGTCTACCACTTTGATTCTTTGTGTCGACAACCACCACGGACCTTACTAATCAAATCATTGTTAAATAGGTAGCCTAATCGAAACTCAATATATGTGCACTTATTAATATTACACATTATTCATCATCTTTAAATATATAAACAGTTAGTACATCTAATCTTATAATAATGTTGTTGATGTAGTGTGATGAAGCATATTAGTGCAACAGGACTTCGAGCACCAAAAGCTCCTGTTTGGATATCAGTCGAGGTAACATGACTAATTTATTTGTCCTTATATAGAAACACTTTTAGCCACATACTACACATCTAATTAACATGAATGTCATTGGATGCATCCATTGGTGAACATTTAGTGTCCGCAATAAGAAGATGGACTTGCATGTGGCTATTACGTGTTGAGGTACATGTTCGATATCGTCAACCGATGGCACTAACGCCGATGATCTTCAAAAGGTATGTAACTTATTAGTATATGTTAGTTTAGATTAGATCGATTGGTAATAGGTATTAATTGGTTTAGAAACCAAAGTAGCACATGCATATATTTGGGAACGAAAATGTCATTACTAGGCTTATTTTTGCCTTTTACGCTTCCAAATCGTATTTATCGAGTCATTTAACCCCAAATTCATTTTTAACATGATAATATGAGGCATAATGTAACTATTGTGTAGATTTTTAGGTTTGCAATTGTTGTAGGTTGAATTTTGGGAACGAAAAGGGCATTTTAGGCCTATTTTTGCCTTTTCGCGTCTAATTCGTACTTATCGCTTCATTTAACTCCATTTTCTTTTTCAATATGATAATATAAGGTATAATATAACTAGTGTGTAGAGTTTTAGGCTTGCATTTGTTTTTGATTGAATTTCGGGAAGGTATATGTCATTTTTAGAACTACTAACTACGGTACGTAAATGATTGAATTCTTATATTATGTGTTTATTCCTTGGTTGTTTTGCAAGGTTTATATGAATAACACACCACGTTTGAGGGCCTTCACCACGGACGAATTACATGAAGTTCGGGATAAGTTGGCGTCCCCACATTTGCGATGATTGCTTATGATACATCTACTAGTTTGTATTAATTCTATGTACATTTTTCACATTATTAAATATATACATATTTAAAGTTAATTATTATATTACGTTCAAAAACTTATCATATATTATTATTGCAATTTGATCGGTTTTTTTTTTGTGTCGAAGGGAGATTTTGGGTGGGGGGTGGGGTGGGGGCGCCATGGTGGGCTGCCGGGCCGGGCTGGGCTATGGGGCTGGTTGGGTCTTTGGGGTGGTGGCAAAGAATGGGTGGAGGAGGTGGCAGAGGGTGGCCTGGGGTGGGGGTGCGGGGAGTGAAGGGGGTGGGGGTGGGGGGGTGGGGGGGGGGGCGGGGAGTGCGGGGGTGGGGGTGTGGGGGTGGGGGGGGGGGGTTGGGGGTGGGAGTGCGGGGGGGGGGCAGGGGGTGGGGTGAGGGGGCGGGCGGGGGGGGCGGGGGGGTGGGGTGTCTTGCAGGCGGGCGGGTGGGGGGGGGTGGGGGTGGGCAGGTGGGGTGGGGGGTGGGGTGTACTGGGGTGGCAGGGGTGGGCAGGGGGTGGGGGGTCTTTGGGGTGGGCGGGGGTGGGGTGTCTTGGTGGGGGTGGGCGGGGTGGGTGCGGGGTGGGCGGGGGTGGAGGGTGCAATTTATTTATTTTTTTAAAAAATTTGAATGTGAAGGGTCTGGGTTTTAAGCCTAAACCGCAGCCCTTCACTTAAATAGGGCTGCGGTTTAGGCTTAAAACCGCAGCCCTTCATATAGAGAAGGGGTGCGGTTTAAGCCGAAAACGCAGCCCTTCAACCTTATAAGGGCTGCGTTTTTTGCCTAAACCGCAGCCCTTCGTTGTGAAGGGATGCGGCTAAAAACCGCAGCCCTTCTTATCTATTGAAGGGCTGCTATGGAAAGGGCTGCTGGCCAAAAACGCAGCTCTTAGGGCTGTTTTGACCGCAGCCCTTCCTTGTTTTTCCACTAGTGATTCTAATGGCTTCAAGTCTAGCAACAGGAGCAAAGGTTTCTTCATAGTCAATTCCTTCTTGTTGATTATATAACCTTTTTCTACAAGTCTAGCTTTGTTCCTTATAATTGTTCCATACTCATCTAGTTTATTTTTAAACACCCATTTTAAGCCTAGCACTTTTTGTTGTTTAGAAGAGGGAACTAGATGTCATACCTTGTTTCTTTCGAACTCATTTAATTCAGCTTGCATAGCAGTGATCCAATCAGAATCAGTTAGGGATTCTTCATGATTTCTTGGTTCTATCATTGATAAGAACGCATGAAATGCACAAAAATTCCTTAACTGAGATCTAGTTTGCGTACCTTTGGATATGTCACTTATTAATTATGAGTTCCACTTGATGTGATTTTTGATGTCTCCAAGGTTTTGGTTGAAACTCCCTTATAGAAACAGGTTGTTTTTCTTGAGTTTTATGAGAGGATGAGGAGCTTTGTACATTTGTTCCTCTTTCAGCAATTGTTGAATCAGTTCCTTCAACATTTTCGTTCTTAGTAGGAACAGGAACAGCTCCATCATCTTGAGGAACAGGAACATCATTATTATGAATGTTTTCATATACTTCGTTCCTTTCCTCTTTCATTTCTTCTTCCTCAATTGAATCTGCATCTTTCTCATTTGGTCGTACCAAGCCAATCTCAAAGTCATCAACTTGTTGCTTGGATTAAAATTGTCAGATTCATCAAAGATTATGTGGACACTTTATTCAACACACGTAGTTCTTTTATTGTAAACTCTATAAGCATTACTATGTGATGAATATCCTAAGAATATTGCTTCATCACTCCTAGCATCAAATTTTCCAAGATTATCTTTTCCATTGTTATGAACAAAACATTTGCAACCAAATGTTCTAAAATGAGTAATGTTGGGTTTCTTTCTGAAATAAAGCCCATAAGGAGTTTTGCTAATGATAGGTCTCATCATGGCACAATTTATCATGTAACAAGCAGTATAAACAACCTCAGCCCAAAAGTTCCTTGGAAGTTCACTAGCAATTAGCATGGTCCTAGCCATTTCCTCTAAAGTTCTATTTTTCCTTTCTACAACCCCATTTTGTTGTAGTGTCCTAGGGGCAGAAAAATTATGATCTAGGCCATGGTTTCTGCTTAAGTCATCAAATTTATAATTTTTAAATTCTTTACCATGATTAGATCTAATATGCAGCAATTTGTGACCACTCAAATTATTTTGAACTGTTTTAGCAAAGACAAGGAACTCATCATAAGTCTTATCCGTACTAGAGAGAAAAATAACCCAAGTGTACATAGAGTAGTCATCAACAATAACTAACACATACCTCTTTCCACTTCTACTTTGAATTCTCATAGGGCCACACAAGTCCATATGAATTAATTCTAAAGGTTTTGTGGTGCTCACAACAGTTTTAGATTTGAAAGAGGATCTAATATGCTTTCCTTTGGCATATGCATCACAAACTTGATCAATATGAAATTTTATAGATGGTAATCCCAAAACAAGATCTTTTGATCGAAGTTTGTCAAGTAATGAAAAGGCTAGCATGTCCTAGACGCTTATGCCATAAGAGTGGATCATCTTCAATAACATTAACGCATGTCAAATTATTTTTAGGAATAAGATCAAGATCCACAATATATGTGTTCCCTTTCCATGTTCCTTCCAAGATAACATTCTTAGAGTTAATATTAACGATCAACCATTTTTCACTATTAAATTTAACAACATTTCCCTTGTCGCAGAATTGGGAAATACTTAAAAAATTGTGCTTTAAACCTTCAACTAGAAATACATTATCAATGGAATGTGATGATGACTTACCAACCTTACCCATGGCAGCTATGTCACCTTTCTTATTGTCACCAAAAGTCACACTTGCACCTTCATAGGTTGAGAGTGAGCGAAACTTAGATTTGTCTCCTGTTATATGCTTAGAACAACCACTATCAAGATACCAAGTGTTGATCCCCCTCACTCCAACCTGCAAATATAAAGTAGTTGTTAGTTGTAGGAACCCCTTGTTTCGTGGGTTCCTGTTCTTGACTAGCATTTGATTTGGCAACCCATTTCATGTTGCTCAACTTCACATTTTTGTCAATCATTCCATTTCTTAGTTGACATTGATTTATGTAATGACCTATCTTTCCACAGTACATGTAAATTTTATCACTAGGTACGTCAACATATTTCTTATGATTGTTCTTCTTGTAGTTTTCAAAACCAAGACCTTCTCTTCTTTTAGTCTGTGGTCTCTTAATCCATTTAGGAATAGCCATCACTTTGCCTCTATTCCTTGCAACAACCAGTTCCTTCTTGAGATTACAGATCTGTTTCTTTAAAACATTTTTCTCTTTATTTAAATTTTCGATCTCAGATTTGTAACCTTTCAAAGACGTTGATCTAATATGAAAGGAACGTAGAACAGGGACAAATTCCTCTAAGTGTGAAATTTCTAAATTGATTAGATAATTTTCATTCATCACACTCACATATAATTCCTTGATTTTTAAATTCTTATCAAATAAATCAAAGAACCTAGTTTCAACATCCGTTCTCATTTTCTTAAACCATTCTATATGTTCTTTACAAACTATAACAGCTTGTTCAGTTTGCTCACATTTTTTCACGTTCATCTCTACATTCAAGAATTGCATCATAAAGAAGATCATAAATTTCAGGCCTAGTTTTTCCATCTAAGTCTAATACTAGTCCATCTTGGCTTACCTCAACATTTTCTTCATCTTCTTTTTCTTTAGTGTTTGCCATGAAGCAAAGATTTTCAGTTTCTTCAGTTTGTTGTTCTTCTTCCTCTTCAGTTTATGAGTCTCCCCAAGCTGCTATCATAGCCTTTCGAACGTTCGCTTTAGAGAAAGGTGCTTTAGATTCCTTGTTCCTTTCAGCGAAGCGTTCTTTGTTCCTTTCTTTGGTCTTATTATTTTCCCAAAGTGGACATTCCTTGATGAAGTGATTTGTACTACCACATTTATGACAAGCAGCTTTATAGAAAACCTTTTAGTTTTACCTTTGAAATTCTCATTCTTCATGTTCCTATACATCTTTCGAAATTTTCGGACCATGAGTGCTGCTTCCTCTTCTTCGGAGTCAGAGTCATCTTCATCATCTGCTTTGAGGGTAATGGACTTTGACTTAGAGCTTTCACCATACTCAGTATCAAGGTGGAGCTCATGAGTCATAAGTGATCTAGCAAGCTGTTCACAGTTGAACTTAGTAAAGTCTTATGTTTCTTGTAAAGCAGTGACCTTAGCCATCCATCTATCCTTAGAAAGACTACTAAGAACTTTTTGTATATTTCCTATGATGAAATAAACTTACCAAGAGAAGCTAACTCATTAATAATGTTAGTAAAACGAGTAAACATCTCTTGTATGCTTTCCTTAATCTTCATGGAGAACAGTTCATATTGATTCATTAGTAAATTAATTTTAGATCTCTTGACTTCATTAGTTCCTTCATGGGTTAGTTCTAGTAAATCCCATATTTGCTTTACGGATTTGCATCCCATGATCCTATTGTGTTCATGGGGTCCAAGTCCACAATGCAATAGTTTAACAGCCATAACATTTACTTTCATATTTTAGAAATCAGCTTTGTCATATTATAGAAGGGTTTAGGAATTACCTCATTTTTGTCCTTAGTAGTTGTGACCTCAAAATCACCAACTTCAATGACTCTCCATACCTGGTAGTTTTCGACCTTGATGAATATCTCCATTATGTTCTTCCAGTAGGAATAAAACTTCCCATTGAACATACGAGGCCTTTGCGTAGAGTAACCTTCCTAAGGTTTCTCGGTGGTATTAATTGTTCCTTGGATCTTTTTCTCAATAGGGTTTCCTATCTTTGGTGAGTTCTGGCTCTGATACCAATTGTTATTTCACCAGGAACAATACAAGAGGGGGGTGAATTGTATGTGTAGAAATAAACGTAACTTTTTGCGGAATTTTAATCTTGAACAAAGAAACAAGCTAAAATAACACAAGGGATTTTTATGGGGAAGAACTTCTTGGGCCCAACAAAAAGAAACAACCTCGACCACTAGGGATTTTAAACTCAACTCTTTCAATAATTAGGCCAAACAACTCTGTTACAACTTAATTATACTCACGGGCCACACCTTGAGTTCCTAAACTCAAGTTCCTGAACAACTATTCCCTTAACAGCTGTTCCTCTCAACTTAACTTGAAGTTTTCTCACTTTAACTCACTTCACTCAAAGCTTCTCTCTTACAGAACTTCACTTAAAGTCCCCTTACCCCAAAAACCAAAATACATTCGATCAAATAAATTAGTGGAATTAGAGTAAGAAGACAAAGAACAAATGGCTTTTATGAGAGAATGAAGACACTAACACTTTACTTAGTTAAACTCACTAATTCACTTGGTCAAACACAAATTAGAACTAGTATTTATAGTGTTAATAACTTAGAACATGGGACTAAAACATGTGTTAGTGATAAAACCATTATCCCATGATATTCCTTACTTAGAAGAACACGTTCCTCTTTCAACCCATGATCTCCATGATCACTGTTAAACGTGGGAGATAATTGCGTTACTGCTCCCTTAATTTTAGCAAACACATAAAGCAGTAATTCTAAAATCTAATTTAATTAAAAAGTATTTTAATTATTAAAACGAAAATAAAATCCTTTTACCAAAAATATTATCTTCAAAATATTTTCCATAAAAACCAAAAAGGATATTTATTATCTTTATAAAAATAAAATCTTTTCCTTAAAAAGATTTTCTTTAAAATCAGATTTTTCCTTAAATAAAATGGTTACCTAGAATCTAGGCATAAATTACTCAACAGACATGATTAAACGTTGTACTGCTTCATCCTAGGTCTAGTTCCTTTTAATAGTTAGTTCCTTTAACTTATTAGTTAAGCGCCAGTTAGTCTATTCCTTACAAAGGAACAAACCTCATTCTCATACTAAATTGCCATAGTTTCTTACCATTCTTACTCGTTCCTTTACAATGGAACTAAAAACAAAAAGCCTCACTTTAGTCTTCTTGCTCCAATGCTGCTCCAGTACCAAATCTTGAAACACACTAGTAGAATAAATGCTTATTGATGCGGTCATTAAGTGGCCTATTGCGGCGGTTTTGACCGCGCAGCAATTAAGGGCACAGCAATAGGTAATTAACTATTGTTGCGGTTCTTATCCAAAACCGCAGCAATAGGTAGTGTCAATAACAAAAAAAAACAATTGAAAAGTAACCTATTGCTGTTGTTGTTGGTAAAAACAGCAGCAATAGGTGAGTTTATAGCTGCTGTTTTTACCACAACAGCAGCAATAGGTTGCTTTTTTTCATTAAAAAAAAATTATACATTACAAATGTCATATACTAGTAATAGGTAATTTGTACATTTGTAATGTCATATACACGTCTACACCCACATAACATTTTCAAAACCACAACCAAATTTGTTGAAATTCATTCAAGCATCAAATTAATTGACAAGTTACATAACTACAACATTATACATTTGACTCTATAAGTTTTATGTTGAAATCAGAAAATACATATATATAAGATATGAAAAAATATATACACAGAGACCAGGCAACATTAGAGAAAATGAAAAGTGGATGATTGTCGACAACAACCAGGCGACTTGCGGCGACGAACTCTGGGCAATTGGCGACTTGCGGTTGACGTTGGTGGGCCGACGAAGAAGAACGGCCGACGAACTCCACTGATTGAACGGCCGACGAAGAAGAGAAACGTCAACAAAAAGACTGCAAAATTCAAGAAAACACAAATAAATTTGACGAAAAAAATAAAACTGAAAAAAATTACAACAACTTAAAGAATATTATCACCATGACACTGCTGTTATTAACTAAAGAAAGCTAAAACAAGAAGAAGATTACAATCAAGTTCAACACACGAACTTACAAAAAACATGAATGAATTTAGCGAAGATATATCAAACTTCAAGGAAAAACTAAAACCTAATGATTATTACCGCCATTGTTATTAAACGAAGAAAGCTAAATAGAAGAACAAAGAAGTTAATTAAGAGAGAGAAATGAACCTGAAAATCGGAGAACCGTTGGTCTGAGCACCAGGAGGTTCGATCAGAGTCAATCTCAGTCGTCGGATCCCCGGCGATATCGATTGAATTTGAGAAACCGAAGCTTCAACCAGAGGTTCGATCACCTTCTGCTGCTGCTGTAACTGTAAACTCATCTTCAATGGAGTCGGTGAAATCGCCATGGAAGTTCAACCGAGAAGCTCCGAGACTCTCGCTTGATAGCCGAGCAATTACCGACGCTAAAAGCGGCCTTCGACCGCGAGAGATATAAAATCGTCTTCGTCTAATAAGGGAGTGAGAAAGGGTGCGGCGACGGAGATCTAGATAGAGAGGAGAGAGGAGGAAGGAGGGTGAGCTTGATAGAGAGATAGAGGGGGAAGGAGGGTGAGCGTGATAGAGAGTGAGAAGTGTGAACTGATGAAAGCGGCGCTCTCACTCCCTCTCAGATATACAAAACCCTAATGACCCTAATATAATTAAATAAAAAATAGTTTAACCTATTGCTGCGGTTCTAGATGGGAACCGCAACAATAGATCTGGTCAAACTAGTCAACGAATGTTGAAAAAATTCCCATTGACATCTATTGCTGCGGTTTCCACCCAGAACCACAGCAATATGTTGATTTTCGATTTTTCCTTTTATTTTGACATAATTTATTGTTGTGTATGGGTAAAACCGCAGCAATTCAACCGCAGCAATAAGCAATTATTCTACTAGTGACATCTTTACTTAGTCTTCAAATTCCCAACTTGATTTTTCCCTTGACTTAGTATTCTCTTTGTTCCTTTCATTGATACCTTGAAATTCATTCACTTAAACAACTTGTTAGTCCAATACTTAGTTTGCATCTTTGTTCCTTTGTCATCATCAAAACTAGGGTTCAACAATGGAGGCAAACCTCAAATCAGTGCTTGATGAACAAGGTAAGTAGTTTGCGACACTTGTATAGCAAATAATTTAATTATATATAGAGAAAAATGCAAAATCCATCTCAGAACTGAATGATTTTGTGCTTTTGTCTTTTTGTGAAAATTACTAAGTTAATATCTGATGGAGGAAAGAATGTGAAGAAAGGTGGATCATCTAATGGTGAGATGATTGTGCGTGATTATTTTGATAAGGAAACTGATGAGTCTACTAATAATCACCATAATAACTAGTCACTAGGTTAACTAAAGTTGAATTCCCCAAGTTTAATGGAGAGGGTCTATAAGTGCAATCAATTCGTTCATTTCTTGAGTAGTCATGATCAACTTCTTTAGGTGTTACCCTATTAAGAACAACCTGGCTCTAATACCAATTGAAGGTTTACAATGTACTCAAGAGGATAGGGGGGTGAATTGAGTACTTAGGAGAATTGGTGCTAAATTCAAATTCTTTCAATTTAAGGGGGAATCAGTTAGGCTGGTTCATGTGAGTGTTAGTGGAAACAGTGAAACTTAAAAACAATAAAGAACACACAAAATTTAACAAGGTTCAGCACGTCCTCTTACGCTAGTTTTCTTATTAATGAACTCTAAAAAAACAAGAATACTCTTACACACTCTTGTTTCCCTTACTTCAGGGAAACAACACACCCCACCCTAACTCTAATGTGCTACTTCACATTTGAACTCACAAGCCCTCATGAATAAGCTCAGACTCGCAACCCAGCCTCTAACCCATTTGTTAGAGATTTAGAATTAGTTTATCTTAAATCACGCTTTCTTACAAAGTAAATGAAGAGCAATGTAAAGCTCTATGAAATGCGTACTCTATTTTAGGAAATTATTCAACTCTTTTCTTTGTGCAACCTCTCAAAATTACTCAATAAAATTTGGTAGAGCATCAAGGGTGATGTATGTAGAATAATTATTCAGTATTTTTAGACCAAGGTCTAACCTTTGAGCGTCCCCTAACTCAAGATATCAAAGACATGATAATCTTAAGTAATAATGGAAAGAATATCTTGAAACAATATCTCTCTCGAAGGAAAGATAGTATCCAAGATATTCACACGCTTTAAGACAAGAGAATACTAGATAAAGATTCTAAAGGCTCGCAATCGTTTCCTATGGAAATTATTTGAAAAAATATTTTTCCTAATATCTTTTCTAAACTGCCAGCACAATCACCCGACAAAGTAACTAGTACCCAAACCTGTTACCCTACTTAGTATTGTTATGAATACGTAACCAATTGGTTCCCATAATGAAAACCCTACTAGTTTTCATTAAGAACAACATAAACAATGCCTCTAGGAATATCGTCATACTCAAATATTACATGAATACCTAAGATGAATCAAATGAAAGATCATATATTATCGTCATGTATTTCAATTCTTGAAGCTTCCCTTGAATCAACAATTCAATATTTATCTATTCCTCGAACATCTTCAAGAGGGCCTCCTAGCTTCATGTCTTGGAATAAACTTGTTATTGCTACACAAGAAACATCATAGCATAGCAAATAGTTTTGGAACATTTAGTTTCTCACATGTTTCATAACAGCTCATAAACACCTATAAGAACAATTGTTCCCTGCATCTGTTTGTCATCATTCAAAACTTAGGAGTAGGGATGGGCAAGGGTCAGGTCTGGGTCGGGTCCAGCGGGACCCTAGACCCGGACCCTAATTTTTTTTGCGGACCCAGACTCTTAAGGTATGGAGGGTCTAGGGTCCAGGCCTATTTCTTTATGTTTGCTTAATTTTCTACAAATTCGACTCATCAAACACAACAATTCGCATGATGAAACAAATAAACTTAAAAAAAGGAAACAAAGACAAACAAATAAACTGAAAATACTTTCTCTTCTTTCTCCACGCCTTCTTCTTGCCACCAGTGGCACGTCTCTTGTGAATAGAATCACGAGAAATAATTAAAAAAAAAAAACAAAATCAAATTCAGATTAATTTGTCAAAAGAAAAAAATCGAAATCAAAATGTAACGCTATTGAAGAGTAAATTGAAGACAAGATCTGATTAATTGAAGGAAGAGAGATAAAGTATGAAATTTTTACCCATTTTTGCACAGTTGAGATGAAGAAATTAAGATTCTAAAGCCAGCTTGTCACTCACTTCCATTTATATTATAAAAAGTAAAATTTGTTGCTAAAACAATTTAAGAACAATGAATAACATATTAGATATGCTATTGACTGTTAAGCAAGGTGTTAACAGTGAGGACAGGAAACAGCCACTGAGAGAATGAGGAAAAAAATGGAGGGGGATAAAGTGATAAACCCTAATAACCATCTTTTTAATGGGCTGGATTCTAGGATTTACTTTAAGTCTTAGTAAATCAGTTTGTTTTTTTTTTTTTTTTAAAAAAAAAAAGTTAAAATTTATATATTAAATTATTTTAGGGTCTACGGGTCGGGTCTGGGTCGAGTCCAGGTCAGGACGGGTCCGGATCTAAAATATCAAGACCCGGACCCGGACCCTTAGGGTCTGAAAAAGTTGGACCCAGACCCTTAAATTAGGGTTGGGTCCAGTAGGGTCTGGGTCGGTTCTAGTACGATCTGGGTCGGGTCCTGGACCCGTGTCCATCCCTACTTAGGAGACTCAACAGATTTGATTAGGCGTACATAATAACTTAGACAAATGACTGGCAAGGGTAAGTACAGGGTGTTCATAACTAGGTACTCGGACATGCGGGTAGCAGGTCCATGACCCGACCCGAAAAAACCAGGTACCCGAGATAATATATTCACAAGAATCTTCAATAGACCCACTGCCAGCAATTAATCAATAAATCAAACAGATCAAAAGATGTTGCTTCTATGTGAAAAAGAATGACGTTGAATGCCAACATTAGATTTAATTATATGACTAATTACTAATTAGTAACACCAAGTAGTAGGAAAGCGAGAGAAAATCCTAATGTGACTAACTGAAGAAAAAAATCCTCTGATTATAAGCCCACTCCATTCGACAGTAAAATTTAAGGACAAACATATATCGGTTCAACAGTCTACAAATTTAAAGATTTTTTTTGCTAAGTAAGAAAGTAGTATATAATCACACCAAAACCAAAACAACCTATAACTAGCCTAGAGGAACAAACCAACTAGGTTGGACTCTTTCAAACTAGGCTAGCATCAAATTATACACTTTGCTATACAATTTTCCTTTTTACGCTCTCCCACCAATTAACATCATTACTAGAAATCTTCCTAGGTAAAGTATTAGAAATCCTTTGGACTATACATTGCTGAATCATTTTGAAAATTCTTTCAGGTCTCCACACTACCATGTTGCAAATCACCTCATTTCTTGCCCACCAAACAAGGTAGACAGTAGCAGTAATCCCTGTAGCCAACACTTGCTTCTGTATTTTGGTTCTGCTGCTTCTTCTATTCATGAACAATAAGATCCTGTGTAATTGAAATTGGAAGCTTTTGGCACCCAACCAATCATACACAGATGTCAAAATTTGCTTCACATAATCACATTGAAAGAATAAGTGTTCATGACTTTTACAAATTAAAAGATTAAAACTTAAAGAATATTCATCAATAGCTTAATAAGTGCATATCTTAAAAAAACAGCTTCAGCAGCAAATACATCATACATAATGATACTTGTTGAATCCAATTTCCTTAGTGTTGCTACGAAAGCACTGCCTACAGCACATCAAACCATACTTGCAAATGATTGCGTGAAGGTGAGAATTCCAGATGTTGGGGTGATCCATTTTCTTCTTCTGAGAAAAGTTAACAAAGAATGGAAGAGTGAGGCACTCCTCTCTTTCATAAAAACCTAGCACGATTCTGTTGAGATTATTCAGACTTAAGAGCAGTTGAAGTTTGGCCAGGCCCAACGAGGCAACGACTCCCTATAAGAATCAGGATTTGCACATTATTTATTCTTGATTGGGTCATGCTTCCCTTTCTAAAATGAAACACCTTGATATGTGCAATTGTTCTGGTATGAGTAGTTATGGTTGTGACATATGCATGCTTGCAATATTTCATAGATTACCTTTTGATATAGAAGTGATAATATTGCTGTAAAATGCTTTGATTTAGTCCATATAGACTTATGGGGCCATATAAGACCCCGAGTCTAAATGGTTCTACCTACTTCCTCACTATTGTGGATGACCACAATAGGAGTACTTTTACCTACTTGCTGCAGAATAAGGGTCAAGTTTATAGAATTGTTTGTGACTATTTTGCTACGGTGAAAACTCAGTTTGAGACACAAATCAAGACTGTTAGGTCAGATAATGGAACAGAGATTGTACGAAAAGAATGTGGTGAATTCTTTTCCAAGGGTGGAGTCATTCACCAAACTAGCTTGGTCGGAACTCCAAAACAAAATGTGAGTGTTGAGAGAAAGCATAGCCACATCTTAGATGTGGCCAGAGTAGGGATGGCAATTACCCATGGGTGAGTGGATTATCCATCCACCCGCCCCGAATAAATGGGTGAAAACCCGCGGTGGAGCGGATGACTGGCGGGTGATGGATGGATCGGGTGATGGATCGGGTCGGATGTTGATGCCTTTTTTTTGACCCATCACCCGCTCCATCACCCGCTCCATCCATCCACCCGTTTATGTATATATATGTATGTATATATATATATATGTATGTATATATATATATGTATGTATATATATATATATACATAAAATTGTTTTTAAATTTTTACTGCCACTTACCATATAATGTAATAAAAAAAAATTATACAGTTGGCAGTTGATTAAGTTTTCAATATTAATTTTTTAAAAAAATTGTTAAATCTACAATTTTTTTTTTTTTTAGTATCACCCGTTTCCCCACTTGCCCACCCGCCCCACCCGCGGATGATGGGTGGAGCGGATATGGATGGAATTTTTCGCCGGTGATGGATGGTGTGGATGGAGTTTTGGGTCGCGGGTGATGGGGCGGATGATGCTCCACCCGATCCACCTCCGATCCATTGCCATCCCTAGGCCAGAGCTCTTAGAATTCAAGCCAATCTCCCCAAAAGATTTTGGGTGAATGCATATTAACTGCCACACACCTGATTAGTTTGATTCCAAGTTCAGTTCTGAAGTGGAAGACTCCCTATGAGATACTATTGAGGAAGAAGCCAGAGTATGTGCACCTTAAGAGTATTTGGGTGCCTGTGTTATGCTCACAGCGAGGAGAGAAAGAAAGACAACAACCCCAGGGGAAGAAGATGCATTTTCTTAGGATATCCCTTTAGTCAAAGAGGTTATAAGGTGTATGACGTTGGAACTCACCCCAAATTTGTCTCTAGGGATGTGATATTTCATGAGAGATTATTTCCATACTTGAAAACAGGTGGAAGTAGAGAGACACATGTACTCCCCCCTCCCCCACACCATCAAATGTGACATCAAACAATAAAAATGTGTGATTCAAGACTCGAACCCATGACCTCTCATATGACATAGTAATGCACTAACCAACTACTCTACAACTTCATGTTGGTCTTTGTAGGGAAAAAAAATCATTTAAAGACAAGATAATATTGCTATTTTTAAAACAATTAAATACAAATGTATATATTAATACTCATTAAGCTAATGCTAATAATAGCGTCTCCCACCTCTCAGTACTCTTATATTAAAAAAAGCTCTTCAAATTTTTATAACCTCCGTATTTAACACTACTACACCATTGAATTGCATCGTTTATATTCTTACACATTAACCTAAAGTTCAAAAACAAGATTGTGTTATATTCTTTGTAAGTAATTATGTATTTATATATATGTATTCTCTTGAAGTCGAGGGTTATATTGATGAATTCATATTATAAAATATTATGTAGAAAATTTAAAAGGAACTGGATGCCCATTTCTAGAGCGCAATCAATACCTACAACTCTTTTTTTCCACTTCTCTCAAGTTTTTGATTTAAGACTTCAAATATATATTGGTAAATAATTTGAGGCGTATTGCTCTGGACAAGAACTAGTTATATTCTAAAACATCATTATCATGGTTAGTTTTTACTTTTTTAGGGAGTGACTACAAGGGGTTGTTTGGTTGACATAAAAATTCATGCGAAGTAGAAATTCTGAAAGTTCTACTTTCCACACGGAAGTTACTTACCTAGGTTCCTCTAGGTAAGTAGAACATCCCATAGGAAATTGTTCTTCCCATGATCAACCAAACAATTTTTATCACTTTGTAGGAAATAAAACTTCAAGGAAAATACTACGTCCTAGGAAATACTAATTCCTACATACAACCAAACAAGCCTTAAATACACAAAACAGTCAACATCTTCATTAGACGTTGCAATAGCTTCACACTACTTATCTTAATTATAATATCTTAAAATGTTGCATAAGGTACAAGGAGATATTTACTTTTCTCTCGAATAAACTTTGTAGACGTTAATACACCAATATATTCCACCTTGGGGTCCGTTTGATTCAACTTATCTTATATTGTTTTACCTTATCTTATCTTATTAGAACTTGATGGAAATTATTATAATAATGATACTTTTATATAAGAAAAATTAAATAATATATATTATTAAAAAATACAATTAATCTTTACCTTATTTTATGCCTATGTTTATGAGTTTGAATTATATTTAAGACCGAACTGAAATGTTGTTTCGTGACGGGTAACCACCAATGAACACCCCTATGAAAAATGGAATAAACTCTTTTTTTCAATGGGAGCAACAGACTCTGAAATACAAGAAAAAACATATAACAACTTTGTACTGCATTGCCAATAAAAAAAAACATCTTACAATTTATAAGATACTTGGGCGGGCCGCGCTTGTCGTGAACGCCACCCGGCCAAAGATAAAATTTCTCCTACTCTCTTTTACACTAAGGTAGTATAATGGAAGTAGGGGTCGTATCCACAGGGAAACAGGGACGAGTTTATATTCAGCGTGATTCAAAACCTAGATTAAGCTAAGGGCCGAGAAACCTAATAATAATTACAAAAGGGGGGTTTCAAGTAGATTATAACTAAACTACAACTAACTAGCATATAAACAAAATGAGAAATCAATTATAGGAAGGATCTTGAATCCGATTAACATGCACTTCAATTCATTATCGATCCTTGAACATCCACGCTAATTATTTCCATAATTATCTATTGTCGAGAATTAATCTCGTGTTCTCCTTATTCCTAGTTGAATAGCACGATCAGCGTGACTATAAAACTCTAACTAAAGGATAACCTAGTCCGATCTGCGTCTAAGTTCAATCCAATAGCAGCAATAAACACAGAGAACCAACAGACCTGCTAACGTCATACAAGCGATAAACGTTCAACAGTTGATTCAATTTCCCCAAGAAATAACCAAGATGATCTGCATCTAAATTACTCCCTAGTTTGCTACCAAATGATAAAAGAATAAAACAATCCGATTCTATTCTTAAATCTAGCATTAGATTAATTACACAATCAAACTAGTAACGTTCCTAGCATAATCATGCAAAAACCATTGAAAGCAAGCATAGAAATTAAACCATAATCAAAGGAAATAAATAGAGAAGAAAGATCTCACAATAATGCTTGAAGCTCCATATTAATCTCGTTCAAGAACGGTTCAAGCTACAATCGGCATAGCATAAGCCAATCCCATAATTGAAATCTACAAAAACTAAATTAGAAAATAAAAACTAAAAAGAGAAGACAACAAGAGAGGAGTGGAGTTTTGGAAACTCCATCCCCTTGTGGCTGCTGCCCCCTAGGTCTAAAAATAGAGTTTAGTATTTATACTAAAGCTCAAAAATCAGCCGACAATTAGACCGACCTAGGGGTCGCGAGGTGCGAGTCTGGTCGCACCGTGCGATGGGCTACTGCCTTCGCAACGAGCTGAAGAACTGGCCCAAACCACGCAGGTCGCGAGGTGCGAGAAATCTCGCGAGGTGCGAGCTTCAGGTCGCGAGGTGCGACATTCCTCGCGAGGTGCGAGCTGGCTTGGCGTGCGATGGGCGCTGGGCAGTGAGCTGCTGGGCGATGCTGGCTGGGCAGCTTGGTCGAGGTTGCTGAGCGCTGGGCGTGCTTCGAGCGCTGGGCAGGCTGGGCTGGAGCTGGGCGAGCGATGGGCGAGCGATGCTGGGCGAGTGCTGGGCTTGCGGAGTGCTGCTGTGCTTGTGATGTTTGGCTTCGATGACGCTGTGTGCTCGAGCTGCTTCGTTGTTGAGATGGTGCAATGATAGTAAGCTACACCTAGGAGCACTTCCAAGTATAGAGCTCAAACCCATTTTACCACAAAATCTCGAAACACATGACACTAACACTAATTATCTCGTATAACTCCCAACTTTCGCTAAGGGCTAAATATAATACAAATGTGAACAATTATGATGAAAACCTCTAGCGAAGTGCACCCATAATACCGTAAATGCTACGTATAACTTGGGTGTATCAAATACCCCCACACTTGAACTTTACTCGACCTCGAGTAAACTCAAAAATGAGAAATACCAATTAAATCATCGCCCAAGTTATCGACACCAACCTACACTCCCCATCAACTACATCATCATCATCACATCTCAACAAAATACGCTCAAAACCTAAACGTAAGGGACGATGATTCCCCCACACTTAGATTCAAGCTCACCGGAAATATATAAAGACGCGACAACAATAATCACCAAACGACAACCAAAATGTGAGCTCAAATCCTGAAGGATCTCAAAGGAATTGAACTCACTCCAACGCCACAATCAAAATGATAACTCGCCTAAAACCTCAAAAGATAAACTACTACTAGAACAACTAACTTAAAATAGCAAGCCATGGAACAAAGACAAAAAGGGATAAATTCCATGCTTACTCCCAAAAACAAACAAGTAACCAAAAGAATGTGAGAGCCAAAATAAATCTTCACAAAACAAAGGATGAATTCACTAACCCAACCCGAAAATGCTTTCCACCTTATGACAACATCTCCGGCAAATGAGTTTTCAAAGTGTATAATTCTCTCTTAATCTCTCATTTTGCCTAGGAGCCCTTTCGGGTTTTCATCCTAGCTTCTCACATTTTTTTTTAGAAGCTCACAACTCACCCGCTCTTTAAGCCTTTTGTTTTGCATAGGTTGCCCTTTCGGATTTTCAACCTATCAAGGTCCCCAAATTTTGCCTAAGTCGCCCGCCCTTGCGGGTTTTCAACTTAGCGGGTTTCATTTTATCATCATTCCTTTTTTTTTTTTTTTTTTTTTTTTTTTTTATTTTTTTTTTTTCATTTCAAATTAAAAGTAATATATACAACATAGATACATGAGAATGAGAATACCCTCCCCCCTACTTAAACTACACATTGTCCTCAATGTGTCGACAATTAAAAAGAAAAAGTATACTGAAAATAGGGGGGAAATTTGAAAATCGGGTAATCGAAGATCGATGGTCAAAACTCATGAAAAGCAATCCGTCAAACTCAAATTTCTTAACAACACCAACTCAAATCTCCTAACTCAACTCACAACCCGCTCCCTCGAATCACTCAAACAAATGACAAGTTCAAAAGTTTTGAATTTTTGAGATTTGCTCCTAGCTTAAGAGATCGAAAAGATACATTAACAATCTCAATCCTCTAGTGTTACCAACTCCTAGCTATTGAAGTCCTCCCAACGGGTTTTCTTTTGTGGATTTTGGTTCCAAGCGAATTAAGATTGGTTGTGGATCTTTTTAGTGGGTAGGCGGTGGGTGAAAGAAAATTTGTTGTGGTGGTGGGAATTTGATGAAAAATAAAGGAAAAGAAAGAAAATAAAGGGGTCTCGGGTTGCCTCCCGAGAAGCGCTGTTGTTTAAAGTCGTGAGCTCGACTTAATACCTTAAGCTTAATTATTGGGTTGTGCTCCATGTGTGACAATGGTGGTTCCATGTCAATCTCCACTTCAAGTACCTGCAAAATTGATTGAGAAGAACTCTTGCAATGCATCGTTAATACCTAGCTTACTACAACATGGTTGAGCATATAACATCTGATTATATCCCAAACCTAGCATTAAGGCAACAACAAACATCAACTAGTACTACTCCTAGCTAACCCATGTCATGACCATTAATATAAATGTTTAAAGCTAGACAATAACCAAGATATAAAGTATGAGTTAATCAACCATTCCCAAGAGAGTTTAAGCAACAAGTTCCATGCTTCTTGTCCAAAATACAAAAATGAAATACATAGAGCTCAATGGAAGATGAAAACTAGAAACTCAAACAAAAAGGGAATTCTTTATATGAGTGGCCAATCAAAAACAAAGAGCACAAGCAATACCATCCAAAAATCACTCTAAATAAAAAAAACAAGTAACACCGTTTCCCCGGCAACGGCGCCAAAATTTGGGCGGGCCGCGCTTGTCGTGAACGCCACCCGGCCAAAGATAAAATTTCTCCTACTCTCTTTTACACTAAGGTAGTATAATGGAAGTAGGGGTCGTATCCACAGGGAAACAGGGACGAGTTTATATTCAGCGTGATTCAAAACCTAGATTAAGCTAAGGGCCGAGAAACCTAATAATAATTACAAAAGGGGGGTTTCAAGTAGATTATAACTAAACTACAACTAACTAGCATATAAACAAAATGAGAAATCAATTATAGGAAGGATCTTGAATCCGATTAACATGCACTTCAATTCATTATCGATCCTTGAACATCCACGCTAATTATTTCCATAATTATCTATTGTCGAGAATTAATCTCGTGTTCTCCTTATTCCTAGTTGAATAGCACGATCAGCGTGACTATAAAACTCTAACTAAAGGATAACCTAGTCCGATCTGCGTCTAAGTTCAATCCAATAGCAGCACAATAAACACAGAGAACCAACGGACACCGCTAACGTCATACAAGCGATAAACGTTCAACAGTTGATTCAATTTCCCCAAGAAATAACCAAGATGATCTGCATCTAAATTACTCCCTAGTTTGCTACCAAATGATAAAAGAATAAAACAATCCGATTCTATTCTTAAATCTAGCATTAGATTAATTACACAATCAAACTAGTAACGTTCCTAGCATAATCATGCAAAAACCATTGAAAGCAAGCATAGAAATTAAACCATAATCAAAGGAAATAAATAGAGAAGAAAGATCTCACAATAATGCTTGAAGCTCCATATTAATCTCGTTCAAGAACGGTTCAAGCTACAATCGGCATAGCATAAGCCAATCCCATAATTGAAATCTACAAAAACTAAATTAGAAAATAAAAACTAAAAAGAGAAGACAACAAGAGAGGAGTGGAGTTTTGGAAACTCCATCCCCTTGTGGCCGCTGCCCCCTAGGTCTAAAAATAGAGTTTAGTATTTATACTAAAGCTCAAAAATCAGCCGACAATTAGACCGACCTAGGGGTCGCGAGGTGCGAGTCTGGTCGCACCGTGCGATGGGCTACTGCCTTCGCAACGAGCTGAAGAACTGGCCCAAACCACGCAGGTCGCGAGGTGCGAGAAATCTCGCGAGGTGCGAGCTTCGGGTCGCGAGGTGCGACATTCCTCGCGAGGTGCGAGGCGGCTTGGCGTGCGATGGGCGCCTGGGCGGTGAGCTTTGCTGGGCGATGCTTGGGCCGGGCAGCTTGGTCGAGGTTCTTGAGCGCCGGGCGTGCTTCGAGCGCCAGGGCGGGCTGGGCCGGAGCCGGGCGAGCGATGGGCGAGCGATGCTGGGCGAGTGCTGGGCTTGCGGAGTGCTGCTGTGCTTGTGATGTTTGGCTTCGATGACGCTGTGTGCTCGAGCTGCTTCGTTGTTGAGATGGTGCAATGATAGTAAGCTACACCTAGGAGCACTTCCAAGTATAGAGCTCAAACCCATTTTACCACAAAATCTCGAAACACATGACACTAACACTAATTATCTCGTATAACTCCCAACTTTCGCTAAGGGCTAAATATAATACAAATGTGAACAATTATGATGAAAACCTCTAGCGAAGTGCACCCATAATACCGTAAATGCTACGTATAACTTGGGTGTATCAATACTCCAGTAACATACATACACTTATCATATATTCAACAAACTCCTAAATAATACACTTTTCTTGTGTCATTACCCAAATTTTTTAAAGGTGTGATAATTTTTGAACTTTCTATAATCAGATTTTGGGTAGTTTTCTATTTTTTTTGGTTATCCTTAAACATATACACCATATTATAGTGGCAAAATATATTCCATTATTTTTACAAGTTATATTAAAGGGGAAAAAAAAAGATAATGTGCCTATGCTTGTGAGGCGTGATCAATATTTCATTTCTACATGTATTAGGCAATGCTATTATAGTTAAAAATTTAAAATCACATGATACATAATGGGCCATATTTCATGTTCAAGAAGCATAATATTACAAGATATTATCAACTATATTTTAATTAGGTAGGTTTATTTAAGTCTAGTCTACTTATCTTATCAAAATTTATCCTATCTTATTTTTTCTAAGATAGACTAAAATAAGTTGAAGAGAGCATAGCCATATAATAGTTGGCTCAAGTGACAAGTGGTGAACTTTTCCATCTTACTAAAGTCTAGGGGTGTCAAAACAGGTTCTCAAACAGGTTCTGGGTATACCCACGGTGAACCAGGTCAGGTGCCCCAGGTCATGATTGGTCAGGTTTTGTTCAACTGGGTCGAACACATTTGAATCATTGGATTCCCGGGTGCCGGACAGGTCTGAGCGTTCCATTTACAAGTCGATCCATTCCCGGATATGATCGCCCGTTGACATTTTTTTTTACCGGGTTTGCGAAGGTCGTATTTAGGTTTCATGTACGGTTTAGTTAAGTCAAATGTACTCGGGTTGAATTAGTAATGACTTTAGTTCGATCATTGTGAAACATCGGGTCCATTCGCTATTGAACGTCAACTCAACTTCGGGTAACTCCTGATCGGGCCATCTTGATTTTGCTATGAATTTTGTAAACGAATCATACTAATAAAAGTATTAAGATCGACATATATATACATATGTGTGTGTGGGATAAATATATGGATGACAACGAAAAACCAATAAAAACACTATATTGATTACCGTGATGTTTAGTGTATTCTCTTAGTTAACTCTTATTTCGAATAACAACTGCGTAAAACCACTCTAATGAGTAAAGGAGTAGAACGACTCTTCATATGTTTTAATATTATATATTATAACCAACGACAATAATAACGAGTAGACGATCAATTCCAAACTTTATATAAATGATTTATTACTATAAGCATTATGATTGATATATAAGTTTGTAAATAGTTATGATGGTAATGAGAATAATAATACTAATAAACATAAAGCGACAATGATAATAGGTAAAAATACAAATAACAATAGTAATAGTAACATGGTTAACAATAGCAATAGTAATACAAATAAGAACAGGAATACTAACAATAACAATAACAATATAAATACTAATATGTTGAATCATTTTAATATAAGATTGATATCAAAATACTTGTAAAACCAATCTAATACTCTATTGATTATAAATTAGTATAACGACTCTTAATATGTTATAATATTATAACAAATGACAATCATACATTCATATGTTTACAACGACGGTTTATAATAATAATAATAATAATAATAATAATAATAATAACAATAATAGTAACAATGCTAACAATAGCAATAATAATACAAACAAGAACAGAAATATTAACAATAACAATATAAATAGTACTAGTAATAGTAGCAACAATGCTAATAATAACAATAACAATAACAAACATAACGTGGTATATATGTATTATGTTGTGACTATATATGATAAAGTATAAACAAACATTTCTATCAATATGTATGTTTAATCATTTTAGTATAAAATTGGTATCAAAATAATTGTAAAACGAACCTAATACTCTATTGATTATAGATTAATATAATGACTCTTGATATGTTATATATAATACTATAACAAATGACAATCATACATTCATATGTTTACAAATGACAATCATACAAGTTGTTATTATTAGATAAGATCAATATAATGAATGTATGAATGTAAGTCGATAGTTCAAGATAACAATACTCCATTTAAGTTCATCATCTTTTTTTTTTGAGGGGAATTTAAGTTCATCATCTTTATGATGATAATATAACAAACAATCACTATCAACTCAATGAAGTTCACTGTTTATATATATAAGTTATATCGTTACACTATAAGTTCACTAAATAGATATTATAAACAAACAATTACATAATTGAGTGATATTTGCATACGTAACTAATAGTTGTATAAGTAATTTTCCAAGAAGTTTAGTTTCATAAGTAATGACCTTAGAGCAATATAACTAGCATAACTATAAGTCTATAACCGATTAGTGCTTACGCTCTTTGTTATTCCCTAATCAATTCACCGACAAATGAGATAATTGACACGATTAGTGCTTACGCTCTTTGTTATTCCCTGATCAATCAAACAATACCCCACATGACTATATTTTATCTTAACCATAATTAACAAATGATAGAGTATTAGATTGGCATGCTCTTATTGTTTACCGTGTGCGATAAATATGGATGATAACAAAAACTAATAAAAACACTATATTTGTTTACCGTGATGTTTAGTGTATTATCTTAGTCAACTCTTATTTCGATTAATCAACTGCGTAAAACCACTCTAATGAGTAAATGAGTAAAACGACTCTTTATATATTCTAATAGACTAATATTATATAATATAACCAACGACAATAATAACGAGTAGACGATCAGTTCCAAGGTTTATATAAATGATTTATCATTATAAGCATTGTGATTGATATACAAGTTTGTAAATAGTTATGATGATAATGAGAATAGTAATAATAATAAGGGATATTATCTCAGATAACCCTGACTTATAGGCCTTTTTCCAATATAACCCTGACTTTGGCAACCCTGTCTCTGATAACCCTGAACTTGGTTTTTGACATTAAACTGGACGGAATTTGTAACGCCGTTAACTAGGTTTGACTTTTGCTAAATTCATCTCTTTCTCTCTCTTGTTCTTCATCTCTTCTCTCTCTTGCTCTTCATCTCTTCATCAATTTTTCCCAAACTCATAACAAAATTCAGATTTTTCCCAAACCTATTTACCCAAAATCATAACAAAATCCAGTTTTCCTTCAATAGGTTTCTTAGAAAAAAGAAAAAATCTGTGTTATTGAACACCTCTGTCCTGTTCTTCATCTTCTGTCACATATCTTCATCTATCAAACCCAGAAATTTCCCCTCAAAATACATCAAACCCATAAATTTTCTCATTTCAATCTCATCTTATCTCAAGTAGCAAGCCAGTAGCAAGTAGCAGCGACGACGAACAAGGAGAAGAGTCGCTAGAGAAGAATAAGAAGAAAGGGTTCGGACTCCATTCTCTCTTCGACCTCCCGTTCGGGCGGCAAATCCAACAAAATTTCGGATCGACCTCCACTCTCTCTTCGACCTCCATTCTTCCACCATAGCCGACACCCACCTGCACTACCACCATAGCCGGCACCTTTGAAATTCCAGCAACGTGAAAACAGAAGCAAAGGAAGGGGAGGCGAGCTCCGGGCAGCAGCGGCAACGTCTTGTGGCGGGAGTCAGGGGCAGCAACGAAGTAGAGGAGGAGAAACTCGGGGCAGCAGGTGTACGAAGAGGCAACAGCGGTAACGCCTTGATTTTTGCCTTTTCTCTTCTCTAATTTCTCATTTCTTGAATTTGATTTTGTGTTTTTTTTGTTTTGTGATTTCTTGGATTTCTTGAATTTTTGGCGTAATTAAGTGATTTCTTGAATTTGATTTTGTGGCTTTTGTTGTGTTTTGTTCTGTTTTAGATTAAAGTTTTGATTTGGAGAATTGATTGAAAAAAAAACAGAGAATGATGGGCTTGAGAAGAGATGAAGAACAAGAGAGAGAAAAGATGAAGAACAAGAGAGAGAAATAGATGAATTTCGCAAAAGTCAAACAAAATTAGAGAGTACTTAACGCCGTCTCTAATTCCGTCCAATTTAATGACAAAAACCAAGTTCAGGGTTATCGGAGACAGGGTTGTCAAAGTCGGGGTTATATTGAAAAAAGGCCTATATGTCAGGGTTATCTGAGATAATATCGCTAATAATAAACATAAAGCGATAGTTCATATGTTGTACAATAATAATAATAATAAACATAACAACAGTTTATACAGAAGTTATTACTAGATAAGATTAATGAATGTATCAATATAGATAATAATAATAATAATAATAATAATAATATTATTATTATGATAATAATAGTTATACTACGCTAATTAATAAATGATAGTTATACTTAAATAATATTAATAATAACTTCAATAAAGATAATTAAAATTTTAAATTATAATAAAATAATAATAATTAACTAATTACTAAAGATTGTAAGTTATTAAACCAAGACAACAACTACTAATATGATAAGAATATAAGATTATCAATCCATGTGCTAGGTCATCAATCCATGTGCTAGGTTATTCTATTTTTCTATTGGCTAAAGAATGATATCATGGATCATGAATTAGAACCATTTATATGAGAAGGATTAAAATCTAACCATTAATTGTGTATTGAAACATAAAAGAGGAAAAAAAAACATGGGATCTAATCTCATCCGTTGATGATTTCGATCCAACGAATGAGATTAAATTTAGAAACCCTAATATTATTAGGTATAAAAGAAGTCCCCCACATTTTTCATCTGTATCCCGTCTCCCTCGACCCTCCTCTGCTCCCTCTATCTCTCCTCTCAGATCCTCTCTCACCGCCACCATTGTTTTTCCCTGTTTGCTTCCCCAACAACCACCCGAAGTTTCCACTGTCGTTCAAAACCGCCATCAACAACCGCCATCGTGTTTGAGTAAAAAGTGTCAAAAGTAGTAAGACTTCTAGTTCTGCTGAAACTCGAAGTTGGAGATTGAAGAAATTTGAGTTGGAATTGGGTTTGTTGAAGGAACGTGAATTGGGTTTGAGTTTTTAATTTTTAATTTTTATATACCCTTCATCTTCTGGTTAGGGTTAGAGTTTATTTATTCTATTTTTAATTTAGTTTGTTCATTGTTCTGAATCGTTTCTTAATTGAGCTTGGTAATGTATCACAGAAACATTGTAGAAATCTTCAACAAGTCTGAATTTTTTTTTTAGATTTTTGATTTAGCTTGCCAATGTATATTATTTTCGCAATTCGTTTATTAATTTAGCTTGTTTAGATATTATTTTTTTGATTTTTAATTCGTATATTATATTTTTTGCGTACATTCTGCTGAATAATTGGGAATTTTGTAATTCATTTTTCTTGTTTTTATTAATTTATTTGTTCCTTTACTGTCTTTTTCTTTTATATTTTATATTTTTATTAATTTAATTGTACTATGATATGGTATGTAGAATCTGTCTTGCTTTTTCAGAAATGATAGATATTGTTGGTGGTGCTTGCTAATGGAACAAGATCTGCAGAATATTCGTAGTTAGCAAGTACTTGATTAAGCGATTTAAAATCGCTGGTTTGGGATCTAGAAATAGTTTTGTAAGTTGATGTTATGTGGGTTCAAGATATGGAGTAATTAGGAAAAGTAAGAGCGTGTTGCTTGCTCGCTAGCTGTGCGTGAGTTGGCAATCAAGATAGGAAGCAAAAGTCCCCAAACCAGCGATTTTAAAAGATCATCAAGATCAACCATCCAATTTACTCTAATTTTAGTAAAATACTCACATCTTTCAAGGTATTATAGCTTATAATAATAAGTTTAATAAAAAAAAATCAAAGTAAAAATAATTGACTTGTGAATTCAAGTACAATTTGATCTAGATAATAATAAATTAATTTGGTTACAAAATAGTTTTGGTTGAGTTAAGTTTGGTTTTTAATTAAAATCTGTCAAGTTCAACTCAATTTTTGTTCAATTTAGTTTTAGTAAAAATAATTCAGAATGTAATTTAATTTTTTATTTAATAATTATTAAATGTAAGTAATTTTATAAATTACCATATTTAAATGATTTTGTAGATATAGAAAAATCATTGAATTTTAGTAATTTTGTTGAATTTAGTCGTCAAAATAAGTTGGTTTGAAAAATGGCGTAAAATTAGGTATATTTTATTTTCGGATCAATTAGAATATGAGTTGAACCAGGGTATTTACTTGGGCCTAATTGAGTTTTGGGTTAATATCTCGGTTTAGTTCGGTTGGGTTCGGGTTTGAATGCAGGTGCGTGTGGTCGGGTCAAAATATAATCTAGCCCGTGCCGGTCGAGTGCAGGTAATCCCAGGGTCGAGGTTTTGGTCGGTCGGGGCGAGACCGAACCTCACGAGGTCGAACCAGGGTTGAGTCGAGATCGGTGTCGGGTTGGCCCGACGGTCGGTGCTTTCGACACATCTACTAAAGTCTCAGGTTCGATTTCTATCACCACTTGATTGGGAAAAAAAACGTCAGGCCAAACCGGCAACATGGAATATTTTAACATAAAATCTGAGCTTTGTTGTAGGTGAGTTGATGAAATGATGAAGCGACTACTTCCCAATTTCTGCGAACATTTCTTACCTGGTTTTCTCCCCTGTTGTCCACTCATCTCTCAATTATTTTCTCTCTCCTCAATTCTCAGACCTTACGTTCTCATCTCCCAAACCTTCAAAACCTAGATCTCTATTCTCTTCACTCGTCGCTCTTTCCTTTGTCGCCGACACTTCTGCGAATCACCGGTGGCAGCAGGTGCGTTTTCTGCAATTTATTCATATATTGTTGTGAATCGTAGAGGATCATATTGTTCAATTATACTGATGATTTATTCATATATTGTTGTGAATTGTTTTGTTTTTTTTTACTCTTTTTTTAGTGCAACTCTAAATCAAAACGAATAATGATATATTCATTGATTTGGATTATTGGATTGTTCAATTAGTCAATTGGAGTTACTCAATTAGGTATTGGAAATTGGAATTAGGTATTTGGAAGTGAATTGTTCAGTTTTAGCTTTGTATTAATGGGTTTAATTTCGAATGCTATAATTTGGAGATGATTTACTGAACTAAAGAACTGTTTTTTTTTCGAAGAATGGTGGAGGGAAATGGGAAAGAAGGTGAAATTGTGGAGGTGGATATCGCTGTAGATGCGGATGGGGATGTTGATTCTAGTAATAATCATTCTGTTGGAGTAAAAATGGAAAAATCCGAGCTGTTTGATTCGGTTACGGATACGAATGCAGAGGCAGCTCCTCCTTTAGACGGCGTTGTACCGCCTGCTACTAGGTCCCCTTACTCCTCGACGCCGACCAAGGGATTTGGGTTGAAGAAGTGGCGAAGAATTAGAAGAAAAGATCGTGTCACACCGGAAACAGAAACTGAATTGGAAATTGAAATGGAAAAAGATACGGAGAGGCATAAGGAAAAGGATTCTGATTCCGAGTCTACAGGTAGAATGTTAAAGAGAGGGTCTTCCAACATATTGAATGAGAATAATGCTTCTCCAACCTTACCTACCACTGCCACCATTTCCACCACTACTGCCCCTACTGCTTTTGTGCTTCCTTTTCCCGTGACTACTAATTACATCAATGGATTAGCTGATCTCGACAGCAATGTCAATGCCACATTTAATTCTGATAACAGCGAGGATAATCACAGCCACAGCCACAGCCACAGCCACAGCCACAGCCAAAGGAGTAACAGTAAGTCATCAACTGCAACCAGTGTTCCCAAGCATGCAAAGCACAGGGTCAAAAATACTGGTGCAAGGAACTTGAATCAGCGAATGCAATCGGGTAAATCTCAGCCTCAACCTGATCCAAGCAAGAAACCCAGAGGTGGGAATGGGAGTCTTTTCTTCGAATTGGACAAGGAAAGCTCTCCCCTTTCTAGCATGGAATCTGATTCCAGAAGCTCTAATTCTGTCTTTTTTCGCGGTTCTTCTGATCAAGTAACGGTTCCAAAGCCCTTAAGTTTTGATGAAGAAGATGATGAAGAAGATGTTTCCCATCCACTGCCTCCGTCAGCACCATGTGAACCGCAGCCTGCTGAACAAAGTCTAGCTTCTCCTACAAGGAACACAAGTCTTTCTCCAGACTCTTCAGATCAATTGTCTTCCAGTGCTAATCAGGTAAAAAGTAAGGACCATCAGCTTCCCAGTGACCGTGATCCTCTCGTTGACTCTATCTTGAGTCTCCAATCTGCGCAACTTGCTCTTCAAAAAGGTATGCTATCAACTTAAATTTTTTACTACTATGTTCGTTGGTTCTTTTCTTCGCAGTTATATCCCTTTATACACGTTTCAACTTAAACAAGATCTTTACTTTTTTTGGATTGAGATTTTGCAATGGAGGAACATCGAGCGGGGGGGGGGGAACATGTAGGATTTAGATAGATGAGCAATACCAACTAATATGCTGAAATATGCAACGTGATATCCTTGTGAATTGAAAGAGCACGTGTAAAGGATCCAATGAGGAATTTTACATAAGGAATAATGATTATGAACGGTGAGCCTAGAGGCGCTATGAAGGTCATGGGCTGCTTGGACTTTACTTTTATTTTCGATTTGTTTGTATGTGTGATCAAGGACTTGGATTGGATATGATATTGAGATGTTTTAACAACTTGTTTGGATAGAAAGTTAAGAAGGAAGGGGAGGATACAGAATGAGAGTGAAGGAGGTTGAAGTACGTTAGAGGCGGGTAGAAGGGTTTGAAGGGAAGAGGGAGGAGAGGAGGGGCCATACCCATTGATTGGAGTATTGGACAACAAGTGGGTTGGCCACTTGGCCTAACAAAACAGCAAGAAAGAGTCATGAACGATTTATTCTTTTTTCTACTTGAATAAACAAAATGTTTTTAAAAATTGGAAAGATGTGGAAGGATAAAGAAGCTTGTGATTTAATTACTATTGCCATTGTGCAAATACATCACCGCACTCTAATATAAAGGAAAAAAATATATATTGGTTTAAATGTAATGGACAAACCTCTCCAACTACAATTTTGCTTGCAGCATGGAGGAGGAAATAAGGACTTTAAACTAAATTATTAATTCAATGGTTACTTAAGGCTGTGAAAATTGTTGTCTAAATCTAGTATCAATCTACCCTCCAAAATTGTTAGCTACTAGTCCCTCCTGCTCCTAAAATTCCTCCCACTTTCATTTTTCACTCATGCCAATGCAAAACTTTTGACACTAATATCTTCAATTATGTATTTGTAAAAATTATAAAAAGTAGATATTTATAAAATTACATATTAAGACGAATCTAATAAGATCCCACATGACTATTTTTTTCTTACGTATAAATGACAAACAACGGTCAAAGTGAAATTGTGAATAGCGAAAAATGTCAAAGAGGAAGGAACTTTAGGAACCGGAGGTAGTAATCCATAAATGTCATTTTGTGAATACTTGCGTAGAATCTGGAATGTGCTGGCCAAGTATTTAATATCCCAATGAGACTTTTTTCATTTGTTTGTTTGGCAAAACGTTTTAGACAGCCTTGTGCACATCTGTGGAAGTACTGTAGTAAATTATAAACATCTCTGAATACAACTGTGTGAGTCTTGCAGAAGTTCAGAAGTTTGAGGAGATAGGCAGGGGCATCTATTCTTTGTGTGATGATTCAGAAAAGACTAGTGGTGATCCTGTATATAAAACGGATCGTGGTTCTGATGGCTGGAACGAGTTTACTCAAGACTACTTGAGCAAGTGTCAAAGACAGCTGAATGAAGCTGAAGGTAGCCTCAGAGAGAAGGAGCTGAGGATTGCTGAACTTGAAACAACTATGAAAAGTACGGAGTCAACACAAGATCATGTAAGGAAGGCCATGGAGCAGCAATACAAAAGATGCATAGATATGGAAGCCGAGCTGCAGGACCTCTTTAAGCAAAAGCTTGAAGCTGATATTCAGTCTGTTGTGATGACAACTTGTACTAAGGACTTGATGGTAAAAGATCAAACCAAATTTCCGTTGGAGCAAACATCTGTACATAGTGATCAAGCAAATTCCGCAAGAATGGGGGAGGATGTAGAAAATGAGGCTATTAGGCTACAAGGGATGGCTCAGAATCCGGGCACATTGGATATCAATACCAGTGTCTTGGGAGGTGAAGAACTTCTGAAGCTGCAGAGAGGGGTAGTTAAATTTACCAAATGCCTTATCATACAGTTGGTTTTGCTGGTCTTAGTTTTCGCGCTGTTTGTCGTGCAGTTAGTACCTAAGTCAGCGGTGGTTATACCCACCTAGTATGTACTATGTTCAGAGAAGGCCAAGAGTCGAGACAACCCAATGAAGCATCTGGGACTTCAATTGATGTAACAGAAGGCTCAAAATACCGACATCTAGGTCTTGCCAGGAATATGGGCTCTATTTTCAGAAAAGAATGCTACAGATATCAGATACATGCTAAGGTCACCTTCTCTAACAATTGGAGCTTTACTGATTGTAGAATCTGTGTGATTTCCTTCCAACAAGTGCCTTTTGTGTTTGTCTTCTAACACATACTGATACTACTATGGGTTGTCCGCAAATAGCTGTCACGTTTCTTAAGAGGGTGTATAATATTTATTCGTTTTTGTTTATCATCTTCATCAATTGTATTATTTGTTTCTCTCTTCATCTTGTGTAAGAGCAACATGGCATAGACGTTTGTAGTCACGATACAGAAATAGAGTAATCAAGGAATTTATACATGAATGGGAACTATTAATACTATCAGCAAGCAAGGTACTTCAAAGTCCGAACGATTATCTATGTCATAAGAGCTGATAGAGTGATAGTCTCAAGTCTCAAGTGTCAACAGATTAACATTTTCTTTTTTTCATTTGTTTAAAAATATAACCTGGATTGGAATTGTGCCTCTGTTTGAAGACTCAGTTTGCTTAATTCTACCATTTCTAAGCTAAATTCTTTTTAAAGTACAAAGCAATTTACAAAACACTAGGCAAATTTAGAGTTGTCAAAACTCGACTTGACCCAAGCCTGACCTAACCTGATAAATTGAACATCCAAACATGACTTGCTACCAACTCTAGCTTAACTGGAAACGGAATTGACCCGATAATAGTTATCATGTATTACGTTAATTTATACTTATTTCAATTTGTTTGACTAATCATTACTAGAACATAATTATTGTTTCTAAAAAAATAATTACTCTTACACTTTTTACGCATGACGACGTAATATTTGAACACTAATATCTCTAATTTTGTATCTATAGCAATTATAAAAAGTTGATATTCTAAAAGTACATATCAAGACGAATCAAACAAGACATCACATGTATTTTTTTTTTTACACATAAATCATAAATGATAGTCAAATTGAAACTTGTTAATACTGTCAAAAGTCAAAGTGTAACCCTTATTTAGAAACGTAGATACTACTCATTAAGTTATTAGCTGTAATGCCTCAGTTCATTTTATTTACTAATGTGTTAGATTAGATTTCATACTATTATAAATTAATCTTGAAACATCACATTTTGTGATAGTTGCAGACTTGCAATAGTGTAATAGATTAACATGAACCAATTATCCATCTTCCAATACTAATAAAAATCATATCGTAATTTTACGGGACAATCACCAAACTACAACCTTTATTTATTTAATTTTAGTTGAAGCCAAACTAAAACCTTTCAATAATAAAGAAATGGCGATAAATCAAGTTGATACACTTGTAGAATTGTAATTAAAAAGCACTTATAGCTTAAACTGTATTATTTTTGTTGTTACCGATCTAGCATATACAGTCAAATTTTTTTATTAAACAAGATTATAAAAATTTAAAAATATGATTCATGGTCATTTAAAAAGAATAGTACTCATACAAGAGATTAAAGGAGTCATCATGCTTTAAAAATAAATCATCATAAATTATTTTATTCAAATTATTTGGTTTGTGTTTTAAGATACGAAATTGTCATTTTGGGGTAATGGGATGTAATTGTGAGTTTTCTATTTGTTTATGAGTAACTGAATTCAATAATTATAGGGTGTATGTTAACTTGTCTTTAAATACTTTTTTTTTTCCACAAAGACCAATATGAGATTGTAGATTAGTTGGTTAGTGTCTTTGTATTATCATGTAAGAGGTTGTTTCATATGAAAGGTTGCAGGTTCCAATCTTTCTATGTAACAGTTTGACAATTCATTGTCTTGGATTTTATATATAGATATAGATATCATTAATCACTAATGTACGAAAGCACTAAAGCGGTAAGGCATATGATCAAATAGTTTGATAATTAGTCATGTATATGAATATATCTTATTATATTTTTGTGTATGTAAATTGAGCTTACTATATCTTACTGGACATTATAAATAAAGTGGACAGTTAATAGGTATTCATTATCAAGTCAATTTGACTTGTTTCCTTTTGCTAGATTAATAATTATTAGATTATATTACTTATATAGAATATAGTTGTTATTACCCCCTCCGTGTCTTTTTCTTCTCCCCTTCTTTACTTTCGTGGTAAAAGTTTATTAACTTTGATCATAAAGAATCACCAATATATAAGAAAAAATATGCTCATGTATGACCTTGCTCGATTTGTCTCGATGTGTATTTTCAAAATATCGAGTATTTATAATTAGAGATACTAATAATCAAAATTGTTGTATTTTCAAAATATCGAATATTTATAATTAGAGATACTAATAGTCAAAATTGTGCATTGTAAATAGCACAAATAAAAGAGGAGAACACAAAAAGGTACAGAGGGAGTATTCCAAAGTGCTTCTTAAAATAATTTCTTGAGCATGAATTAGTATTCATATAAAAACATGGTTATAAAAATGTATTATCTTCTTATTAGAGTTGCATATTAAATTCGTTATAAAAATGTATTGTCTTCTTATTAGAGTTGCATATTAAATTCATACTCCATCCGTTTCTTTTTGTTCTTTTTATTTTTCGTGCTTTTCTTCTTAGATCGTCTCAAAATGTCCTTCATACTTTGAAGCTTTTCTTATTTACGAATTTATTTTTCCTATGTAACCCTCATTGGAGTTTATTATTTCATTATTTGCTACACATTTCATACCTTTTGTTCTAAAGTTGGACCGATGTGAAATCTTTATTTCCCAAACAAGTACCTAATACTAGCTTTTCTTTTAATAACTTTGTCAAAAAGCAAAAAGTATGCATGTAATGTTACAAACTCACCAAGATTAATTCCCACAATTGGTGTTCTTTGGTTTTTCCTCCCGATTCCAAAGAGGAAGAATAGAAAGAACAATCTATTTATGCATCGGGTGTGTTATAAATTTATTAAGAGACTGATTACTTTAAGTCAAAATGGGTCACTTTTAAGTCAAGGGGGGCATTTTAAAACAAAAGGTAACTTTTAACCTTATTTGGATCACTTTTATACGAGTAAAACTAAAGTGAACAATTTAGGAGTTAGGACAAGTAATTACCCCCATTTGACATGTAACTTTTTAATTGGAAGGGTCATTTTTATAATGATACATTTAGAACAAAAAGTTACCTCCTTATATAGTAAAGTATTGTACACGTGTCTCATACGAAAATTTGTGCAAACAAAAAAAAGGTAGTATAAGACATACTATCCATAACAACATGACTCACATACTCTCACGGAAGAACTTGCGATTAATTTAGATTATTAATCATGTACTCATATCTTAACAAATCTTATGACATGATACTAACAAGAGTAACTTTGAATATTATAATAAGATATTAACTTTGATCATTATATTAACTTTCCTATGCATGATAGTAGAGGGGGGCTCTGCGTAACCATTACCCCCATTTTCAGGGGAATCTAATTAACAAATCTTTATTATTTATTGTCCTCCTAATTCATATTCTTAGTTGCATAGAAGTGCCAAAAGAAAGCTTGAGGTGGATTATGGATCCAGATTAGAAACCCCAGATAATGGGCCTCCGGAGTAATGGTGTCAATCAGGGTTACTGGATGTGTTTGGGTTGACCCAACCTGGGTCGGAATGATTTGGGTCGGAATAATCTGGGTAAGAGTGTGCCATGGGTCGGAACTGGGTAGGTCGGGTGGACTTGGGTCAGGTTCAACTAGGTGAGAGGGCTCTCGGAACTGGGTCGGCCGGTATCTGGTTTCGGTGAATTTGGGTAGGAATGGAATAAGGTGAAGTCAGCCCAAATCGGCTTTCGAAATAACTTGGGTCGGAATAAATCGGCTTTCGGAATGACTTGGGTCGGAAGAAATCGACTTTCGGAATGACTTGGGTCGGAATAAATCGGCTTTCGGAATGACTTGGGTCGGAAGACTTCGATATTGGAATGACTTGGGTCGGAATAAATCGGCTTTCGGAATGACTTGGGTCGAAAGAAATCAGTATCGGAATGACTAGGGTCGGAATAAATCGGCTTTCGGAATAACTTGGGTTGGAAGAAATTGGTATCGGAATGACTTGGGTCGGAATAAATCGGCTTTTGGAATGACTTAGGTCGGAAGAAATCGGCTTTCGGAATGACTTGGGTCGGAATAAATCAGCTCTCGACAGGACTTGGGTTGGCTGAAGCCTCAAACCGGCGGCGTATTGACTTGGGTCGGAACAAATCGGCTCTCGGAATGACTTGGGTCGGAATTATATACTATATATTAAGTTACGAAGTCGAAAGGTATAACAATTAACATGTGATATACTGATATTGTGAATTGTGATTGAGTCATTGTGAATTTTGTGATAATACATTGATACTTATATTACTAATTTAAAAAGTTACTAAACTAGGACTTATAATTTATATAGTTATACTATTGGCTATTGCCCATCGAGTAATTCTTGTTCATGATTGCACAAGTATTCAAGTAACAACCATAAGGCCTAAGGGATAAGTCCATACCGATTATTGATTAAAGTCAATAAACTATTAAACTTAAACATTTAGTTCGTTAGTGACTTACTCACTCTCACTGAGTCACTATATAGCAACAAAAAGAGTTAGAATTAAAGAACTTGGTTGACATTAATAAAAGCATCGTAATTATAAAATTGTTCGACTTTCATCGTTCATGGAACAACTGAACAAGTAACAATGATCAACGTTAATCGAATATGAAGATGATAATTGTGATCAAGATGATACATAATCATATCAGTACAGGATGAAACATTGAAACTATGAAAGTAGATCGTAGTTAATACCAATCATATCAGTGGAGGATCAAGATCGTTGATGTTTCGATTGTTGATCTTAAAAGATAGTAACATAGTAGGCGATCTTATTAAACGGTCCATGTTAAACGGTTGTTGATCGACTTTCATTAAGTTAAGGTTCACATAAATCAAATGATCATAAGATTGATTATCTTTGACATTAATCAAAACCATCAAAAGATTAATCGTCTTTCATCTTTCGTGTTATGGGGTTCTTTATAAAAGATAGGGCTCGATCATCGATGTTATTACACGGTTAACAATAATCGAAGCATCGTTCGATTGATCGACTTTCATCGTTGATGTTTCAATTGTGGATTTTAAAATATACTAAGATAGTAACATATGACTTAGGAGTCTCGAGTCTATTTGATTATCCATCTCTTTGAGTTGCTATACGTATCGTCGTATCGATATTACGGCAATTACGCTATTACAACGTTGGCTTAACAGTTTCACGTCATTCATAATCATCTTTACATGAATCAACTTGTTTAAAATTCAAAATACTAATTAAACTTCTAAAGTTTATAATTTTTATTAATTTATAATATTAATAATAATTTAGGAATTTAAGTAGATTACTAAATTACTAGTAACTAAACAAATCAATACTAGAAGTCTAGATTAGTTGTCTAGAATTATAAATTTAGAAATTAGAAAATAGAATACTTAACTTAACCTTAACCATTGATTTTGAGAAAGATAAAATCCAACCATTGATATTTTGAAATCCATGTGCTTGGTAACTCTTGATGTTCATTGGTCAAAAAAATAAATCAAGGATCATGGTTTGAGACCATTGATTAGCCAATATAAAATCTGAGCCCTTCATTTCTTTACTTACTCTCTAACATCTAAAATCTTAGAACTCTCTAGAGTCTAGAGTCTTCACTCTAAATTACGAGCCATTCATTCTAAAATCCAACGGTTTAGATTAAGTCATTAACCCTAAAATTCCCTACTATATATATAAACCTCGTTTTTAATGCCCCCCCCCCTCATTTCGCCTCTTTCAAAACCTAATCTCAGTTTCTCTCATCTCATTCTCTCATTTTCCGATAAAAAACCCTAAAAACCCTAAAATTCATCCGCCCTTCTCTCATTTTCCGATCAAAAAATTGACTTAAATCTCAACCCTTCTCTCATTTTCCGATCAAAAGCAAAAAAAAATCCTTAAATGCTCAGCCCTTCTCTCAATTTCCTATCAAACCCCATAAAAAAACCCTAAAATTCTCGGTCCTTCTCTCAAAATTTCCGATCAAAACACTAAAATTATGAGTTTCTCACTTTCTCTATCAATTTTTCCGAAGAACGTTGATGTTTGTGGTGAAGTTCAAAGAAAAAATGTGAGGATTTGAAGAAAAAAGGTAACAAATTGAAGATGCCGGGAAAAAAAAATGCAAAAAAAGCAAAATTTTAAATTTTAAAAATGCTATGTCACAACCGGGTAAGTCTTCTAATTTTCGTTTTTTTTAGAATTAGGTGAAGATCCGCTTGATTGTGATTGTGGGATATGTGTTGGTCCAGATTTGCGGATCCGATGGAATATCATGTTTTTTTTTTTTTGTCATATGTCGATCTCGGAATTTTAGGGTTTGTGCTAAAAAAATTTTTGCATGAATTATTTAGTTTTTTTATTATGTGTTATTTTTTAATTATGTGTTCGTTTTTTGATTAAGTATTCGTTTTTTGATTAAGTGTTCGTGTTTTTGATTGAAATTATGTGTTCGTTTTTAATTATCTTGTATATTATTTTTTAAATTATCTTATTAGTTTTAAATTACATCATATTTGTTCATGTTATGCTTGTTCTTGTATATCATGTTTGCTCATGATTATGTGTATCATGTTTGCTTTTGTATATCATGTTTGCGATATGAAATTATGGTGTTTGTTCTTGTTTGTGTTTACGTTTCGGGGTTTGTATTCTGGTTTTGTATCCGGGTTTGTATTCGGGTTATATTTGTTGTTTGTGGAATAATGGGTTTGTGTTAGGGTTTATGTTAGGGTTTGTGTTTAGGGTTTTATTTGTTGTATTTGGATTTGTATTTTGGTTTGTGTTTCTTGGTTTTGTTTCTGGGTTTGTGTTCGGGCTTGTGTTATGGGCTTGTGTTTCTAGGTTTGTGTTCGGGGTTTGTGTTTATGGATTTTGTGTTTAGGGATTTGTGTTTAGGGTTTCCATTTTGGGTTAATGTTGAGGTTTAACCCTAAACCCTAACCCTAACCCTAAACCTTAATCGTAAACTATAACACTAACCCTAACCCTAACCCTAATCCTAATCCTAAACTATAACCTTAAACCCTAACCCTAAACCTTAAACCTAAAACCCTAAACCTTAAACCCTAACCTTAACCCTAACCCTAAACCCTAAACACCGACCTTGACCTTGACCTTGACCTTGACCTTGACCTTGACCTTGACCTTGACCTTGACCTTGACCTTGACCCCGACCACGACCTTGACCTTGACCTTGACCTTGACCCCGACCCTCGACCTTGACCTTGACCTTGACCCCGACCCTAGACTCTGCCTTGTTTAAACTTAAAATGTGTTAATTTATTTTTCGAGTTGATCAATTAACATTAGACTCCATTATTGGGTCCAATTCCCTTTCTATTGAGGAGGAAACTATTTCTCCCTAAACCCATGACCCCGTCTGTTTGGGAGGCAAAGCGCCAGGTTTGGCACCACTTTACCTTGTTTAAGAAGGAAGATGGTGAGATATTTTCTACATGTAAGCATTGTAATGCTAAGACCTACCGTCTTTGAGGGAACCCAAGGTACTAATAACCAAAATAAACATTTAGAGAAGTGTGAAGCTTACTTAAAAGTAAAAGTTGCTCATCTTGGGGGGCATTATGATAAAAAAACTTTATGTCTTATGTTTGCTTGAAGCTATTATGTGTCATGCATATCCACTTTGTTGATTGTTGAGCATACTAAGCATAGGGAATTGCTTTCTTACTTGAATCCTAATGTGAAGCATATTTCTAGGAATACTATGCTTAAGCATTGTACGAATCGGTTCTTTGCTCTTAAAGCTCAATTAAAGACAACTATAGGTAATTTAGAAGGAAAAGTGTGATGTACTTGTGATTTGTGGTCCGCACTTAATAATGTTAGTTTTACTTGTTTATTTTGACTTCTCATTATGTTGATAACTCTTGGGTGCTTGCGTTTGATGAGTGGAATATTAGAGATAAAGTGTTTTCTTTGACTTGTGATAATGCTATTGCCAATGATGTTATGATTGAAGAGATGGTTAGGGACTTGAATAGAACTAATTTGTTGCCTTGTTACGGTAAGTTTTTTCATGTTAGATATTACTGCCCGTATATTAAATCGATTGTCCAAGCAGGTTTTAAGTGTATGGATAAAACTGTTTTGAGGTTGCAACAAGTTATTACATATGTTTCTTTTTCAAACATTAGGAAAGAGAGGTTTGATGATTGTGTTAAGTATGTGAATCTTGCTTTTTCTGGTTCATTGATTGGTGATGTTCGTACTTGTTGGAATTCTACCATTCTTATGCTCCGTAGGGGTTTGGAAGCTAGGGAGGCTGTGGATAGGTATTGTTTACTTGAGCATGGTTTAGATGTTTATCTAAGCGATTCCGAATGGGAAAGCTGTCCAAAATGTTTGTGATTTTCTTGAACCTTTTTATGATATCACGTGTCTTTTTCGATCTCGATTACCCCACTTGCCAACCTATATGTTGAGAACATTGTTTTGATTGAAAGTCTTCTGTTTTATGTTAAAGAAAACCCAACCGATTCTATTCGTCTTATGGCTGCTCCTATGTATGAAGAATTTAACAAGTATTGGGAGAATTATTCTTTGATTCTTACTATTGCTATCATGCTTGATCCCCTTTACCAAAAAAAACCTTTGTTGATGAGTTGTATGCTCTTGTTTATTTCCCCCACATCTTGATGGTAAGGTTAAAGAGGTTGTTGATGCCTTTCTTGAGTTGTATACACACTACACTAGTGTTTATTCTCACTTACAACTCTAACCCTCTTCCACTACATCTTCTATGACTACCGGTTATGATTCATCCACTCCAAGTTTTGCAAGGTCGCTTGCCCGTCCTTTTAAGAAGGCCAGCCTTGGAAAGGTTGGCTACTATGTGTAACATTTGATTGATTCATGATTACTTTATAGTTTGTGATTGTTAATAGTTTTGTGATACTATTTTATTTGTTGTTTTTTAGAGTTTTGGTGCCAATGTTTCTTTGCTAGCGGGTATTAAAAATGATATGGAATCATATTTCGGTGCCCCTCATGCTCCCGTGACCAAGATGACCGTTTTGATGTTTTGGCCTATTGGAAAACCCATGTGGGAGTTTATCCTATTTTGTCTCGGATGGCTAGAGATGTGTTGGCTATCTCCATTACATCTGTGGACTCCGAGTCTTCATTTAGTATGGGGCTAGAATTTTAACAAAGTATCGCACGCGCTTGCTGCCTAAAAATGTTGAGGCTCTTGTGACTTGCCAAAATTGGATCTTTGGTTATTCTAAGATTGAGGATGATGAGTCTCTTGAAGTTGTTAAAGATACCGAGCCTACTCGATATTGATTATGATTCAATTCCTTGATGATTGTGTTGTTTGATGGTTGTTGTTTGATGGTGGTTGTTTGACGGTTGTTGTTTTGGCCTTGTGGCCTATTGAAAATGTTTGATGGTTGTGTTACGGTTTTGTGTTGTGTTCTAGGTTTGTGTTTGTTTCTATATTTGTGTTTGTGGCTTGGTTGTGTTTTGGGGTTTGTTGTGTTATGGGTTCCTAACCCTAAACCCAAACCCTAGACCCAAACCCAAACCACTAACCCTAAATTATAAACCCTAAATAGAATTGTTGGGTTTGGTTTAGTTGTTCTATATCCTTTTGCTTAATAAATGTCCCTTGCGCAAAGATCATTGGTTGTTGACTTGTTTGCGACTCTTTTTGGCTACATTTTACTTTACACACATGTTTTGCCTTAAGTGTCACGATGTGGAGCTACTTTTCTTTTGTCTTATTGGACATGATATGCACTTGATTGTTAAAATTGGTTTGGTATTGTTTAAAAGACAAAGAATTGTGGATGTTTGTGTCACTCTTGTTGGCTTTCTTGTGTTGTGAAGTTGTGTTGTTAATTAGAGTCGAGTGCTCGATGATGAGGTCAACTTGTGTACACGAGAGCCATTACTTGATTTTAATAGTAAATTTAATTTTGTTATCTTTGCAATATTTACTTGTTTAAAATTGACACATATCTTTATTCTTTGCCACTTTTCATTTTCTTTGGGAGTTTTTTTTTTTATGTTTTCTACCATATGTTGTTGTTGTTGCTTTGTTGGCATGTTATTCTTGCATGTTCTGTTGTTGATCTTTGCTTACGGTGGTGCGTTCTTTGGTGGTGGTCTGCTGTTGCTCTTGCTTCTGGCCGGTGGTCTTCGTTGTTGTTCTTCTTCTTCTTCTTTGGTGGTCCGTTATTCTTCTTCTTTGGTGGTGGTTTGTTGTTGCTTATTTGTTGACATTTAGACTATTAGTTCAATACTTGTATACATTTTGTTATTTTAGAGTTTAGACTTACTCATTTTGTTATTTACATTATTCATTTGTAAGTGTACTTGATCTTTTCTTTTGTAAACATTGAAGTATATGAATATAAGAGTTTTTTTATTTTTTCCTAATTTACTTGTCTTATTCTCTCAATATCCCTTCAAATTCAATATACTTTTCGGTTCGATGTCTTTAGCTTTGAGCCTTTGAGAGAGATGAAGATGAATAGCGGGATGGGTGGGGGGTTGAATTTTTGTTACTTATGGCGAGAATGGGGCGTGGGGGGTTGAATTTGGGGGGTTTAAATGAATAATGTCTATGCACGGGGGCCCTCTTGACGGTAGCGTTATTCCTAGTTGGCGGGGGTCACGTCGGCGCCGTTATCTACGAGGATCCGGAGTCTCATGCGATGATCTTTGTGTCATAATAGTTCGGGTGCGTTTGATGTGTTGACGAATTGGGCGTTCGAGCGGCGGTCATTGGAGCTCTTGGATAGATTTTGTATTAACCATCCGCCACAGATTATGTTTGGCCACCTCGACTTCCCATTGATTACGGCGTTTGCGGGCGTTGGGAGCGACACGAACACGTTTCACTTGCCTCTTGGAGAGATGACGATCATGTTGCATGACGTTTGGCGGATTATATGTGTTCTGTTGAGGGTCGCACTTGTGAGTGGTGCTTTGCCACCTTCGATTTGTATGTTCGGTTTGAGGAGCTCCTCCGGTGTACTCGTGAGGAGTTATTACGGGAGAACGCACCTGGTTTTGGAAGAACGGTGGCGTTAGTGTTCGGGAGATTATTGATAGATGCAGGCTTGTTAGTCGTCCAGGTGATGTGCAGGTTCGTGCTTGGCTGCTCATCACACTTCGGTGTACGCTCTTCACTGATAAGAGTGGTTCCCTGCTCTAGCCCCATAACATTATTGAGTTGGATGACCTTGATTCAGTACATAGTTACTCTTGGGGCTCAGCGGCTTTGGTGTATCTACATCGTCAGCTAGGGGTTGCGAGTAGAGCGGACATCAAACAAATTGCTGGGTGTCTCACACTTTTACGGTGTTGGATATATGAGTACTTCCCATGTTTTCGGCCTCAGAGAGATGGTATAGCGTTCACTGATCACGAACCCTGGGCTAGAAAGTGGGATTATCACCTCGTCGGCAAGGAGTTCATCCGACTGGAGTCGATTCGCAGACGCTTGGACACCCTTCAGGCTTTAAAGGTAAGAAATTTATTGAATAATTAATGTTGTCATATATTACTAGTACATTAAACTAATCAACTTATTACATTTATCATATTACAGGTCATTTGGAGGCCATATGGGGATGACCCGGCTGCCTTGGTTACGAGGACGATGTATGTCGGTTGCATACTTTATCGAGGTATCGTTGAGCCGTACAACCCAGATCGTGTATTGCGACAGGTTGGGTATACGTTATTGACTAAAAGTTACCAAATAGAATACATAAAACATTATAATGAATAGATCCAACAAAATAATATATACTAAGTAAATAAAGTGCGTCTCCACGACATAACCCGATCCCAACCATCAACACTATCTTCATGCATGTTATGCCAAAAGTTATGAATTAATGGTACGGGTGATCCGAGAAGTAACTCTAGTCTAATATAATGCTCAAAGGTGCCAAGATGTGCTATCACGAGTTCGTTAGTTGGACCGGTTGCGTATTCGAGAATCACGCCAAGAAAGGACAGTGACGCACGGATAAAGGGTTCCCCGGGCCCAATCCAACCAAAATGATTGCGACATTGAAGATATGGGCAATAGGAAACAAGTCTTGCAAAACATGCATCCAATGAGCTCGCGATGCGGCCCCCACTCCAAGTAATGCGCCTTATTGCTACGTCAATCCCATCAAAGTAAATATTTGTGTAAACATTCCGATGAGCAGCAATCTCATTTGCCATATTATTGCGGATAAAACCCCAATGGGTTTAATTGCTGAAAAAAACGATCGCAACTGTGATTCGAAATCCACGATTCTGCCGTCTGCTGGACATTCGTCCATCTAGTAATGAATGGGTTAACAAGCGCGGGAATCTGCGGTAAAATGGAAATCCATTAGAGCCGTCTTCTTCATCCACAATTTGTCGACCTACAAAAATCAAATTATTCACCATTAAAATTATCGGTATATATCTATCAAAGTTATAAATAATCAATACATACAATTAACAAACATATTACCTGTAGAAGTTGACATGCTCATAACTGAACCTACAGATCTGCTACCTCTTTTTGAAGACCCACTGGATGTGTGCTCAAAACCACTCTTGTTGCGTTTTGTACTTGGTGATTCTTTCGTCGTGGTCTCCCTTTGGGGTTCTCGACAACGTCGGGCTGAAAAGGCTGAATCATTAGGATTACGTAGATGTTCCTCTAGAACCCGGGTAGCACTCCGCAAGACGGCGGGATCACTACTTTGAACCTGGTCAACCAACTCTAAGAAGTGCGAGAATCTGTGCTACATCGGATACAAACTCGGGGTTGTTAACACCATCACCAAGGATCAAAGTAGTCCAATAAGGATGTAAGTCCGTCGGGTACAGACTCTCCTTCGCCTCCAATCGTCTGCGTATGGTGCATGCACAGGGGATGGCATGTGTGGTTCTCAACAAGCAACCGCAACGCTCATAGACCTCATTGACCAACTCCCGCATACGATTTTCCTCCTGCAGAAAGAGTTCTAAACAGAAATGCGAGACTCGGCCATTTAACTTATACAAAGCCTGAGTCTTGTACAAGATCCCGTGTCGACGCCGACTTTCCTCTAAGTCATTCTCCACCTGATTTTCTATCTCACTTTGTGAGCGATAGAAAAGATGGTGTCCAATGCGATTGTGCTACTAAAAACCCAAGACTTCGGTGCGAGTGTGCGCTTTCAACTCGGCTAGTGCACGGGTTCCCAAGATGAAGTACATTGTCCGTCCATGCCCGCACAAACTTCTCTTTGTACACAAGCCAAGTTGTTTCCACGTACTGGATGATTTTAGGCCACTTTATGTAAACGTCTCTCATATTCTCAACTACGGCCTCATAAGCCCTCTCGGAGGTCGAGTTGACTATTCGATACCAAGTTCGGCTCACGAATCTCGGACCCGCATCGATGTTTCCCATGATGTTATTCACTCTAGCCTTGCACATCTTTGTTGATATGCCATCTACATAGCAAATGTGCGAGTTAGGAAAACACTTCCCGAACCGCTTTCATAAGGCCCAAATCACGGTCGGTTATGAGTGTAACAGGGGACAACATTCACTCCAATAAGCAACCTAAACTTGTCCAACACGCAATTGTAACTATCAGATGTTTTGTTGGCCATCAAAGCATACCCAACCAAAAAAATTTTGTTACAAGGCGTCATCTCAATGAGCTCTAGATTAGGCATGTTATATTTGTTGGTTTTATATGTTGCATCCATACCAACAACATACGCATAAGTGCGGAGGATATTTTAGCCGAGGGTGCACCATGAACGCCTCGGTCATTGCATTTGTTTCCTCGTCTTGCCTAATCCAATGAAGGTAAGCGGCTCTACGGAGCAAGGTGAAGGAAGTGTTGCATCACGTCTTTGCCATCCATTGCTTCCCTTCTATCCTTTTTCTTCGGGTTGAAAACATTTCCCATATTTGGATGATCATCGGGAAATTTTTCATTAACAACTTTCATTATACTAGCGAGGCCTAACGTGCGACTTAATCATATCGTGAGCGAAAAACTTAGCCGCCGGACTAAGGCCGCTCATGGGTCGGTGGCCCTCATGCCCCTAATGCACGGGTCCGCTTTGATCACCCATCTGTTCGATCGGGGGTACTCCAAAAACTCTATCTTAACTCCTGCTCTACATCCACATGCTTTTGTCTTTGTAGTTACACGTTACGCTACGCTAAGATCCCTACCTTCACTCGATATGCCGACCTCGGTTATATTTCATATAAACATATGGTCGACCACTAGGATCATGTTTATGATTTGACGAAATTACCATCACAAACCCGATTTCATGTGCCCTTGTTTTAACCCAATCTTGTAGTTCCTTTTTTTCGGCCCAAAGTGTTTCATTATAAAACATGTGATTATAATCTATATAATCACCCCCCAAAATCAAGCAAATAAACCTAAAATGTTTAATATTTTACCATTTAGACAACACATAAGCAATAATATTAATCACTATTATTTACTTACTTATCGTAACTAATAATCACTATTATTTATCAATCACAACTATTAATATTAACTAGATATTCAATTTCTCAACTTAATAACAAACATTCATCAATAAATTTTTGCAACGACTATTATAAAATAACTACTAATTATCAAAATAATTACAATAATATGCATACATATTTGGGAAAAAAAGCTATAAATATTAACTAAATATTCAGTAACAAAATTAACGAAACGCACCAACTATTATTCGCTAATTAGAAATTCAAGACTAATTATAACGGAAAAAACATAATTGGGAAAAAAATGCACGGTAACGAGATGAAAATTCCGGCTCCCCCCCATGGAGGCAACGGACAAGATTCCTGTTTCTTCCATGGAGGCATCGGGCAAGAATTATGTTACTTCCATGGAGGCAACGGAAATCTTGTACGTTACCGGGGTAATGGACAACTTTTCGTTACCTCCATGGAAGTAACATAATTCTTATCCGTTTCCTCCATGGAAGAAACGAGAATCTTATTCGTTGTCTCCATTGGAGGAACGGAATTTTCATCTGTTACCGCCCTTTGGTGGCGGAAAAAAAATTTAAAAAACTAACTACATTCCGTTCCGGTGAGGTTGGCGGCGTTGACGGTTCTTCGTCGGACATTGTGGTAAGTAGGTGATGGTGGCCTTCGGTGGATGTGTCACTCCGGTCGGGCTTCTATGGTGCTCGGTGGTGCTCCCGGTGTTGGTGGTAAGCCGGTGGTGTTGCTCCACGGGGGGTAGTTGGTTCGTCGGTGGCGGAAGTGGTGCTCCGGTGTTGGTAGTTCCCCGGTGGTTTTGGTCCACGTGGGTAGTTGGTTCGTCGGAGGTGGTGCGCCGGTGGTGGTGGCTCGGTGGTGGTTTAGTGGTGGTGTTCCGGTGGTGGTGTTCCGGTGGTGGTGGTGGTGGTGGTGGTAGTGCTTAATGGTAGAGAGAGGGATGAAGTTTGATGAGAGTTGAGAGAGTAGAGTGGGGTGAAAGGGGGAGGGGCATGGAGGTATTTAAAGAAAAAAAATACGGACGATTTCAAGTAATTACGGACGGTAAATAGCGATTGGGAAATAAAGGCCATGATCGAGAAAGGACAAAGAGTGTGAAATCATCTGTTGCACCTTCAAAGGGTACCGTTGGTGAATCAAAGTCAAAACATGGTAGTAATGAATTATTTGTACTTTAGCTACCTAATAATTTGTTTAATGATGCTTGTTAATTAATTAACTATATTTGTGAATTTTAGAATGTAGAAATTATCAAGTTGGAGGTGAAAGATTTACATGAGGTAGGAAAATTGTATCAAAGAGTTAATTAACAAAGGTTCAAAACTTAATAAGTTATATACTTTCTCCGTTCCGTTTTAAATGCAATGTAGGGCCTTGGCACGGGGATTTAGGAGAGGAGAGAGATAGAGAGAAAGAAAAAGAGGGTCCCATGTGATGAGGAGAGAGATAGAGAGAGAAGTGAATACGAAATAAAGTACGGTTTCATTTATTTTGAAACGGCCTAAAATGGTAAAGCGTTTCATTTATTTTAGAACGGAGAAAGTATTACATTTTAGAATGGGGAAGAAATATATTAGGCTTAACAATGAGATAGAAACATCATGGCAAGATGTTGTCGCACGAGTTCATGGCGATGGTGTTTGTAGGCGAGAGAGGGATTAAGAGTGAGAGTGGTTGGTGTCGTGGGTTTGAGAGGGTGGTTGGTGACTTGGTGTCGTGGGTTTGAGAGGGAGGAGGAGGAGGAGGGAGGAGTAGATGCGAAGAGGAGAGAGAGAAGGGATCGGGGGTTGAGTGAGGAGAGAGAGGAGTGAAAAGGAAAAACGGGTCCACAAAAGGGATTTTGGGGCTGATTAACCGCTGCGGTTAAGGGAACCGGAGCGGTTAATAGAAAACCGGATCGATTTTTTGTTAACCGATCCAGTTCTCTACGAACCGCAGCGGTTAATGTTGCCCAATTATCCTCCCAAAATTTCGAGTATTTACCGCGTCGGTTCTCTTAGGGACCGCATCGGTTGTGTTGTGACATATATCGTTTTTTCCACTAGTGACTTTTGGAAAAATTGTTATAAATAAGTTAACTTTTGGGCCGTCTGCTAAAATTAAGTCATTCTTTTGATTATTCCAGAATAAGTCTAAGTTTAGTACCAATCTGTTTCAAACAAATCAAGTGACCGATGACCGATGTCACATGTAACTATTTTTTATAGTATCACTATTTTTTTAATTACCCACTGTTCCCCAGCATTATAACACCGCCACCATTGCCACCCCCTAAACCTTTGACTACCACTGCACCGCCCCAATTCCTCCATCCAAATACTATCAGGGCTCACGCAGCAACCAACAACCACCATCATCAGCCCACCCAACCCACCAAACACCCGAAAAGAACCCAAACCAACATCGAAAACCATAGAATTAACCCTAAATCGACCTAATTTTGTTAGGACCCGAATATTCCAACGCTTCCTTACGTGCCAGTTCGGTGCAAGACATGTGTCACTACTTTAAAGACGTATTGGTCGGGTCCACCACAAAGATCTCTCTACTTTATGAAATACCTTTTTCCCACGAAACATAGAGAATCACCAAAGTATTATCGCTCGTGTGATAACGCATCGGCTTACTCGAATTTTGCGGCGAGAAAATAAATAAAGAACTTGAAAACATAATTAAACTTAGTCAACCACAAAGTCAACTCCAAAATCAAACTAAAGTCAAACCAACATAAAAGTCAAACTAATGAAACATAATTAAACCAAAAGTATAAAAGTATTAAAAAGGAGCCAAAACATTAGCTCTCCAAACTGTTTCCCAAAAACCCAATGAATGCATCATCTTCAAACTGGAATGGTCGATGCTTTATTGATCTGAAGGATTGCTCATCAAATAGGGTCATCACGGGATCAATGAAGTACAACCATGATCGACACACGAGAAAGGCACGTAATCATCAAAGGTGAGTACTTACATGATAAATAAACCACATAACCTAACATGATACTAATAAGCATTAAATCATGAATAAATAATAACATAATAAAATATCAAACTCATTATACCGAACTTGACTCCACAAAACTAACAAATTATTTTATTAATAAATTTGAATAGTCATTGGAAGAGTTGTCCAACCAAAACTTGTCTTTAATATAGAAGATGAAGTACGGGCGCGACTCCGTACTCTCGCTACCAACAATTTTGAGGTACTAATTAAATAAAATAGGACACGGTGATCAATCCGGTCCCAAGAAAAGCCATGGGCTACCACCATGTACTCTAACTCATACTAGTCCAAATATTTCAGACGTGCACAAGTCTAAAGCTTATTGCTATTCACTTTTCACTCTAAGTATTAATATGTTGATTGAATGTTGAGACTCACACAATAAGCCAACCAACATAAATATCATGAATACACAAAGACTCCAAATTTTTATCTTAAGATTAAATACTGTGATCATACAACTTAATTAACCCAAGACTAATCCCACTTATTTATTAACTAAAGTCAATAACCAACCAACCTTTATTTGTTGACTTAAATCAACAATCAACCAACCTGTCAATAGGTAAATATCCAACTTTACTAAACAAGGCCTACGGTCCTTATAAAATAAATAATATAATAAATTCAAGGGAACAACATGATACATTTCATGATCCAATAAACAATACATTTTTTAATCCCTCAAGTGAATTAATAAAATAAATGTTCCCAACCTACATGCTTGCATTCATACAAACATATAATACTTCATAATAGGAACATGCTTCACACAAAAGTATAAAACATGCAAATTCGGTTTAATATAAGCCACATATGAACTATAAAAAGTTCCCTACACATGATACTATAGCAATCACAATCTTAGGGCATGATACTAGTCTAAAAACACATAGGTATGTACATACCTTGTGTAAATAATATGAAGGCTACTTTCTCAACCTTAGAACTCACTCAAAGTAAAGTCTTCGCCTACCAATTATCAAAACATTCAAGTATTAATACTATAATAAAATTACAGCAACTTTAAAATACTATAAATTCTCTTAAAAAGTATTCTAAAACTCTTTTAAACGCTAAAACTTCAACCTTTAGTGTCCCTTAATATAGTACTACCAAAATAGTCATTTAAAACCCCTAAAAATCATTACTTTAATATTTAAAATCTCACACTAATCAAAATTCCAGCAAGGTTTAACTTCCTTAAAGCTCTTTTAAACTCACTTTAACATCATTCTAAAGAATTAAGTACTCAATTTTCATAAACTATAATATAGTACTATAGTTTTCACTCTTAAAAACACTAAAAATCCATGCTTTTAAGCCTAAGATCCCAAATTAAACACATATATTAAATTTGAAATTTATTTACTTTCTTTGGAACTAATTATATAATCCGAAATTAACATTAAGATAGCTAAAGATACAAACTTTAATTATTAAACCACCAAAACAATATTTAAAACATCAAAACTAACCATTAAAGTAATATAAAGGAAAAAGAGAGAAATAAACTAAAGAGGAGAGAGAGACACGGCGCCGAGAGGGAAGGGACGCCGGCTGCTGGCGGCATCGCCGGCGGTGGCAGGCAGTGCTGAGGAAAAAAAAGAGAGAGAAAGAAAATTGGGTGGAGGGAAGAGGGAGAGAGTGAGAGTGCCGAGTGAGGGGAGAGAGGAAAGAAAACTAGGGCTTTGTTTAATGAGGCAAAATTTGGGAGGTAATAGGGTATTTATAGGTTCCCATTAGAGTCCAATAGACTAATGGGCTTGCTTAGTTAGTTTAATGAAAGATGATCATATGAAAAAGGCTACACAAGTTTGGGCTCCTCTAACCCAATATTAAAATCATTTGTACTACTACTCACCTTATTTAAATTCATCGTTGACTCTCAAAGTCCATCTTAAAATAATTCAAATACTTTGGCTATTTAGAACAATAAATCATTGACTTTAAAATAGTCAATACTCAAGAATTTAATTATTTAAATACTAAAATACTTATAAATACTTTAAATATGTTTTATAAAATTCATAAAAATGTGGGGGATTACATGCCCGTTTTGCTTCCAACACAATGACTTCCCTCCTCATTATTCCGACATCTCTCGAGAACAACGTCCACGATTAGCTCTACCCACAATTCACGACTCTTGCTTATTCTATCTCCTCTAATCCGGGCGACCCACATTCCAATCCGGGTCTTATTCACTTCTTGTTTTCTGTTTGTTATTGATACTTGTATGATTGAGGAATAATTAGGGTTTATGAATGGTAGGTGTAGACTAAATGATTTTTGGGGTGCATGAAAATATTATTTGGTTATTCTATTGCATAAAAATTGACATGAATCGATATTTAGTAGAGGCCATCAATGGGCGAATGTGGTTCATTATGGCTGTGTTCGTACCCTCACCCCCGAACTCAATCTTTGGTTCATTGACCATCTATGGAGCCAGGACGGGAAAATCTATATTAGATAAGTCCCAAGGTTGCCCAATATCCAATTAGTTTTATGAGTCCTCCTTTGAAGGCTTGTTGGCTACTTCAAAACGTTTTCAATAAAAGCTTTACAATGAGGAAATCAAATACGCGCTCACATTGTGTAGACGAAATAAAATCACGCCTACAATTCATATGAGTGGGTGAAACTCGAAAAATACGATTCATACTCTTTTTATGCATTAGAATGACATACAGTTTTGCATATGCAAGGCTATTGTTTAAGCCACCACAAGGACAATCTACCTTACCTCATTAGCGCATGTTCTATGCGTAAGGCCACCCCGGGGGTTTACGCTTTGTCCTTCCAAAAACCTTCCTGAGCAATAGTGTTGGATCTTGGTCATAAGCAAACCTACCCAACCATGGCATTGTTCTCTTGTTCCTGACTTGAGAACTGGAGTGCGTCTTACACGTGGCTACCTCTTTAAGCCGAGGTACGAAGCGTGGGATCAATCTCTTGGTCATGAACCCTTTTCATACTTAGCCTAAACCTGACCATAGTTTCAAACATGGAACTGGACTTTAAGTTGGAAATTTTGCATCCATGTTACCTGACATTTGCTTGTGATTGCAACTTTGCCTGTTATTAACTTGTCAAATTGTTATTATTATGCGTCGTACCTAAAAATCTTGTCTAAATAACAAATATAAGATCGTTAATTGGCCAAAACCTCGCCTAGATCCACGAAAAACATGTTAGGGCCAAGCGCAATAAGTTGCGCCTAGTGCACCACTCTTGCGCCAAGTTCATTAAGTTGCGCCTAGTGCACCACTCCTGTGCCAGACGCACGGCTGTGTGTCGCGCGCAGCAATCTTTGCGTAACACGCGATGCAGTGCATCGCATGGTTTTTGTCGACTTAGTTGACGTGGTGGTCGATCCTATGTTCGGTCCGTCTGCATTCACGTAAATGCATGGTCGTTCTAAGGGTCTTACCTAATTCAAGCATAAAAATCAGTGTTTTCATGCAAGGTAGAGTCTATTCTAAAAAGTGCATCTAGGAAAAAAGTGGTCATGGTAGAGTTAGAGTCATCATGCATGTCTACCTTCTCCCTGCTATCAAAGTCTAATCTTCCCTATTAATTCTACCCAATCATATTCAGTCAATTTTAAAAAACTATTATTTTTCAAAATCAATCCTACACCCTCTTTTATTCTACCTTTTTCAAAACATTTATTAATCATCATTATACAAGACATTGAAAAAAAAAAAAAATTCAAAATTAATCCATCATCTTTTCCTAACAAAAGATAAAAACAAGCGGTTCCTTTCAAAAACGAATTTTGAAAATTCTAAGCCCGATCCAAACACCTTCATTCAATACAATCCAATTAACCCAATCCAATTCACTTGCATTCATTTTAGGCCCATATGCATTAGAGTCCATTTTGCATTCATATTAGGCCCATATAAATTTGAGTCCATGCATTCATATTAGGCTCGCTAGCATTAGAGTCTATCTTAGACCCATATAAGTCTAGCTCATGTCAAAATCTAGGCCCATTTGCATCTTTATACGGACCCTAATCCAAGTCTAATCCTAGCCTATTCCACTCGAAGTCCAATCCTAGTCCATTTATAATGTCACGTCCATGCGCATCTTTAAGTCTAACTTGAAACTAGTATTGGACTAAGTCCAAAATCGTTAGAAGGCCCAACTCATTTCCTTAGTCTAATCCAGTCCATTTCCAAACCCATATAGGACGAAGTCCAAACCATTAAGTCTAGCGAAGCTAGCATTCCTTAAGACCATAACGCCACCATTTGACCTAGCTAGCGAAGCTAGTCATTTTTAAGACCATAGCGGCACCCATTGACCTAGCGAAGCTAGTCACCCTTTAAGACCATAATGACACCCATTAGACCTAGCGAAGCTAGTCATCCCTAAGACCATAAAGGCATCCCTTGAGTTTAGCGAAGCTACTCACTTTTAAGACCATAACGACACCTTTTGACCTACCGAAGCTAGTCACCCCTAAGACCATAAAGGCACCCTCCAAGTTTAGCAAAGCTACTCCTATCTTACATATGTAGCCGTCCAAATCCTTGAGTCTAATGAAGCTAGTCTACCCTAAGTCCATAATGGCCCAAAACCTTTGAGTCTAGCGAAGCTAGTTTATCTTAGATCCATAAAACCCTAAATCATCGAGTCTGGCGAAGCCAATCACCCATAAAGTCCATGAAGGCAATCCATTAAGTCTAGTGAAACTAGCATTCCTTATCATTATAAAAACCCAATCATCGAGTCCAATCTGCTTGTTTAATCTTGTCCAGTCCATATCTGCATTTGCATATAGTTAGGCCCATGTCTCCATCATGGTCAAACCCATACTAGTCCAAAACCATACCCATTTATAACCATACCCATTTCTAATCATTTCCCATTCTTCCATTTCCCATTCCCATTTCTCATTTCCATTTCCTATTTCGAAAATCATTTCTTAAAACTTACAAGCGAGGTCCACTCGATTTTGTTCATGTCCGGTCGAGAGATTACAACTTAGGAGCGCTTAATGGAGGAACATAATGTGAGCCTTCTCTAAAGCTTATCAATCGCAACATCACCAACCCGACTTCATTTAGAGTCATGAAGATTAGTTTTTGACAGCCTTCATAATAGAGGCACGACCACTTCCACAGGGTCTACCGCCTTCACATTAGAGGCGCGATCACTTCCACAGGGTCGAACCCTGCACCTAAAAGAAAATTCAAAAGGTGCAACCTATATCTCTATTACGAATTCCAACGAATAATGAACATCGACATCTAGTGTTGGATCCTACAATGCACTACTAAACATAGTCGATGATAACAGACTTCTAATACTTGCTACAACGAGAATCAGCATCACCAGTAACCCTTTTGCGCAGTGCATCAACAATTCAAAGGCTTAGTCTTTTATTTCTGGTTTCTTAGGATGAGTCAGAGAGTACTTACCCTAAGCCATTCTTGTCATTTCCCATCGAGTCTGTGTCACTATAGGACTTCATTATTATAGCCTTTTCATTTTCATTCTATTTTATTTTTTATTTTTCATTAGCCTTTCACCATCATTTATGCTTTGAATTCGATGATAAAACCCAAATCAAATTATCTCTAATGACCTTGATTAATAAAAGTAAAAAATTCTAAAAATAAAAAAAATAAAAAAATAAAAACGGACATACTTTGGATTAAGAATTATTTTCCCTCTTTCCTCCATCATTCAAAAAAAAAAGCCATCACTTTCAATAAACCATCCTCATCCATGCAATCCCAAAATAAAAATCCCTTAAACCGTCATCTCCATTAGCCATATAACCTTTCAAAATCAAAGCTCCACAAATAACCTTCAAACCTTCCAATAACCATAACCAAAAAAAACTCGTATGCAAGCCTTACTACATAAAAAAAAAAAAATACCAGGCAAAAATATATATAAATAAAAAAGTGAAAAAAATTCAAAATGCGAAAAAAAGAAAAAGCAAAAGAAAACGCACAAGACAAAAAGAAAAAAAAATGCAAAAAGCAAAAGCTAAAGACAAAAAGAAAAGTCAATCTTAGGGGCTTGCACGCAAGTTCTACCATCATTCAAATCCTTCAATTTATCATAAACTTCAAGTCTTAACCCTCTCAACCTTTCATCAACCCTAACTCTTTTTTCAAGGTGTGTCCAACCACGTTAGGTTGAAAACTCGAAAGAGCGACCTAGGCAAAAGTTAGGGCATAAAAAAATTCAATAAGATCTAGAACTACGAATGGTCGGATTCCACAAGGATACGTAGGAATCCTCATCTCGAGGTCCGATCGCTTCAATAAAATAGATTAATCATGGTCTAATGATTTGACTTTCTAGAATTCAGGAGCATAATCTTTTTAGATCCCGACATAGACTCGAGTCGAACCTAGCCTCGTCAAAGCCTTTTCTCACCTACGATTATTTAAGTCATAAATTTAAACTTTTCATTTCTCAATCCAAGCTCTCCTTTTCCCTAGAGGACTCTCCAATAATTCCATGGTTTCTGGCGATATTCGACTTTGCCTAATCAACTTCCAAATGAAGAATCCCCAGTGAAAACTCTGATTGCTCAAGACAAGATCAACTACATTTCAATCAAGGCTCAAGATTGCCTAATTCAAGACAAGCTTACTCAAAGAGGGGGATTCTGATATGTGGTTGTTCCTCCAAATCAAATCAAACTCCCGGAAAGTTGTAATTTGTGAACCTCGTTTACGGACCCCGATCATTTATTAAAAATGGTTTTCGAAAATCATTCTATCTATTTCTGATCATTCTACATATCTAAATCTTTAGCCTTGCAAAACCCCAGACCTTGCATTTCATACATCCTAGTCTTGCATAACCCTGACCTTCCATGACGTGTCATCTTCCTTAAACTTGCATAACCTTAATCCTTGCATTGCGTCTAATGCATCCATAGGGAGTCTAAGTTCGCAATTCTGCATCATTGTGTGCCTTATCTGAGTTGTTTGCACCTATCTGCTAGCATCTTCTTCTGCAGCTGATCAGATTGCTTGTAGTTATTGTCACGCATACTAACTTTGTTTCTTTGAGACCGACGCATATAGACCGGTTCTAAACTGCGGGAGCGTTTAGAATTGTTCTTCATCCCGACACCGTATACTTTGACTTTTGGTTTCTGAACCTCGGTCAAAGTGGGGGCTTCTGTAGACACATAATCATGTCTCCCCATTTAAAGATACAATGATGAAACATACCACGGTCTTAATTGGTTTAACCCAAGGGGAAAGCCAGCCCAAAATTATATTTAAAGTGTTAAAGTCCTATTTTAATGCCCAATTAATTATTTCTGATAATTAATTGCATTTTGATCCCATAAATAAAGTTTTGAGCCCAATTCTTTGAAAAAGCCCAATAAATAATTATTCATGATAATTTATTATTTTATTTTAATAAATAAATATTTTCAATGATATTTTTATAATTAAAATCTAATTTCCAAATTTAAAAGATAAAGGAAAATCGTTAAAATGTGTTTTATAAGAAAGCTGTAAAAACTTGTCAAAAGTAAGGCGGTGCGTCTAGCGCACCAACGTGCGTCCGGCGCACCATTGTCCTACTGTGTCCGCCACACTATTTTGTGCATGACACGTGGCATTATGTGTCACATTGAGGCGTGCGCTTGGCGCACTCCCCCTGCGTGACGCGCAGTGTTCTTTTCTATCTTTTTTATAGCGTGTGCCACGTGTACGACGCAGCTGATTGGGCATGTTGCGTTAAACGCACTAATGTGCGCTTGACACGTGTAATTGTGCGTCACACAGAGACATGCGCCTAGCGCACTCTCTGCGTGACGCTCAGATTCTATTTTCCTATAAATGGGTCATGATTTCCCACGGTTTTTCTTACGGTTTTTCCACACAACACTTTGACTTTCTTACTTTGCGAGCACTTACAAAACCTCTCTACAAAACTCATACTTCCAGACTTTTCAACACAAAAACACATACAAACAAATACTTTTAGACACACATTCATATTTTCAGGCGGGCTTCACGATTGCTCGTCCTGAAGGTTGTCAATCTTTCAGACCCAAGCCACGGTATAATCCAGAGGGTCCTTAAATATATCTATTATTTTTATATTGAAGTTACTAACTATTTCTTTCCTGATGTAGATCTTTAATACAAAAATCGTTCTTTTCTGTATATTCTAACCCTTTTCTTTCTTTGAATATGCTTGTTATGATTGTCCTGTTTTAATGCTTTCATCACCTCACACGTTATTATTGCTAATCAAGACCTAAAGAACTATTCTAATATTAATCAGATAATTGGACAACCTGCTAGGTTCCCTGTAATTTTGATTGCTTAATAACTTGTCACAAAAAAAAAACCATCTTTTATGTGTTTCCTTAATCAACCTAGACTAAATGATTTTTAGGTGCATGAAAATATTATTTAATTATTCTATTGCATAAAAATTGACATGAATTGATATTTAGTAAAGGCCATCACTGGGCGAATGTGGTTCATTATGACCGTGTTAGTACCCTCAACCCGAACTCAATCTTTGGTTCATTGACCATCTATGGAGTCAGCACGGGGAGATCTACATTGGATAAGTCCCAAGGTTTCCCAATATCCAATTAGGTTTATGAGTCTTTTTTTAAAGACTTGTTGGCGACTTCAAAACGTTTTCAATAAAATCCTTATAATGAGGTAGTCAAATACGCGCTCACACCGCTTAGGTGAAATAAATCACGCCTACAGTTGGTAAATTCTTAAACTAATAAATGGTGGGTTTGTGGGGTATAAGTTCGATTTTCGGTTCAGTTTTGGGGTAAAACCGAACCAAACCGAAATAAATTTGGTTTCTACATTTCAAGTCCAAATCCGAACCAAAATTTATATCAAACCAAACTAGACCAAACCGAAATTACGAAAGCAAAACCAAACCCAACGAAAAAATCGAATTATTTAAAGATGCAATTTTTTTTTCCAAATCTTACAAATACTACGTAAATATCAAAGTCAAACATAGAAGAATTACTTAAAAATTAAACTCATAGCCAAAGTTTATAATGAAGTACTAGAACTGAAGAAAATTGATAAAAATAGTTAAAAAAAGTGCAAAAAAAGAAAAAAAATTTTCGTGCCTTCCTGGGAAATTGGTCATATGACGTGGTAAATTTTTTTTTTTTTGGCAATTTATTTGTTAAATTTCAATCAAATAATTGTTATTTATTTATTTAACTTAATATTTCCCTTTGTCCCATAACATAGTGCTTGATTCCATTTTTTTCACGGGAATTAAGGTAAATAAAATCTAAGAAGAATTAAAGACTTTTTATTTATTTAAATAAATATTGGATGGAAAAAGGTGATTTTAGGAGAGAGAATGGAGAATAATTGGTGAAAGAGCATGAAATGTAACCCTTGGGTTGAATAAACAAAGCAAAAAACTAATTTCCAGAAGCAAATAAATGATGATGACACAGTTTTTCTAGGCAAAGAATGAAAAAAATATGAAATTAAATATAGAACCAAGCACTATATTTTGAGACACCCAAAATGGAAATAAAGCACTATATTATGGGACGGAGGGAGTACTTTATACTTTAACTTTGTAGTTTCTCGATACCCTACAACTATGATTGCACAAAGGAGATTAATGGTCCATATTTTGTAAGTGGTGATTAGCAGTGATTGATATTCACTGTAGAATATTGGTCTTACTAAACTAGGTCTTCCTCCCACTAGAGAAAGTGAAGAACACTAAAATCCATGAGGTGGTGTTTGGTTCTCAAATTTTGAAACCGTTTCTATGTCAAATCTCAATCCCCCATATAGTTACCCTAATCTACCCCCAATGTATCATATCACGCTGGTCGGAATTGAAATTTGACCCACCACCGATATCTTTGCCAGAAACCACCTCCTTAGTCCCATAGTGACTTCTAAAAGAGCATATTTGTTTTTCTTAAAAAAAAAATCATCCATGGCTGGAGTTACATGAAGATGAGAGAGAAAAAGACACCATAGATCTAATAAGGCGACTGGCAGCAGCCTGAGAAGCATCTAAACTGAAAGAGAGGAGGAAATTGTGAAGAGGACAAAGAAGACAATTAAGTGAAAAGAAAAGTGAACCAAACATATTTATCAATGAATCAAAATGGGTTAATTTACATTCCTTTCTCTTCCCTTGAATGATAACTTCCCGTTTCAATTTTTGGACTCGAACCAAACGGGCCCTAAATCATACATAAGCCAACATCTAGAACATATTAATTTTTCTTTTTTAAGAAAAGCATCTAAAAATAATTCTATATGTTAAAATCAATTTAAAATCCTCAATATAAGATATAATTTGCTCAACTTAATTAAAGAAGAAAGAGCAACATAAAATAAAACAGATTTTTAAGCACAATTACAATCTGAATTAAGAAAATTATCATATTAATACTGGTTCCATAATCCCTATACTACAAAATCATGTGGAAGCTAAAATGGCTTTATATCAAAGAACATAACCTAAATTTACAACTAATCAACAATCAAAATCGAAAATCCCATACATTTAGAACAATATAACAAGAATGAGATCCTAGAATACAGAAAAAAGTAACCTTTTTTCTATCAAAAATCTACAACAACAAATATGATTTAAACGAGCTTGTAGCATCTATTGTCAGCAGCACTCAAGAGAAATTGTAAATCAGAGCCACATCCACATTTGAGTTTGATCATTGTCCAATCTTTTGACAACTTCTCTGCCTTCACTATTTGTTTTTTCATCTTCTCCTGCCAAAAATTACATTCATGGTGTCAAAAAATCAGAAAAATAGAAATTACAAAGAAATATTCATTCATCCGTCAATTGCAATTGAACCCAGAAAAGTTACCCAAGGAATTAGAAAAAGAATAAAACTGAAAAGAAAAATTAACTTATTAGGGTCTATTCTACTTGACGTAAAAGCAACTAAGCCGAGCGGGCGAAGCGAATTAAATTATAACTAATTAATAGTAATGATTATAATTTAGGAACTGAACTGAACTGAACTGAAAATAAGCTGGGGAGAACAGACCCTTAGTGTCATTTGATTCAAATCTTCACCAAACAAAAATCCCAGAAAAAGATCATATACTTTTAAGAAAATTTCCATAAAATGCTTTAAATTTAAAGAAAAATCCTGCAAAGTCCCAGAAAACTTCAGTTAATTCAGAGAAAGATTCACAGAAAATTTGCATAAAATCCTCAAATATTTTCATTCAACTGTTAATTAAGAAGAAAAGAATGAGAAATAAGTCAACCTTAGAAGTGGAAGTATCAGACACAAGTGGAACAGGGTCAGAGACAGTCCTCCTCAGTAGCTTAGGCGATGGTGGCGGCGGAAGCGGCGGCAGTAAATTCATCAAATTGCGAGATACTGGTGGCGATTGACTCAATTCTTGCTTCATAGTCCTCATTTTCTGCAATCAAATTCATTCACCCTTCTTCAATCAAATTTATCAACAAAATTATTCACCCAGAAAAAAATTTGTACAATCGCATTTATCAACAAAATTAATTCACTCAGAGAAAAATTTCTACAATCACATAAATTAAAAAAAAAAATAATTCACCCAGAAAATAATTTCTTCAAGCCAATTCATCAACAAATTCATTAACCCAGAAAACATTTTTTGCAATCCAATTCATCAACAAATCAAAAAACCCAGAAAACATTTTCGGCAACCCAATTCATCAAAGAATTGATTAACCCAGAAAACAGAGCACTCAGGAAAAAAAAATTGAAAAATGAGTTGATTAAAGAAAAAGTACCTTGGAATTGGAGCTATGATCAGGGCTTGAATCAGAGTAAAAAACTGGTGGGTCGGAAAAACTTCTACGGAGAAGGTGAGGGTGAGCAGTAGCAGCAGACGAGAGAGACTGAGGTTCAGATGAGAGATTGCAGCGCAGAAGACAGAATTGCGGCGATTTCGGGTCTAAGAAAGACGGCATAGGAGGAGGAGAGGGAAAGAGAAGAAGGAGAGGGGAGGAGGAGAGGAAGAAGAACAAGTACCATAAGTAGAGGAAGTGTAACTGGGTGATCTTGAATGTTTCTTGTTCTTTAATGGAGGTGGAGTTAGTGGTGATTGTGTAGTTTTGGAGTTGGAGAATGTTGATTGTTGATGAAGATGAAGATTTTGATCACAAGAAGATGAAGTTGAATTATAAGTGGGGAGTTTGGAATGGAGAAGGAGGGTTTTCATGGGTTTTTGTTTAAGCATTTGCATGAATTTCAGTCGTCTTCTTGTTTGTCTGTCTGGAACTTTTGGGTTTGATTTCACCATTGTTGTTTTCTGTTTGGAGTTGTTGGGTTTTGTGAAATTACAGGGTTTAGTTTTTAAGTTTTGAACTATGGTTGTGAGTTTGTGACTTGTGAAGGGAGAAAGAAGACTGGTTTATTCTTCCCGCCTTATATACAGAGAGGCGAAAACTATAGATTGATAGTTTGTGTAAAGGATGAGCATCCAGAATTAATAGAATTTTCACTGTATAAATAAGGAGTAGAATTTTACAACGCTTTTTTTTTTTAAGGAATGGTAAACACAATAGAGATGTATGAAGTGAATATTATATTGTTAAGACTCAAGAGTGATCCTACAACATTACCACTCATTATTTTTCGTATCATAAAAACATATCAGGAAGGGTGATCTAACAGCCTTGCACTCATGATTTTTCGGTAACTTATTTTGGATCATTCCATGACAAATTACTAATTGGATCATCACATAATCTAAGTCATGGATTAAGTCATGAAGTGGGCTCACATGCACAATGTTTAATTCGAAATTTTGTAATTGAAATATGTTAAAAACTACAAGTTAAATAGAATAAAAAAATTCCCAATAATCATACTTTTTTGAGATCTATAAATAGACATCCAATTTGCTATATTTTAACACATTTCAAAAATTATTTATTTTCTCTTTAAATTTTATACACTTGAGCTTTATTTTGGATAATGTTACTTATTCTAGTTATGAGTGGGTGTATTTGTCAAAATGGGTCATGAGGTATAGCAGGGGCGGATCTAGCGTGGGTTCAGTGGGTTCAACTGAACCCACGAAAATCTGGAGAAAAAAAAAAAGAAAATTGACGAAAAATCGAAATATAAAAACCGCTTATAATGATCTTTGCTGCACCGTTGTATCAATGTTTTGATGCTTGGTTCGGTGGTGGTGTTTGGGCCGTAAATCTTCAGCCATTGTTTGATGAGTCGCGGGGTTCGACTTACATAGAAGGCCTTTTCTTTTCTTTTTCAATCTGTTTCCTTCCTTGTTTTGTCTTGCTGGCAAAATCTCAGCCAATGGTTTACTTTACATTTACTATTTTTGTTTTCATTCTATACACTTTTATCCTTTTTTATTCAAAGAGCTCTACTGTTGAGTTTTTTTTTTTAGTTTTAAGTTTAATGCAGCTTTTTCTTCATTTTGTTTTTGGAAAAATTTACCCCAAATAACCCCAACATGTACCCATTTTCTTATAATAATCTCAATTTTTTATTATTTTGGAAAACACCCTACTCACCCTAGCTCGAAACTATCTTATTGAAATAATATGAACTTTTCAATTTCCTATATACAATATACCCAAAATGTATTAGAGACGTGACGACAAAAAAGATAAGAGTTTGGATTATTATGAGAACCATCCCAAAAGTTGAAAATAAAATTGAATTATTCACATCAAATTTTTCTTTCTTAATCGTCTTTACATACCAAACTAAAGTTTGACTGTGATTCTGCATATTACTTTTAAATTTTTTTGCCTTCCAATTTTTAGTTTCCAAATAGTTAAATACCTAGGTACTTTGATTTATATTTCTTCCAAAAAAACTTGAGGATTTAATTGTTCTTTTGTACATAAATAATTTTTAATGCTTAAATAAGTGTTATATAATGGCTAATACATAAATAATTTTAATTTTACTTATCTGAGGTTTATTCGAAGTACTTCGAAGTTGGAACCCACGTGGATAAAATCCTGGATCCGCCACTGGAGGTATGATCAACTTTTGTAAGATGAGAGACAGAGATTTGATGAGAGAGAGGAATGACATGATTTTTTAGATCATGAATTTCCATGCTCGCATATGTAAAAGGAAGCTTGAGCTTCCATGGGTATTGATATTTTCCATGCAACATATTTAATGATGATTAGGTTATCACCTTCGATCATTGGATCGCAACATGCATTTTAAATTGCTATGAAAGGTGATAGATTCTTTTTATGCTAAGAGAGGGCAGATGTTTCCTAGATTATAACGTCGGCCAAGGGTTCCTTGATGTCGCGAAGTAGTACGCCAGATGGTTTCTAACCGAGCCATCAAATTTTAATTTAATCATACAATGGTCAGAGGTACCAAACTACAGTAAGCGTGACTTTTTGAAACTAACCTCCATAGCTAAGAGGCAATTTTTAGCTCTTAAATCTTTTTCCCGAAAATCCAGAGCATATGAGCAGTATTAGCCATTAAATATCTTGAATTTTAATATCACAAAGCCATTATACCCACAACTAATTATATAATTAGCTCTCTTAAGAAGGAGAGCCTAAAGAAACTTCCTAATGGCGAGCTTCATTCTAGAATAGTGTTTTTCTAACATCTAACCTTCAACGAAACATATAATCTCCCAAGTCGCAATTAATGGAAGTTTTCTTAGAAGGACCATTCGTGCACTCTTTGAAAGTACTCCCTAGGACAATTTTTAACTCCTTTAATCAACTTCTTAGAAAGAGAAGAATAATTAAATACAAAAGTCTTTGCATGCTACTCAAAATACTCATACGAAGCCGAAATATGCCAATATAAAAGAGTAATTTAGGATCTCATATTAGTTTTCCCAACCATCTTATCAACAAAAGGTTTGCATTAAGAGTAAACAAATTAAAATTCTTCTTTCAGAAGAAAGGACTCCTAAGTCCTAATTACAAGGCAAACCACCCTAAGTTATATGCATCATTGTACTCGAAGGAGTCTTCACACTTTCGTCTACTTTACAAATGTTGTTAAGACTACCTCTTCCAGCTCAGCTGAAGTTGCTGCTCATAGCAATGCTGATTCTCCAATCCAGAAGATTCTACTATTGTCCAGCTCAGCTTAGTTTGTTAAGAGTTAGTTACAGTTGTTTGTTAGTTTGTTAATTAGTTTACTTAGCTTCTTCTACAAGCTGTAATTCCTAGTGACTACTAGTTAAAATACTCTAGATCATTCTCATTGTATTAACACACAATAATTCTCTCTGAAATTAATTTTTCTCTCTCTTTCTTTTCTCTAAACATGAATCACATAATGCAATGCTGAGATTATTAACATGGTATCGAGAGCTTGCTTGATTCAAGATCCCGATATTTCATCGGCGCATTTGATCATCATTCAAAATCACAGTGCGAAATTCTTACTTCTTTGATTACGTTGAATTTAGTTTGTGATTTCGCAAATTTTTTTCTACGAAATTCATGAAATGCGAGATACGCTCGTCTTCTAAGTTGAATTCATCCGAAAATTCCGAAATTCTTGTTGTTATAATCGAAATCTCTATCGATCAAATTGTTAAGTGAAATTCATCTCTCAAAATCGATTTACGAAATTCTTCTTTGAAATTTCATCTCTCAATATCGATCTCTCGAAATTCTGTTGTTTATTTTTTTTTTTTTCATCAAATTCATCTCAAATTCTGAATTCTATCCTTCATTTCTTCTAATTCTTTACAAAATGCCTGAAATTGTGAGCAATCAACTTTGAACTCACTCGAGATCCTACCGGTGTATATTTTCTTCATCCATCGATAACACTTGTTCAATTAGTTTCACTGTTTTTGATGGCACTTGGTTATCTTGACTGGAAAAGGATGATGATTATTAGTTTGTCATCCAAGAACAAAGTATGCTTTGTAGATGGCGATCTTGAAAAACCTCTTGCACCTAAAGACCTTAAGGCTTGGGAGAGGTGTAACAATATGGTTACAGGTTGGATCCTAAGGTCACTAGGTGCCATGACTGCTAAAAGTGTATTGCACTTGAGATCAGCACGTGAAATCTGGCAAGATCTTGAAGAGAGATTTGGACAGTCTTCAAATGCTCAGCTATACTCTATTCAACAAGATATAGCTAATATGTCTCAGGAAAATGATGATATTCTTTGTGTTTTTCACTAGAATGAAGGTCTTTGTGGGATGAGTTAGATAGCACTATTCCTCTACCTTATTGTGAGTGCAGTGGATGCAAGTGTAACTGACTCGAGAAATTTCTCAAGATTCAGCAAGACCCGAGAGATTAGTTCATTTCTTAATGAAGCGAAAGAAGGATATCGGCAAGTCGGGACAAATATTCTCATGATGCACGAACTTCCACACTTATCTCAAGCATATAGATTGCTTCTTCAAGAGCAAAGACACAAAGAGCTGAGTTCTCTTAATGCTTTTTCCTCTGAAACAATGGCATTTGTTGCAGACAGACAAAGATTCCCTATGAATAGGAACAATTACAAACAGCCTTCTGGTTACAATACTTCTAAACCTTCTTTTCAGTATTATGACGAAACTCGCTAATAAGTCTACATTCTTGGTAATAAAAGAGGCTCACATTATTCTTGTACACACCTGTAAAGTCCCAGGACATAGCCTAGAAAGGTGCTTTAAGGTCCATGGATATCCAGGTGACTATAAGCCTTCTCGAGAAAAGGTTTCTTCTTTGTACAAGGAGAAGAGTGTGTTGAACCTTCTTCTTCATCATCGACATGATTGAACCAACTTTGACCATGGATCGATATCGAAACTCCTTGATATGTTGGGGCGATCGGGAGCTCGGACACAAGAAACCTCTCTTTGCAACGAAATTGCAAACAATGGCACTACTAATGCATGTTTTGCGGGTAAATTTTGTTTAAGTGCTCATAGCAAGGCCCGGTTGGGTGCTAGATAGTGGCGCAACATATCATATTTGCCATGATCTTTCTCTTTTTCATTCTTACAAGGTGATAGATAATCGACTCTATCACACGGTTCTGATGGTAGAAAGATTCAAATCACTCATATTGGTATTGTTGTTCTCAATGACACTATTACCTTTGAAAGAAGTGTTATATGTTCCTGGCTTTCACTTGACTTGATATCGGTCCCTAAATTGTGTCATGATTTTTCTGGGATTATTACATTTTCTTCGAACATTGCACTCTACGGGGCCCTTCTTTGACAAGGCCAATAGTTCTTGGTAAGGTGCACTCGAGGCCTCTACTACATTGAAGACTCTTCTAGTTCTCTTTAGCTTTTTGCTCTAGTTCATTACGGTGATATTGTTCCGGCTGAAGCTAAGCAACCTTGGTTTCTACATTCCTACTTCAACGACATCTTCTTATAATGCAAATGATGTGAAACTTTGGCATTTAAGATTAGGTCATATGCCATTTTCTAAGATGGCGGCTCTATTTCCACGGTTGAATTTCAAGAATATCTCGGATTCCTTGTGTCGAGATTTGTCCTAAAGCTAGACAAACTCGGCCGACTTTTCCTTCTAGTGTTTCTACTACTTGTAAGCCATTCCAATTGGTTCATGTTGATACATGGGGACCATATACTCATCCTACCAATAAAGGCTGCAGATTTTCCTTACAATTGTAGATGACTTCCACAAGAACTACTTGGGTTCATTTGCTCAAGTTTAAGTCGATCTTTGTTTCTATTATTGTGAATTTTGCTTCTTATGTTCAAACTCGGTTTCAATGCTCTATTGAATGCATTAGAACGAGATAATGCTAAGGAACTATGTGAAGGATCTATGCTTCGATTTTATCTAGCAAATGGTATTGTCCATCAAAAGAGTTGTCTTGATTCTCCTCAACAAAATGGTCTTGTTGAGAGAAAGCCCGAGGCATTTACTTGAAACAGCTCGTGCACTCTTCTTTCAAGCTCAGTTGCCTTTTCATCTTTGGGGAGAAAGTGTTTTGTGTCTTTGCTTACCTCATCAATAGAATGCCTCTTTCTTCCCTCAACCAAGTTTCTCCTTATCGGCAAATGTTTGGGAGTGAACCAAATACGGACTCATTTCGAAGTTTTGGATGCTGTGTTTTGCATCTACCTTGAAGTCGGGAAGATCTAAGTTTGATTCCGGGCGAGAAGCTTGTGTGTTTCTTGGCTACCCCATTGATCGAAAGCTTATAAACTTTATCATTTAGCCACAAAGCAAATTATCATATCCAGGGATGTTGTTTTTCATGAACAACACTTCCCTTTTCATATTTCTTCCACTACTAATACATCTCCTTTCCAATTTTTCCTTCCTACAATTAACAATGATCATATTTTCTCCGATCCTTTTTCTTCTGTTTCTACGAGACATCAGCTCCCTTCATCATCTAATATCACTTATTTCTCTAGATTCTCCTATAATTTCTCCCACTTCTTCTACTTGATTCTCTACCTTCTTCTACTTGATTCTCTACCTTCTTCTAATACCATTCCATCACCTAATATCACTATTTCTCCAGATTCTGTTTCTATTCCAATAAGACAATCATCTAGAAATCATGTTACTCCTTCCTACTTACAAGACTATATTTGCAATGCTGCAACTCACTGGTGTAATCTAGTGAGTTATGATTCTCTTCCTCGTCCTCACAAAGCTTTTCTTTCCCATTTATCCGAATTAGTTGAACTGCTTACTTATCACCAAGCTTCCAAAGATCCCAAATGGGTAGCGGCCATGGATAAAGAATTGGCGACCTTTGCTTCCAATAATACAGGGATGTAGTTGATCTTCCTGCTGGCAAGTCTCCAATTGGTTGCAAGTGGGTTTTTAAGATCAAACTTAAGTCAACAGGTGAAGTGGAAAGGTATAAAGCCAGGTTAGTTGCCAAAGGTTACACTCAACAATATGGGGTTGACTTTCAAGGGACTTTCTCCCCTGTTGTCAAGCTCTCTACTGTCAGGTGTGTTGTTGCTTTGGCAGCTTACAAGGGCTGGAAACTTTATCAACTTGATGTTAATAATGCCTTCCTTCATGGGGATCTTCATGAGGAAGTGTATATGAAGCTTCCAGAGGGTTTTCCTAATCCTCAAAATCAAGTATGTAGACTTAAAAAATCCCTTTATGGCTTGAAACAAGCCTCAAGGCAGTGGTTTGCTAAGTTAGTGTTTGAACTCACTAAGCAAGGTTTTCATCAGTCCAAAAATGACTATTCTTTATTCTTGAAGACTAATGGTTCTCTTCTCACCATCCTAGCAGTCTATGTAGATGACATCATCTTGACTGGTAGTGATTTATCCACCATTCTTCACATCAAGCAGCACTTGGATAAGGTTTTCAGCATTAAAGATCTAGGAGAGCTTAACTTCTTCCTAGGCATAGAGGTATCCTACCTGCCTCAGGGTATAGCACTCACTCAAGCTAAGTTCACTAAGGAACTGTTAGCCACTTGTGATCTTGACATCACTAAACCTGCTGTCACTCCTCTCCCTATTAATCTCAAACTTGCTGCTGATGATGGTGTTGCACTAGAGGATCCTACAAGGTTCAGGTGCTTAGTTGGGAAATTAAATTTTCTCACCCACACTAGGCCTGATTTGGCTTATTGTGTCTGAACTCTTTCTCAATTTATGCACTCTCCTACTTCCTCTCATATGACAGCTCTCACACATGTACTGAGATACATTAACAGTACTGCTGGTCAAGGCATTTTGATGAAGGGTGATGACAAGCTCACTCTCCAAGCTTTTACAGATTCAGACTGGGGTGCCTGTCCTAACTCAAGAAGATCAATCTCAGGCTATGTGATCTTATTTGGCTCCTCTCCCATTAGTTGGAAGTCCAAGAAACAAGCCACAGTCTCAAAGTCTTCTTCAGAATCTGAATATAGAGCCATGGCTCATGCTACTGCAGAAGTAACTTGGTTAGTCAGGTTGTTGGAAGAATTGGGAGTTTCTCATTTACAACCTGTTACTATACATTGTGATAACCAATCAGCTCTACACATTGCACGCAATCCTGTGTTTCATGAGCGCACAAAACACATAGATATTGACTGCCACTTCACAAGAGAGAAGCTCATGGAAGGCCTTATTTCTTTAACTTATCTTCCTACTACTGCACAATTGGCAGATGTGTTTACTAAGATATTACCTTCAGCTCAGTTTAATCAATTGTTAACCAAGCTTGGCATGTTTTCTCCCCTGCCTAGCTTGAGGGGGGATGTTAAGACTACCTCTTCCAGCTCAGCTGAAGTTGCTGCTCATAGCAATGCTGATTCTCTAATCCAGAAGATTCTACTATTGTCCAGCTCAGCTTAGTTTGTTAAGAGTTAGTTACAGTTGTTTGTTAGTTTGTTAATTAGTTTACTTAGCTTCTTCTACAAGCTGTAATTCCTAGTGACTACTAGTTAAAATACTCTAGATCATTCTCATTGTATTAACACACAATAATTCTCTCTGAAATTAATTTTTCTCTCTCTTTCTTTTTCTCTAAACATGAATCACATAATGCAATACTGAGATTATTAACAAATGTACATACAAATTTTATCTGGAATAGGTGCTAAACCAGAAGATGTAACTTCTAAAAACGATTCCACTCGGACACTTATGGAAAAAGGTGAGTTAATGAAAATTAAAAGTAGGAACACCTTTTATCTCCCATGAGAATACACTACGATACTTCATGCTACTGGCAAAATGAAAAGGTGACAATGATCTCCATGTCTTAGACTTTTTTTTCTTTGTTGGATAAATTGTTTGTGTTCTTTGCTTCAAAATTTGTTGCTTGATTTTCCTAATAAGTTAGTAGAAACTTAATAGGTATCAGTTAGATTTTCTTCGCATTTCAAATTCTTAGTATGAGGAGTACATTATTAGTTACATGGGGCAATGACCCCACTTTCTTTTCCTTTATTTTACATTAAGTTAGTTTATTCTTATGCCTATTTAGAGTTTTCATCTCGTCATTAATGAAATGAAGCAAGTAGCAATAACCTTTTATATTTAATCATGGTATTAGAGCTATATGATCACGGGCTTAAAAAAACAAAAAAAATAAATGCGAGGATTCATCCTTTTAAAAAAGATTCAAACGGTAACAAACACTTTTTCTCTTTCCATACCTAAATTTAAAGGAGAGCTTTATAATTAATTCATGGGCTATCAAAATGAAATCACATTTAAAAGCTATGAGGCTTGTGGGAAGCAATTGAGAGTAATGTTGAACCAACCCCTCTCCAACAAAATCTAACACTAGCCCAAATAAAAAATTTGATGAAGAAGTAGCAAGAAAAACAAAAGCACTTTCATGTCAACATTCAGCCTTGTCGGAAGAAACTTTCCACGACTATTGTGGGTTGTGATACTTCAAAAGAAGCGTGGATGAAAAGTAAAGTTGGTCGAAAGGCAACCATCAAACCAAACTTATGTCAATTTTGAATCTCGACGGGCGGTTTGAGATGATTGGGATGAAAAGTAATGAAGGTGTTAAAGAATATGGAGTAGAAATGTCCCTTGACAATCATATCAAACTATTTGGTAGTGAATTTTCTAGTAAAAGAGTGGTGGAAAAACTTCTAGTCATTCTTCTCGAAAGGTATGAAACAAAAATTTCGTCTCTTGAAGATACTAGAAGTTTCTTCAAGTTAACATTTGCATTAATACCAAATTCTCTTCATGTCGTGGATCAAAGGTGAACTATGAGAAATGCATATAGTGAAACTAGAGTTGAAGGTGCCTATTTGGACAAGAAGGGGAAATGAAAAATTTCAAATGCAACAATTGTGACAAAATTGATCGCGAGGAAAAGGAATGTTGGCATAAGGGTAAACGAAATGCTTCAAATGTCAAAAATTTGGGAATTTGGCAAAGAATTATAGGTTCCAAAATGAGAAACAAGAAGGTATGGCACAAGTGATCGTGGAAGAGACCTTGTTCTAGACTTATTGGTGATAATGTGCACCATGGCGAGAAATGCTCCATCATAATGTGCATCAAGGGAAGACGTTACATTGAGAATTAGTGCATCACATAATTTGAAAAGAAATAGTGCTTCACATGTTAATGAAAAGAGTTGCTCCATGAAAATTAAGAACAAACTTTGAATCAAGCCCTAGGGGGTATGTTGAATAAAATTAATTGTGTTAGTGCTTCAAAGTTTGTTGTTAAACTTTCTCCATGAAAATTAAGAACAAACTTTGAATCAAGCCCTAGGGGGTATGTTGAACAAAATTAATTGTGTTAGTGCTTCAAAGTTTGTTGTTGAACTTTTCTTCTATCTAAGATTAGTGAGTTAGTGGATACTTAATGGGTATCATTAAGGAATTTTTAGCACTTTGGATCCTTATTTTTAGCGCAGATTGTTAGTAACATGGTCATGACCCCCACTTTATTTTCCTTTTTCTATAGTTAAAGTTAGTTTCTTCTTGTGCCTATATAAGGGCTTTTATCTCTTCACTAAGGAAATGAAAGCAGGTAGCAATTCTGTTTTTTGTTTTATTAATTTTTTGCTTGGAGGGGATAACAAGGACTAATGCTATAAAATATAGAGCTTATGCAAGACATACTCCACTTGAGAGAAGTAGACGGAAAGCCTAAATTTCTCCACGACAATCTACGAAAACTCTCGACCAACGAAATCATAGACCTTCTCCATATCCACTAGCTTTAATCATGCATTTAGAGGACATTTGGATCCAATATACCTTAATTAAGGTTAGTGGCCAAAAAATATTGTCTGAGATATCTAGAATGAATCTAAATTGAGCTCCATTAATGATCTCACTCATAATCTGTTCCATTCTCACAATTAGTATTTTTAAAATGATCTTGTATAAATTTATGCAGCAAATAATAGGACGAAAGTCTTCCACACAAGTAGCAAATTAAAAGGGACATTAGAAACCAAGGTAGACTTGCACATTATGGTAGAATGAAAAAACACAAAATAGCAAAGTATAGTTGTAGACACATAATCATATCTCCCCATTTAAGGGCCCAATGATGAAACATACCGCGATCTTCATTGGTCCGACCTAAGGGGAGAGCAGTCCGAAGAGCCAGGCTCAAAAGAGTTTTTGAAGCATAAAGCTTATTTATTTTCATTAGATATCCAAAGGCCAATTTTAAAGCCCAATTAATTATTCATGATAATTAATTGTATTTTGAGCCCACAAATTAAATATTTTGAGCCCAATCCTTTGAAAATCCCAATTAGTTACTCATGATAATTAATTGTATTTATTTATTATTTTAATAAATATTTTTCAAAATAAATAAATATTTTCAAAGATATTTTAAAATAAAGGATTTCTAAGTTGAAATCAGATTTTATCTCGTAAAGTAGCTGGTTTTCGGATTTAAAGATAAAAAGAATCTTAAGAAAACCGCCTTAAAAAAGGCTGGCTAGATTAGTGGTGCGTCTGATGCAGGCTAGCTGGATTGCGCTCAGCGCAGCACTATGCGCTTGACACGTGGCGGTACGTCCAGCGCAATCTTTTACGCTGAGCGCACACCACTTTCTTTTATTTTTTTCAATATTTTCATATAAATAAGCTAATGATTTTCGGATCTAGGACACACTTTTACACACTCTCTCATCCTCTCACCCCCCACTCCTCTCTTATGCTCTCACCCCCACTCCTCTCTCATCTTCTCACCCTACCCCCTCACAAATAAACCCAGCTGTCAACTCTCTCTCCACTCCGTTGGTAGCAGCCCGCCGTCTCCTCTCTTAGCTTTCATCGCCGCTCTCTTCTCTCTCCATCTTCACCGGTTATTCTCCTCGGTCGATTCTCTCTCCTTCTCTTGTCGTCGCATTCATCAGGGAAGGCCAAACGTCGTCGCGTTTCGCGCTCTATTCTCGTCGTTTATCATACCAAACACCACCAAACGACCACAATCAGTTCTTTTATGCTTGATTCTCCATAAATTTCGTTTTGTAATTAGTGTTTCCATTTATTTGCACCTTTGCTAATCAAGGTTTCTTTCATTTTGGTTTTTGAAATTAGGGTTTCCATTCATTGTTTTTTTATTTAGGGTTTCGTTTGTTTTATTTGCATTTATTTGGCTGATTTTTTTTTCTGCCTTTTTATTTCGTCCCTTGTAATTCGTTTGTTTAAATTTTGTCCCTTGTAATTTGTTTGCTGTAATTCTTAATTTTCTATCCATTGTTTGTTGTGTTTTAATTTCGATTGTTTGTTGTGTTTTAATTTCGGTAGTTTGCTGTGTTTTAATTTCGATTAGTTTTATGATCTTCCATTTCGGCGTTTGTGTTTTTTTATTTTGTCCTGTCCTGAAATTAATTTTGGTTTAACTTATTTTTATATCATAACCAACAAAACTGGAGGTATGGATGCATTTTTTTATTTGTACATTCTTACTCAGCTGATCCGGTTTTAGTCGAAAACTAGATCTGTTGACTGGTCAACTGATCCGTTTTTGATGAAAATCGGATCAGTATGTGAGTAACTGATCCAATTTTCAATCGGAGCAGTTGACTTTTGTCAACCACTCCGAGCCCAACAGATCCGGCCCAAAACCGTATTAGTAACCCTGGATTTAACCGGATCCGATGATGTTTTTTCAACAAGTGTTATTAATGCAAAATTTAAAGTAATTTTGAGATTGAAAACTAGTAACATAATATTTCCAAGTACTTTATCCATACATCCTATCATGATCAGAGGAAACTTAACCAATATACTAATACCACTTCATAATTTTCAATAAAATCAAATTTAACATTAAATAAAAATTAAAAGAATGAGATCAAATAAAATCAAATTTAAAATTTTACCTAAAGATTTTGATTCAATATTATCTTTAATGACTTCACCCGTTTTCCAATTGTGTATAAAAAATTACTCACAAATTATAACAATTAACAAAATAGAGGAATTACCAACTAATAACATGAAACTCGACACTAAGAGGGGGTAAACCACAAACATAAAGAATTAAAAATTAATGAACTATATATGTATGCACAAAATCGTGGCTCCCCATTTAGTACCCAATGATAAAACATACCATCATCCTAATTGATCCTGTCCAAAGGAAGAGCAATTCAAGAAGCTAAGCCCAAAAGTGTTTTGAAAATATAAAGTCTATTTATTTGTTTAAAATGATTCCGAAACTATTTGTAAAATTCCAATTAATTATTCATGATAATTAATTGTATATCCAAGCCCAATTTTAAAGGCCTAATTAATTATTCGTGATAATTAATTGTATTTTTAATATTCTTATTCTCGATAATTATTTTTCTAAAGGATATTAAGAAAATCAGATTTTCTTCCTAAAGATAGCTGATTTCGGATTCAAAAAGATAATATTTCACTAAAGATAAGAAGGAATCTTGAAATGAGATAAAACCGTACATATTCATGCTGTGTTGACGCAACACATAGGCAGTTTACAAAAACAAAGAAATGCATAGAAGCCTAAGTTAACGCACGAAACATGCGCTGGATGCATGGCCCGTGCGCGGCGCACATGGCCTGCACGCTGTGCGCACCAGTCGCATGGTGTAGGCATGGATTTTTCAATTCCTTTAATGCCTACATGCGGTGTGAGCGTGTTTATTTGACTACCCCATTGTTAAGGTTTTATTAAAAATACGTTTTGAATTTTTTAATAATTCTTTGAAGGAAGAATCATAAACCTAATTGGATATTGAAACGAAAGGGACATCTTAGGGACTTATCCAATGTAGATTTCCCCGACATGACTCCATAGATGGTCATGAACCAAAAAGTGAGTTCGGAGGTGAGGGTACAATATAGTCAGGAACTATATTGCCCATTGCTGGCCTCTACTAAATAACGATTCACAACAAATTTTATGCAATAGAATAATCAAACAACATTTTAAAGCACCCTAAATTAATTAATCTAGATGGGTTTAGGAAACACACAAAAAGATTAATTATTTAATAACCAGTTATTATACAATCATTTTACAAGGTTCCTAACAGGTTGTCCAAATTATCTGAATTAATGAGAACAATTCTTTAGGTCTTATTTAGCATAATAATATGTGGGTGATAAAAAGGCATGCAGGACAATCATATAATATGAATATTATATACAAAAATAAGAGTAAAAGGGAGTTAGTATAATATGTACAATACTTACAATCACGGGAATATATTAATAACCTACGTCATGAATATTATTTTTTTTTTGAAGTGAAAATTCATTCATTAATATAAAGTCATACGACATCTACAATAGAAGTCAGAAACTAAAAAATACACATCAAATTGAAAGAAACTTAATTCTAATATGGCAAAACCGCGATCGTTGAGCAGAAATAACTCTTCTAAATACCCTCTTTCACATCGCTGTCTGATGCAGCCATCTACGAGGGGGGTCTAACGATCTGATGTAGTTTTTTTGTAGAGCTAAAGTTGATTCAATCGATTGTACGCGAAGTACTGACCGCCGTTGCAATCCCGCACAAAATCCTATCAACAATTCAACCTTCAACTAGAGCCAGGGTCCAAACCCCGCTAACACACAAAGAAACTAAACTAATAGACCCGCCGTGAAGGGGGTGACTACAAAAACCATAAAGGAGACTAAAGCCATCACACAAATGGGACTTATTAAAAACTGCAAAAAATGCAAAAAGCAAGAAAATAAAATAGAAACTGCAAAAAAGAGAGAAAGACGGGGTTACCATGGACGAAAACATCCATGGCAGCCCCTCTAGAGGGTTTTATGTGAAAAGAGAGGAGAGAGAGATGAGAGGAGGGGAGACCTACGTCATAAATAGAGTGTTAGTAACTTCAAGAAAATAATAAAAATACATTAAGAAATAAAATGAAGAAATAAATAAATAAAGGTGGTTAATTTAGTTGACCCTCAAAAATTATACCACCGTCCGGGGTCGTTGATTTATACGGGATCTTAGAAGAATGAATTGTTGAACAAGTCTTAAAAAACATTTGTGTCTTGCACTGGTTTTGTAATATGGTGCGTTGATAACGAAATATGGGTGCCAAGAATTAATCTTTATGATAGATGGTGATTAAATGGCTTAGAAATTAGGTGTTGTAGGATATCGTTTTGTATGAAGTCAGTAGGTGTATTAGTTTATAGTAGCAGTGTGGGGAGTTTCTGATTATGATGAATTAGGAGTAGTAGTTAGGCGGTGAGTGTGGCAAGGGAGGATAAAGGTGTAGCGTGTGATGATGATGATCAATAGGTGTTGGCGTGAGATTAGGTATTTTTGATGATGTGGTACAAGCTGGACAGAGGTGATGCGTGAGTCGGTGTATTAGTGTGACGGTGATGATATCAGGTGAGAGTATGAGAGTGCAGGTGGATGAGAATTATTACGAGGGATATGAGTGATGAATGGCCGTGGAATTATTTGTGAGTTGAGATTCGTTTTAGGGAGAAGCTGTGGGCTCTCCGTTAGTTCCCCGAGGATAATTGTTAGGAGGATATATATAGGTTTAAGGAGTTGGGTTGCAATAGGTTTTTAAAAGATAGTAGAATTCTAAAAGTTTTTTCTTAAAAATGATTTTAGAAAAGAGTTACATAAAAGATATTAAAAAACAGTTTGGGAAAATATTATTTTTATAAAAAGATATTTTTCTTAATAAAACTAATCAATATAATTAATTAATTCTATTAATTAAATTGGGCTGTAAAAGGGGTATTATAAATTGGGCTTTCATAAAAACTATTTTTTAAAATATTTTCAAAGATGGGCCTTTAAAAATTTATTTTGAAAAGTTTTAGAAAGTGGGCTTTTATTTATAAAAAGGGTTTTGGAAATGAGTTAATAAAAAGTGTTAGAAAATGAATTTGGGCTTAAGATATTTTATTTTAGATCGTTCTTTGTTCTTTCCTCGATCTGGACCAATTGGAGCAGAGTATTGGTCATCATAGGGTACTAAATGGGGAGACACGATTATGTGTCTACAGAAGCCCCCACTTTGACTGAGGTTTGTAAAATCGAAAGTTTAAGTATACGTGTCGGGACGGAGAATGATTCTAGATGCTCTGCAATCCAAAATCACTCTTTTGCGCCGGTGCTTGCAAAACAAGCAAAAGCTTCAGGAACATACATGGGTGAAACATATTCGCAAAATAGATGATATATGGGAAAAAGAATCATGACCTATTATGATCTGGCTCATGTCGGGGTAGAGTTTTTGGCCTCCTCCAAGGCAATATGTGTAGAGCAATTGATGCGGAATGTTTGGCTTATTCCAAGGCAATTGTTGCAGAATGTTTGCCCTATTCCAAGGCAATTGTTGCGGAATGTTTGTCCTATTCCAAGGCAATTGTTGCGGGTTGTTTGTCCTAATCCAAGGCAATCGTTGTGGAATGTTTCTCCTGTTCCAAGGCAATCGTTGTGGAATGTTTGTTAGTTCCAAGGCGATCGTTGTGGAATGTTTGTCCTGTTCCAAGGCAATCGTTGTGGAATGTTTGTCCTTTTCCAAGGCAATCGATGTGGAATGTTTGTCCTATTCCAAGGCAATCGTTGTGGAATGTTTGTCTTATTCCAAGGCAATCGTTGTGGAATGTTTGTCCTATTCCAAGGTAATCGTTGTGGAATGTTTGGCCTGTTCCAAGGCAATTGGTGCGGAATGTTTGGCCTATTCCAAGGCAATTGTTGCGGAATTTTTGACCTGTTCCAAGGCAATTGTTGTCTTGATACCTGTTAAATGCAATGAACACAAGCATGCAAACAGAAAGGAGTAACTTCTGAAAAGTTCATTCGCTTAAAAGCGAGAAAGAAATGTATAACTTACGAAAAAGTTCATTCGCATAAAGCGAGGAAGAAAAACATAACTTACAAAAAGTTCATTCGCTTAAAAGCGAGGAAGAAAAGAACAGCTCACCAAAAGTTTATTCGCATAAAAGGGATTATTCGAGGTAGATTGATTTGGGTTAAAAGCAATTGGAATAGGAATAACTTGCGAAAAGTTCATTCGCTCAAAGCGAGAAGGAATAACTTGTGAAAAGTTCCTTCGCTCAACAACGAGAAATATAACTTACGAAAAGTTCATTTGCTAAAAAGCGAGAAATATAACTTACGAAAAGTTCATTCGCTAAAAAGCGAGAGATATAACTTACGGAAAGTTCATTAGCTAAAAAGCGAGAGATATAACTTGCGAAAAGTTCATTTGCTAAAAAGCGAGAGATAATAACTTGCGAAAAGTTCATTCGCTAAAAAGCAAGAAATATAAGTTGCGAAAAGTCCATTGGCTAAAAAGCAAGAAATAGAACTTGTGGAAAGTTCATTCGCTAAAAAGCGAGAAGGGATAGGACATCTCGATGACCTAAACTATGAGGATATAGTGTAAGTGTGCAACTGTGTGACACTAGACTGCAGAATGTGTATAATATGTGTGTGTATGTATGACTCGATGATTGATGCTTGGATCCTATGGCTAAGGATGAAGGATGCATGCAATGATTGACATAGTGTTTGTATAATGCGAGATGCAAATGCAGAGATATGACACTAATGCAGATGATATGATATGATGCTTTAATCGTTTCATTAGAAGCTCAAATTTTCGTTTTAGAAAACCGTTTTCGAAAGAGAAGAAAGGAGAAGCCCCCAAGGATGATCCATGCAAGCTGTGTTTGATTCGAAATGTGCTGTAGTTGTTATGGGCCTAAGTAAGCTCATAAAATAGTTAGGTTCTCGTATGGAGTGCGGGGCCCCACAATCTTTTGTATCGACTCGTAATGAAGTCCTTATCAAGGTACACATTGAGCCCAAGGATAATCTATTCAGTTAATCGACTATGCTGGATTTAAAATACTTTATAGAACGAGCTTTTGTAGCGCTTGAGTTGTATATACTTCGAGTTTTGTAAGCCAAGGGCCTAAGCGAGCCCATAAATAGATGTGATGTTGTATCCGTGTGGGTTTTAAAACCCAAGATTTCATGTATGGACTCGTAATGAAATCCTTATCACCATAGGTTTGGACTTGGAGCCTATGATTTAATCTGTGGACCAGTGATAAAGCCCCCATTAAGATTGAGTTGATGAAGCATCCAACTTGATTGCTTGATTTTGAAGATATCTCGTCACGCTTAGCGGAAGTTTCGACCAAAGATTCCATATAGGGTTCCTAAGGTGAAAATGTCATGAAAGTCCAAAGAAAGGAATACTTAAAGGATAAGGCGCTGTCATAGCGCTGAGTGTTGAAAGGTTATGCTAAGGTTGGCTTAGAAGCGATAATGCGGCTTAGAAAAAGGAAGTGATTAGAATAAGAAAAGGCGGAGTCATAATGAATCGACTCACGCAATGAGGTAGGCCAATAATGTGAGTTTGAATCCCAGTCTATAATCTAAGGGTAAGGATAAGCATTTAAAAAATCATGATATTTTTTGGGCGATCGCGCTTTTCTCATGGGCCTAGGCGAGCCTCAAAAAGTATGTTTTGAATTAAAATGGTCGGGCTTCAGAAGAGGTTGACTACGTATCCATGATGGAATCAGGCCAGTCGTAGCTCTTAGTATATTAATCGGTGGCCTAGCATTTTGCTTTGGAGTTATTTGCAATGAATTAAGCATTGAATTAAGTATTGAATTGGAAGAGGTCTTTGGCAAGGGTGGATAATGATGTAGGTTTGGCTTGGTTTTAAGCGGTTGGACCTCAAGGTGAGGTTTCCTACGTATCTTTAGCAGAATCAGACCATTCGTAGTTCAGGCTAGTGATGAGAAGATGACCTGACTTTTACCTAACTCGCCCTTATGGGTTTTCGACCTAGCGGGCTTTGGTTTGTCTTTTATAGCTTATTGGAAAACAATGTGCGTGATTGTTAGGAAGGTTTATTACAGAGATTTGATTTGACTTCTAATGTTTAGAATCGAAGGTTTAAGGTTTTGAAGGAAATACCTTTGACAAAGCTATTGATGGGCTTATTTGCAACACTTCTCTTTTTTTCTATATATATTTTGCACTTTTTGTATCATTTTTTCTTTTTTTTTTTTGCTTTGATTCTTGTTTTATTGCTCTTTTTTTTTTACTTGCCCTTTACATTGAATTGTTGTCAAGTGTACTTCCCATGAGGTAGGTTAAAGGGAGAGTGGTGTTATGCATTTAGCTAGGTTGAAGTGGAAGAATAGCTGTAGGGAAAGGGAGGAATGCCTCTTTCATACATGCCAGTTGTTCATTACCTTTAGTAGTCATGAGAATTAAAAATTCATTTCTTTTAAGGCGACAATAGTGATTTTCATTAATGCTCATTAGTGCAAGGTTAGAAAAGAAATACTCATTTATTGATTGAAAATTATGAGTACATGCAATAAGAGGGAAAATCCTATATTAGACTGGGAAAAATAAGAGAAATGAAACAGAAAATGAAATCATAAGTCTAGACTCCTACGTCATTTGACGAGACAACTTCATTGTTTCGATCTTCATTAGGTCTCTTTCTACATGAAAAGGGAAGAAGTGTATTTTTTTCGTGTTGATTGGACCTAAGCAAGTCCAAATGTTTTAGTGAGTGATTGGGCTTGGAGATATGTCTACTTCTATGACATTGAGGTCATTATCTTCGGTATTTTTCAACAAATCATTCTCAATCTAGATACCCACATCATATACTCTTGTGAAGCTATCAAGACCCAAGTATTTGAGGTGGTTTTTGTATTTAGGGAGGAGGTTAGAAACGAATATTCGTACCAAGTCTTTTTCTGCAGGCCTTGATACCATATGGGCTAATTTCTCTCTCCACCTATTCAGATAAGTGGTAAAACCTTCATTTTCACCTTGTTTAAGAACCTCGAGTTCTCTAAGGGAGGTTTGCATTTGTGCGTTTGACTCATATTGTTTCATGAAAGCAATAGTGATGCATTCCCAAGTTTCAGTTTGCTTAGGGTCTAGGGAATAGAACCAGATTATGACATATTAGGTCCAACGACATTGGGAATACCATTGGGTAAAGTTCGGGGGTCAACCTATTTGATGATCATGGTTGCACGGAAATTCTTTAAATGATATTTTGGATTATCAGTTGGTTTAAATTTAGAGATGTCAGTTGTAGAGAACTATTCAGGAAGTTTCCCTTTCAGTTTGGTGTTATCAATGGGCTCAAAATAGGAATTTACATTGGTTACCCTATGAACAACACTATCCATTGTCTTGTTGAATCCATGAGACTCACCAGACTCGATCTTCTCAAGCTTTATAGTTATTTCTTCCATCATGCTAGACAGGTTGGCTAAAGTTCTAGCCATTTCAGTAAGTTGTTGCTCGTTATTCGATGGACTACCCATTTCAATGTCGCTTGATTTCTACATAGATCATCAAAGGAGATTTAGATATAGAATGATGATGGAGAGAGAGAAATGGAATGAAAGAATGTATGTTTGTTTAAAAGTTGAGCTTCTAGGAACAAATCTGCATGATGAATTTTTTTGATTTTTTTTTGAATGCACCTAGACTTAATGCATGTATGAATGACTTTTTTGGATGTACCTAGACCTAATGTATGTATGCATGACTCAATCTATGCGTTCGAACCTGTAAAGGCTGCCAACATATCCCAAAAGAGGGAATCAGATCGCTTGTAGTTCGTGACTACTAAATGCGGAATGCATGAGATTTAATGGAGAGTATGGATGCAATGAGACTCCTAGATGCCTAATAACTCTAGTTATGCATGAAGTGTATGAATGATGGACTATGCAATGCAGACGGATTCTAGAATGAATGCAGTCCTAATTAATATGAAATTCAGAATCCTAGACTTGATAGACTTCTAATAACGTTAAAATTCTAGACTTGACGAACTTTCAAGGATAATAGACTCCTAATATGCATGAGACTCTAGTGTACCTAGCCTCCTAAAATGAATGAAACTCTAGTGGACCTAGACTCCTAAAATGGACGGAGTTCTAATGGATTTAGACTCCTAAAATGGACAAAATTCTAATGGATTTAGACTTCTAAGATGGATGGACTTCTACGGATTATAGACTTCTAAGATGGAAAGAATTCTAACAAACCTAGACTTCTTAGATGGGTGAACCTAGACAGGGTTAAGACTCCTAACGTGGATAGAGCTAGATGAGGTGAAAAACTCTAAACGGAGTGAACTAGATGAATCTAGACATTTGAGCTAGACGAACTTCTAGTGCAGTTAGAATTCCTAAGCGGACGAGACTTTTACAACAAGATGAACACTAAAAAAAAGAAATCCTAATTGATATACACATGAAAAGATGGATAATATACATGAAAGGATGGATAGAGAAAAAGGATGAAGTTTCGAAAAAAGATATGTGATAGTAAAAAAAAAAGGATTTTTTTTGAAAAAAAAAGGTGGAGATAGAATTTTGGAAGTAGATAGGAGATTGATTTAAAAAAAAAAAAAAAGTTAGGTGATACAATTTTAAAAAATGGAGATGGATTTAAAAAAACGATATATTTTCCGAAAAAAGGATGGGGATAGTTTTCGAAAGAGATGGGTGATAGGGTTTGGAAAAAAAATGAGATAAAGTTTTCGAAATAGATTAAGATATTAAAAAAAAGATGGATATTTTTTTTGGATGAGACAAGATTAAGGGAAAGAAAGAAAAGAAAAGAGAAATCCTAATCATCCTAGGAAAGGAGAAGGCGTGCATCAAGGGACACTAGCAAGTAAGGATAAGAAAGGATGCGTAGAACACGGGAAATATGCGCTAGACGCTGAAGAGAAGCGTGTGACGCTTGAGAGTTGCGTCAAGCGCAATCAGACTGCGTCAAACGCATGCTATGAGCGCGGCGCGCAATCACAATTCCTTCTTCGTTTCTCATCGCGTTAGTTCGTTCGACTATTTGACTCGAGACATTGCATAACACAAGCAATTAAAACCACGCACATGTAGAGATGCACAAGTAGGATAATAATCTCTATTCTATATGTGAAGAGGAGTAGGACACCAAAATATTAAAACCCAATTTTACCCTCCCTAAATTAAGCAAATTACAACAAACCTTTCCAAGAAAAATAAAACAGAAAGTCACGGGCAATTCCATTCCATGGCAATTCCAAAACTAAATTGTACCCTCACTTCTCTCCAACATTAAGCCACGTTAACTCCCCACGGCAGTTCCACAAAATCTTGCCTTCCCACTTCTTCCTCCTCTTCCCTCTTCCTCTACACCTGTTCATTCTCTGCATAATCTCACATTCCTTACCTGTAAAATTGTTATATGAGACCAATATCAGGTAATCACAAAATCCATAGAATTTGGTGTGTTGTTCTCAATCTTCATACAATAGAGATTTTATAACTAATACAATTAATTTTTGGTTTGCTTTCATAATTTCTCCAACCACATAATAAAGAAGAGGAGCGGAAAGGGCAATCTCAAGTTCAACTCACACAGGGCGATCTCAAGTTCTACTAAGATAACAGACAAAAAAGGTATTTCTTTTAAACATCGTATTGAGCAACATTCAAAATTAATTCTTTCAATTTAATTGTGTTATGATAAGTCAAAATTCAATCAATTCGAATCAAGACATACCTACAAATCTTACTTCTTAAAAAATTAACTTTACTCAAAGTTCACTCAAAAGTTCGGTATTAGGCAACAAAAAGAACAAGAATCCGTAACATTTTTCATTTTAAAGTACATTAAATTTACAAACAAAATTGTATTTTCGAGAAATATGCTGACAAAATTTACACAAAACAAAAGTTGTGTCACATTTTCACACTAGCCTTATATAGACTAGAGATTAACTTCTCACAACAATTTCACATTCAAAAAAACATATTTCCAGAGTGTTTTTTTTAAAAAAAAAAAAATTAATTTGAATCATACATTTTACTCACAACAACAGATGCAACTATAATTTAAAGAAAAAAAAAAGTGTTTAAAAATCAACGGTTTTTTCACCTGATACCCCCGAGTTTTCAAAAAATTCACCTGGTACCCTCCATGTTTTCAAAATTCACCTGGTACCCCTCAGTGTTATGTAAATACACCCAACTGGCCCTACTGTCAACCTTCTGTTAGAGCTCCGTTAGTGCAAACTTAAATTCACAAGGTACCCTTAAGTTAAAACTTTATTCATAGGTACCCCTAAATGTTTTGAAATACAACCTGCAAGTTAACAACGGATAGAAACTGCTTTAAAAAACTAGCCGTTAGGTGCTTTTATTTATATATTGCGCATCCTTCTTTTAACATCCTTACTAGTAGTCTCTTTTTACCATCTCCCTAAATTATCCTAATGAGTTCTCTCTCTAAAACATCCTCCTCAACCCAAGAGTCTACATACATTAGGGTTCCAAATCGATTGTGTAGATGTGGGAGGAAATTTGCGATTAGAAGTTCTGATTCAAGTTTAAACCCACAGCGATTGTACTATAAGTGTGATGTTTGTGACACTTTTAGGTGGTGCAAAGGTTGGGTGGAGCAAAGTGGAGGCTTCCATCATGAGGCACAGAGCATGGGAAGCTCAGAGAATGAGAATATGCAAGAACAGCTGAAGCAAATGAAGAAGAAGCTTAAAGAACAAAAGAAGTTAGTTAGGCTTATAATAAAGTTAGGGTTAATTATGTTTGTATTGCTTCTCTTTGTAATAATATTATTGTAGCATAAATATGTATGCACAACCAAAAAGATCAACCATGTTTAGTTTAATTACAAAAAACTGACTTCCCCTAATCACCATAACAAAGGACACTACAGAAACTGATTTTCCCATATGACAGTAGCTTTACAAAAAACTGATCTATATTAATAACCCAAAATATGCAAATGTTGCTAGGTTGCTTAGGTGGCCTTTCTTGCTCTCTTCTGTGTCTTCTTGGAAGTGCTAGCCTCACTCTCAGCTTGTGGCCTTGATCTCTTTTTTCCTGCATCCCCTCTGCCACATGTTCTTGCATTATGGCCCATCTCCTTGCACTTGCTTTGCACTTCACGTAGCTGTGTCTCTTCGCCTTCTTAGCCTCATTCACACCTCTTTTCCTCTGTTTTGGAGGTCAGCCAGCACCTCTTTTCTTGTTTGGAGGGTGAATTAGTGGGAGGTTAAAATCTGGCCATTGGATGTGCTCAGCATAAGTGGCCTTGTAAGCTGCCCCCTTGTAATAATCAGAAACATAGGCAAGAGGGTCAACTCTCTCATTGTACATCACCCTTAAGGCATGCTTGCAAGGGATACCACATCCTTGCCACTTGCCACACCCACAGCTTAACCTAGCCAAGTTAATTGGGAAACTGACATTCCCATCTTTGACTTCAAACTCCCCTCCTCCACAAGCTGTTGCATGACAAAATCTTGAATCAGCGCTCCTAGTTTCCAGCACTTTTGTAGCATAATCAGTGAGGTGCCCTGGGTCCATATCAATAGCTTTGTCAAACCTTGCACCAATCCTCTTCATTGACCACACTCTTATGGCTGAAAAAAGTGAACAAAATTGTTAGATGAATAATAATTCAGTTATTGAAAAATATAAAAGTTGCAACTGTATACCTTCAAGTAGGTTGAGCACAGGTAAATCTCTGTGAGCTTTGGTGCTGGCATTAAAACTTTCCACAAAGTTTGTGGTATTGTGATCACAACTGATTGTTGTGTCAAACATATGCCTAGACCACTGCCCTGTGGTGCTATCTAGATAGGCAACAACATCTTTATCAAAAGCCAAGATCTTCTCCATTTGCTGCAATCCAGAATAATTTGTGGAAGGCTGATCCACTCCAGCCCAAATTATTGCAGTTCATGTATAAATGCTGGCAGCAGACCCTCCTAGTAGCCTTGGGAAACACCCCATGCACAGCAGCATCAACCCCTCTCATCCTATCACTAATGAAGCACCAATCATCTTTTTTGCACCCTTCTTTTTCAAAGCACAACCTCAAGTTCCTAAAAAAGTACTCCTATGACTCTATGCTCTCAGTATCAACAATCCCATATGCAATCAAAAATATTTCATTATTGCCATCCACACCTAGAGCAGACAAGAGGATCCCTTTATAATATCCACTCAAGTGTGCCCCATCAATACCTATCAAAGGCCTACAACCCCTTAAAAACCCTCTGACTTGTGCTGCAAATGAAATAAAACAGGCCTTGAATCTAGGTGCTATGTGCCCTATGCTCCCTGCCCCAGTTCCTTGTCCCTTTGGAACATAGGTTCCCTCCCTCTTACATGTGGTTTTAGGCACTTTATAACCCGAGGGCCTAACCTTCTTGCCCTTCCCTTTTACCACAGAACCTTGGTCAGTTGGGGTAGGCTCAAATGGGGTGCCCTGTGAAATAGGTGGTGATGGGGGTTGTGGTGAATAGGGGTGATTGGGGGGTTGTGGTTCAGTAGGGCTGTGATGGGGTGGGATTGGTTGTCTTGTGTTTCGGTGGGCTCGAGAGGGGGTGGGCTGTGTTTCGGTGGGCTCGAGAGGGGGTGGGCTATGTTTCGGTGAGCTCGAGAGGGGTGGGGCTGTGTTTCAGTGGGCTCAGAGGGGGTGGGCTCAGCTTTCTTCTTGGGCCTTGGGGTCAGTTTCTTTCTCTTGGGTTGGCTGTGGTTTTTTTCCTTGGGGTTCTCTTTGTGGTTGTTGTTGTGGGCTGTGGCTCATTTGTTGGGGTTGTTGATGTGGGATGTGCCTCACTTGGGCTGGGCTGTGGCTCATTTGTGGGTTGAGAGGTGTCCACAGAATCTTGGGTTTGTTGCTCAGGTTGTGGTTGTGAAAAACCAAGGACCATTTCATCAGGATCCTGTGTTGAGTACACTCTCATGTACTCAACATCATCATTATCAACAGACAACACAGGGACCTCAATAGCAACACAAAACCCAGTTGCATATTCCTTCTCTTCTTCCAACCTTCTCTGCTCTTCCTCTTCTTCTTCTCTCCTCCTTTCCTCCTCCTCTTTCTCTCTCTCCCTCCTCAATATCTCTTGTACTCTCCTTATGTTCTCAAGCTTCTCCCTCTCCTCATTATCTTTCTTTGCAAGAACAGACCTAAATACTTGGCAAGGGTCTGCAATCTCCTCTACCCATGCCTCTATGGTATCCTTGCCCAAGCCCCACCCCCACACTTTCATCAAATCAGAATCAGTCCTCAACTTAATTTTCTTCTTGGTCCTAGGATTCTCAACTAACACCCTAAATAGTTTAGGTAAATATACATTCTGCTTCAATGATTCCTCCAAAAAATCCTCAAACAAGCCCATTAAATGGCACAAATCTGTGTCCTCTACCCTAACATCAAAATCTTGAGTATTGAAATGCACCAATAACCACACAGCAGCCATCCTAATAATCATATAACATCAAAATCAAACACAAACTAAAGAAAATCTAAGAAAACCTAAGTATGCAACTAGTCAAACAACCAACTAAACCCTAACATCCTAAAACATTACTCATGCATGTGAAATTATTTAACTTCAAAGCAATTTAGGTAGAAGAAAATGCAGAATTTTTTTACCTTTTAGCAGTTTTAAAACCGTCGCTTAGAAATTTTCAACTTCTTCGCAATTCCACAAAATCGCACTTTTCCTTCAATCGTCTGTTGAGATTCTTCAAGTGGACAACAATCTGACCAATAGCTTCCTAATGCGCACCAAATGGTTACAGAATTTTCTTCAAAATCCCCAGTTTTAGGGTTCCATGGATGAGCCAAAACAGAGGAGTGGAAGTTAAGGGGACGATATTTTTCGAAATGGGTTGAAGATGTCTGACAGGGGGTTATCATTATGGCACCAATAATTAATGGCATTCTTGTAAATAAGCAGTAACGGAGCACTAACGTCTGTTAAGTGTAAGGGCATTTCATGCTAATAAACAAACACTGAGGGGTACCAGGTGAATTTTGAAAACATGGAGGGTACCAGGTGAATTTTTTGAAAACTCGGGGGTATCAGGTGAAAAAACCGAAAAATCAATCTTCTCATGGAATCACAATTCGAAAAAAAAAAAGTTTCCATGGAACTATTACAGAGTGTTTTTTTTTTTTCCATTAATAAGAAACTCTCCCAAATTCGCATGCACAAAAACTTGAAATGTTTTGAAACTCACCTCAATTGCATTTCGAAATTTATGTTTTTCTTTTGCAATTATTTCTTGCTCCACCTTCACTCCTCTCAGTGCTTTAATTGACGAAAATGCTCCAATTATTAAGTAACACTCTCTTCCCCTATCCCCATCTATTAAGTTTCCATTTATTGAGAGAGATGTCGGTGGAAGGGAGCGACGGCGGTGGACTGGTGGACGGTGGTAGACAGGGAGAAGTACATGCTGAGGTTTAGATAGTGAAACTGGGGGGCTGGAGAAAATGTTTAGACAGAGAAATTTTTGCGTATCTTACAATAGGGGTACATCAATATTTTCACAAAAGTACTCATATAGTGGAAAATTGATTAAAGCACTTAGTGTAACCTAAATGACTAAGGTATCCTTATTCCTTAGTACATCAATATTTTCATGTCTTGGAATTCCAGGGCTCGGTGAATAGTGATGCAGCACGAGATCAGTCATGATTTACTGAAAAAGCAAGTTCTAACTTATAATAGGGATTTGGAGAGTTAATAAGGGATGTATGAAAGGATTATTTGGGATTGTGATATATGCAAAGTGTGTACATTCATATAGTGGAAAAATGATTAAATTTGCTTAGTTACAGACACTTATAATATTCAAGGAGGTAACTTTTGTAGAGAGAGATGGTTATATATGTCATCTTTTTATATTGTTTGTGACTCTTTTGTTGAACGACAATATAATCTCTATTATATACTACCTTCGTTTCTTTTTAATCTACACACTTTCCTTTTTGGTCCGTTTCTTTTTAATCTACACACTGTTGCTTTTTCAATTTTTTGGTAACATGTCACATCTACTTTCTCCACTTTTTCCACCCATGTCATCCCCTTTTTAATATTGTAACCCACTTTTTAATTTCTCTCTCTCACTTTTCAGTTTCTCTCTCCACCTTTTCAGTTTCTCTCTCATACTTTTACACTTTCTCCTTGGTTCGCCCCCAAAGTGAAGCGAGTAAATTAAAATAAAACAGATGGAGTATGTCAATAGGGTATGACACCAAAAAATAGAAAAAAGAAAAAAAATATCAAAGAAAACTAACCACTTCATTTGTACAAGTAAAATAAAACAAATAAAAGGCAAAAAAATATAACTGTATAAGTCTTATCCAATATCGAGTAGATCTTTTTTCAAATAAAAATCTCTAATTTAAGAGAAACTAATAACTGAATTTCCTCCCTAAAAAAACTGAATTTCACCCAAAAAAAGAGCATTACACTGTAAAATTGCACGACAGTTTCTCAAAAACTCAAAGAACCAAAAGATGTTAGAGAACTGAAAGAGGAAGCGGAAGAAGCATCAATGGCGAGATGTGAATTCCCTAATGTTTGTCTTGAGATCAGGCGAAATAAGCAGTCAATGCCAAAAAGGTAACAATCAATGATGGAAAAGTGGAAAAGGTTTTATCTCACAATTTTTTTTGTTTAAGGTTGTAAGTTGCAAAAAAAAAAAAACATTAAAAGGTTGTTTTTCGGCAAAAAAGTGACTATAAAAGTTTGTTTCTGACAAAAACTCTAATTCTTTTTTCTCTTTGCATGCAATCTGATATTTGTCTTGAGACTACCTATTTACGCTTAATTGTCTTGGTCTTCATGGTTTTTCAAATACCCACTATATTACTATATTACAAACTATAGGATTTCCTAACCGGTATAGTATATTTTGAATCCCTACTTAGAAATCATTGTCTTTGTCCCCCTGTAATGAAATCTTCATTAGTCTTAAATTATCGAATCATAAAATAAAATAAAGGTTTCAAATAATACTATATAAGATGTTTTTCTTTAACAGACTTTGTAAATAATCTTTCTTATAAATTATTTATAGATGTAATTATGCAATTAATTTAACTTACATAACGATTTCGCACGCATAGCGTGCATATAAGGCTAGTATGCAAAGTTTCAACCTACAGTCAAGTTCTATGTTCAACTATGGTCAGTTTTAGGTTAAGGCTGAGAAGGGTCCATGACTAAGAGATTTATCCCACGCTTCGTACCCCTGCTTAAAGAGGTGGCCACGTGTAAGACGCACTCCAGTCTAAAGTCAGGAACAAGAGAACAATGCCATGGTTGGGTAGGTTTGCTTATGACTAAGATCCAACACTATCGCTTAGGAAGCTTTTTGGAAGGACAAAGCGTAAACCCCCCGGGGTGACCTCACACATAGAACATGTGCTAATGAGGCAAGGAAGATTGTCCTTATGGTGGCTGAATAATAGCCATGCACATGCAAAACAGTATATTATTCTAGGGCATAAAAATAACAATGAATCGTATTTTTCAAGTTTCACCCACTCATTTAAATAATTAATTTTTTAAAAATCCTCCCCAGTGGAGTCGCCAAATGGTAGGCGTGGATTTTTCAATTCCTTTAATGCCTACACGTGGTGTGAGCGCGTTTATTTGACTACCCCATTGTTAAGGTTTTATTAAAAATACGTTTTGAAGTCGCCAACAATTCTATAAAGGAAGAATCATAAATCTAATTGGATATTGAAACGGAAGGGACATCTTAGGGACTTATCCAATGTAGATTTCCCCGTCATGACTCCATAGATGGTCAGGAACCGAAAAAAGGGTTCGGGGGGTGAGGGTACAATATAGTCAGGAACTATATTGCCCATTGCTGGCCTCTACTAAATAACGATTTACAGCAGATTTTATGCAATAGAATAATCAAACAACATTTTAAAGTACCCTAAAATAATTAATCTAGATGGGTTCAGGAAACACACAAAAAGACTAATTATTTAATTATCAGTTATTATACAATCATTTTACAAGGTTCCTAACAGGTTGTCCAAATTATCTAAATTAATGAGAACAATTCTTTAGGTCTTATTTAGCATAATAATATGTGAGTAATAAAAAGACATGCAGGACAATCATATAATATGAATATTATATACAAAAATAAGAGTAAAAGGAAGTTAGTATAATATGTACAATACTTACAATCACGGGAATATATTAATAACCTACATCAAGAATATAGTGTTAGTAACTTCAAGAAAATAATAAAAATAAATTAAGAAATAAATGAAGAAATAAATAAATAAAGGTGGTTAATTTAGTTGACCGTCAAAAATTATACCACCGTTCGGGGTCGTTGATTTGTACGGATCTTAGAAAATTGAATTATTGAACGATTCTTAAAAAACATTTGTGTCTTGCACTGGTTTTGTAATATGGTGTGTTGATAATGAAATATGGGTGCCAAGAATTAATCTTTATGATAGATGGTGATTAAATGGCTTAGAAATTAGGTGCTGTAGGATATCGTTTTCTATGGAGTCGGTAGGTGTATTAGTTTATAGTAGGGGGTGTTCACAAAAAACCGAAACCGAAAAACCGTACCGAAAAATCGGAAAACCGGTCAAAATGGGCGGTTACCGAACCGGAAAATTTGGGATTAAACGGTATGGTTACCGAACCGGAAAAATTCATGATTAAACGGTACGGTTACGGTTATGATTTTTGAGTGAACGGTTAACCGAAAAACCGAATTTCTTTTTTTCTCTAGTTAATTTATTGTGAAGCATTTTCCAACAACTACATTAATTCTAATATTTATTACTAAGTAACTACAATTAGAGGAAGTATGAGGTTATTGGAAAAATTTAGTACTAATTTAAACACTATAATTATGAAATGGAGTAAGTTCTTAGTGTTATTATGTTTTCTATGGATTTAATATATTTTATATTAGAGTATATATAATATTATAGTATATGCACACAAAAATAGAAAATATATATTTACATTAAGTAAAATATAATAGTATAAATTGAATAACAGTTAATGGTTAACCGAAAACCCGTACCGAAAAAACGGTTAACCGCTTAGGCGGTAACCGGTCTAAACGTTACGGTTACGATTCGCAAAAAGAGCGAACCTAAACTTTCGGTTATCGAACCGATGTGTTGTTTCGGGACGGTTAACCACCCATGAACACCCCTATTAAATAGCAGTAGGGGGAGTTTCTGATTATGATGAATTAGTAGTAGTTAGGCGGTGAGTGTGGCGAGGGAGGATAAAGGTGTAGCGTGTGATGATGATGATCAATAGCTGTTGGCGGGAGATTAGGTATTTTTTGATGATGTGGTACAAGTTGGACGGAGGTGATGCGTGAGTCGGTGGATTAGTGTGACGGTGATGATATCAGATGAGATTATGAGAGTGCAGGTGGATGAGAATTGTTACGAGGGAGATGAGTGATGAATGGCCGTGGAATTATTTGTGACTTGAGATTTGTTTTAGGGAGAAGCCGTGGGTTCTCTGTTAGTTCCCCGAGGATAATTGTTAGGAGGGTATATATAGGTGTAAGGAGTTGGGTTGCAATAGGTTTTTAAAAGATAATAGAATTCTAAAGGATTTTTATTAAAAATGATTTTAGAAAAGAGTTACATAAAAGATATTTAAAAACAGTTTGGGAAAAGATTATTTTTATAAAAAGATATTTTTATTAATAAAACTAATCAATATAATTAATTAATTCTATTAATTAAATTGGGCTTGAAAAGGGATTTTATAAATTGGGCTTGAAAAGGGATTTTATAAATTGGGCTTTCATAAAAACTATTTTTTAAAAGGTTTTCAAAGATAGGCCTTTAAAAAGTTATTTTGAAAAGTTTTAGAAAGTGGGCTTTTATTTATAAAAAGGCTTTTGGAAATGAGTTAATAAAAAGTGTTAGAAAATGGATTTGGCCATAAAATATTTTATTTTAGACTCGTTCTTTATTCTTTCCTCGATCCGTACCAATTGGAGCGGGGTATTGGTCATCATAGGGTACTAAATGAGGAGACACGATTATGTTTCTACACATGGCAAATCTTAACTCCTCCACGTTGTTTTTAGCTTTATTTCTCCTATAAAAACCTTTGCTTCGACAAAAGTCTTTCATATACTTCGATGCGACTTTAGCATATGACTTTCATATACACTTTTCATACACTTAACAACATACTTTCACATACACTTACATACAACGAAACATATTCATCACACATTCGAATATACATTCAAACTACATCGATTTTCATTCAAACTCCATTTAAGCTTCAGGATTGCTCCTCCGGCAGATCGTTACATAAGACCTAGGTGACAAAAATATTATTCTAGAGGGTCAATTTCAATTTAATTCTTAATTCACTAACAATCTACTTGTCGCAATATAGATATTAAATGAATTCACGCTTTCTTGTATATTCATCTCTAATTCTTTCTTTTTTATATTTATATTTATTTCTACACGATTATTGTAATTATGCATGCCTGTATGCTTTAGCGTTTTCATCACCGCACATGCTTATTTTTGTTAATCAAAAACCTAAATAAATGTTCTAATGCTAAATTTAGATAATTTGGAAAATTGGATTAAGTTCCTTGTAATTTGATTGCATAATAACATGTCACCAAAAATTAGTCTTTTGTGTTTAACAAAACCAACATAGATTAATTTAAGGAAAAACTGATAATAGAGGTCTGAACTTTTGGTGATAATTTTTAAAATATCTGAACTATTGATTAACCTGTGTAGGTCCCAACTTTAGGGGGTCTTAACTTTTAGCGGGCCTTAGTGACTTAAAACTAGCTTAATATATCATAACCTGTAAAACGTGGGTCGCACCAGAAGGGTTAATTGGTTGAGGTAGAGAAATAGGAACTAAGTGAGATTTAAAAAAAATCGTCAGTTTCAAGTCATCAAAGCCCGCTAAAAGTTAAGACCTCCTAAAGTAGGGACCTACATAGGTTAATCAATAGTTCAGACCTTTTAAAAATTATCGCCCAAAGTCGAGACCCCTATTGTTAATTTTTCCTTAATTTTATATTACATAAACATATTAATTACTTGGTTATACAGTTACATTACACTCAAACAGAAATTGTATTAAGTAGAGGTCATCAATGGGCAAATTTGATTCCTGATCATATTTGTACGCTCACTCCCGAACTTAATCTCTGGTTCACTGATCAATTATAGAGTCATGATGGGGAAATCTACATTGTATAAGTCCCTAAATTATCCTTTTGGTTTTCTAAAATCCAATTAGGTTTACGAGTCTTCTAATAAAAACTTGTTTGCGACTTCCTTATTTCGTAACGATTTTCAAAACAAAAAACCTTTACAATGAAAATACACGCTCATCCCACATAGACAATAAACATAAGCCTACAATTTGGTGACTCCACTGGGAAGGATTTAAAAATTAAACTTTAATGAGTGAGTGAAACTTAAAAAATGCGATTCATACTTGTTTTAAGCTTTTAAATTACATTATAGTTCTACGCACGAATCGCTATATTTCTAGGCCACTATATGTTCTACGTCCTTGCCTCAACCACTCCCGGGGAGTTTGTGCTTTGTTCCTCCAAAAAGCTTCCTGAGCGATAGTGTTGGATCTTAGTCATAAGCAAACCTACCCAACCATGACATTGCTCTCTTGTTCCTGATGAGAGACTTGAGTGCATCCTACATGTGGCCATCTTTTTAAGCAAAGATACGAAGTGTGGGATCAATCTCTTAATCATGGACCCTTATAAGCCTTAACCAAAGCTTGACCATAGTATCAAACATACATCTTCACTTTAGGTTGGAACTGCATACTTTTTCTTGCCTATACGACATTATTGATTTCTTGTTTGCTATGTTCAACTTGCTTTCCCCTTGAAGTAGGCTAGAAACATCGAAAAACGACAAATAGATTGTCCAAAACAAAAACCCACCTCGCCAACAGGTTTCGCCAAGCGCACGAAGCTTGCGCCTGATGCAATAGTTTGCGTGACATGCAAGCCTCTTGCGTGTGGCGCAAGCTGTTCAGCAACTCTGCGGTTTATTTTCATTAATTTATTTACCGTTTTTTATCTATCTTCGCATTATCGTTCATGATCACTTTTAGGTCATTTTTTTCAAACAAAATGCAACTAATTCAAACATAAAAATCGATCTTTTCATATCATCTAAGGTTGCGTCTATCCTAAAAAAGAAATGCATCTTACTGGTCATGATAGAGTTCGAGTCGTCATGCATCTCATACCATCCCATCTTATCATTTCTATCCAACCTATATTCCATGCATTTCGAAAACATATCTTTTTCAAAATTAATCTGACATCCTTTTCTATCCTATCTTTTTCAAAAACATATTTATCATCATCCTAGCACATGTACAAACAAAATCTTTTGCAAATTTAATCTATCCTTAATCACCATCATCTTTTCCAATAGAAGATAAAAACAAAGGGGTCCCTTTTTTAAAAAATGAATTTCGAAAATTCTGAGCCTAGTCCAATCCAATCAACCAATCCAACTAATCCAATTGAAATCCATTTGCATTCATTTTAGTCACATGTGCATTAGAGTCATTGTATTCATCTTAGGCCCATTCAAATTTGAGTCCATGCATTCATATTAAGCCCGCTAGCATTAGAGTCTATCTTAGGCCAAATCTAAGTCTAATCCCAACTCATTCTAATCTAAGTCTAATCCTAGTCCATTTTAGAGTCAAACCCATGTGCATCTCCCAATCCATTCCAAAGCTTTAAATCCAATTCATATCAATCCTAGGTTTAGTTTGTATCTCCATTAAGCTCTAGTCAAGTCTTATTCCAAACTAATATAGAACTAAGTCCAAAGCTTAGGTCCATATAGGCCCAATTCATATCCTAGGTCTTGTTTGCATCTCCATGTAAACCCTAGTGAAGTCTAATCCAAAGCTTAAGCCCACAAAGGCCCAATTCATTCCCTAGGTCTAGTTTGCATCTCCATATAAGCCCTAGTTAAGTCTAATCCCAAACCTAAGCCCATATAGGCCCAATATAAAACCTATGTCTACTTTACATCTCCATAAAAGCCCTAATCAATTCCGATTTCCATCCAATAAAGGACGAAGTCCAAACTATAAAACCTATCAATCTTTTGGTCTAACCTACTTGCTCTAAATGTAAGTTTAAAGTGTAGCCCTAATACATAACGACCCAATTCATTGAGTTTAGCAAAGCTAGTCCTCCTTAAGTCCATAACGGCCCAATATTTCAATCTAACCTGCTTATCCTAAATATAAGTTCAAAGTCTAGTCTCCCTTTGTTTCTAGTCTGCTTATCCTCCATAATTTCAAAGCCTAGTCACCCTTATTGTCCAGCCTACTTACTCTCCCGTCAGTTCAAAGCCCAATCACCCTTATTGGCTAACCTACTTACTCTCCTGTAAGTTCAAAAGTCCAGTCAACCTTAAGTCTAGCCTACTTATTCTAAATGTAAGTTTAAAGTCTAGTCTTCCTTATTGCCTAGCCTGCTTACTCTCCTGTAAGTTCAAGGTTTAGTATTTCTTAAGTCCATAAAGGCACAATACTTGAGTCTAGTCTGCTTATTCTACCTGTAAGTTCAAAGTCTAGTCTCACCCAAAGCCGAGTTATTGAGTTCAATATGCTTGCATAGTTTAGTCCAGTCCATGTCTGCATATGCATATAGCTAGCCCCATGTCTACCTCATGGTTAAGCCCATACTATTCCAAAACCCATATCCTTCTCAAATTCTCCTCAAAATCATTTGTCATTTCCATTTCTCATTTCGAAAATCATTTCCATAAATTTATAAGAAAGGTCTATTTGATTCTGTTTAGGACCGGTCCATAGATTGCAACTTAGGAACGCCTAGTGGAGAAACAAAACGGTGAGCTCACTCCAAGGCTCATCAAAAGAACTATTATCACCCTACTTCACTTCGAGTTATGAGATTATTTTTGCATGGTTGCTAAATGCAACTCTCATTTACCATATACAACCCAGCTAAATACCGAAAATGCCCTTATTCATTCAAAACCCATATCTCCCTCTCCCTCTTCCTCTCTCATCTCTCTCTTCCTGTTCGTGTTTCATCTCCTCATTTCTGGGTCAGTTACGGACAATTTGTCCACCATTATACCCGAAATTCGTTTGCAATCTCCTTAATCTTTATGAAATGTTGGAAAATTGATAAATTGCTAGATCTTTTGGGTCATTTCGAACTCAATTTCAAGCGAAGAAGTTATTGGAATTTCGTCCAACTATCTTTCAGTATTTCGAAGGAAATTTCGTATTTTAAGGTTAGTTTTCTCCCCAATTTTGTGTTTTACTAGTGTAATTTCAGATTTTTGCGAAATTCCGACCTATTTCGTACTATTATTTTACCAATTTTCAATTTTGAGAATTAGGTTCGATTTGTGTAAATTTGCATGAATTTTGGGCGATTTTTGCGAAATTATTTTTGAGGATTAAGTTGAATTTGTTGAATTTAATAATTTTTTTTTACCTACATAGTTCGATTTGTCCCCAACCTTTGTGTAGATCTTTTATCATTTTCACATTATTTGATAGTATTGGTTAGAATTCCATATAGATTTTAATGGACTTCATCTTTATTGAACAAAATAGTTGCCTATTTTTCATATAACTGGGATGAAGTAATTGCTACTGTTTCATGTAATTGGGATGAAGAGGTTGTTATTGTTTCATATAGCTGGGCTGAAATAGCTGTGCTTATTTCATGGATTTGGCATGAAGCTTACAAACACATTATGCATCTTATATGTATCTCTCTGTCAGATTTTTAGGATAGGAAAGTTCTAGTTAAATCATTATCTTCCCCATTTCTGCCATTGTTCAGAGTAGGTATATGCTCCATTTTTGTGTCATCATCTTATCTTGTCAAGGACCTCTTCTTTTTCATATGATTTATCTGGTTAATGGATTGCTATTTGTTTAAGGTGAACTGTGTAATTTCTTTGGTCACTTCTGCATGATGCCTTTGATTTAAGGTTCGTTGATTACAGGCTAAGCATATCTAATCCTTTCATTGGTTTATGTCCTGGACAAGCCAAATGTATTAGCTCACCATAGAGTATTCTCAATGGGAGACATTTGTAATATCAGTATTAGCTTTGTGTTTATCTCAGCGATCATAGTAACTAGTGCCTTGAAGCTTTTGCATGATGCGAATCAAGTTTTCAGTGTCCTTAGTGCTCTTCTTGCCTTCAGAAAGAGTTCACACCAGTGGAATTTGCATTTCAAACTTGTAATCTAAATTACACTGTCAAAGAGCTTAAAATAGTACTATATTGCTCAAGATTTTATTTCTTCTCATTTTACAGGAATATTACAACACAAGGAAAGCACTATAGAATCAATGCATCAAGAATCAGTTTAATCAGTTTTAGTTCAGTAAAATCAGGTAACGAAAATATGACCTTTAGTATTAGTCCTGCAAATGCCATCATATAGTGTAAGTGTGTAACAAAGGTAAAAAGATTAAGCCTAAGCCATTGTAAAACTACATTATTAGTAGTTCTAATGATTCAATCTTTGTCTACTAATGATGAGGAGTTGAGGACCACATACTTATTAGCTTTACAATTTTATTTGATTGTACTAGAGCATTCTAAGAACATGACATCCTTTTTTTTCTCCTTTAAAGCGGTTAGGTTAATAAGTGGGATCTGTTTTGTGTATGTGATTGTGCTTCATCTTTCGTCTTCTCTTCTTATATGATTCACCTCCAATTATATACTTTTTGCTGATACCACATGAGCTACATTGTTGTTTCTTCTAATTTAATTTGGCAAAATTTTCTGTTTTTTTTTTTTTGCTTACCCTGCTCCTTGCATTTAATTCAATCATTTCATAATTTACTTATTTCTTATTAACTTATTATGCAGATGACAGATAAAACCGAAAAGAAGACTCGTTTAGATGGTAGGACAGTGACAGTTTCTGCCAGGGCTACTCGTGCGGCTAGGAGATCATCGCAGGATCCTGATTCAGGTGTTGGTGGTTCCAACGAGGAACATGTTATCGAACTACAGCAACCCGAGGAAGACAACGACAAACGTAAATGGGTAAAACGTCCTCGCACTTGTGATTGGAAGTTGACTGCACCAGCACCAGGAGGGCCACTTTGTACAGATTTGCTACGTGGTTATCGAGGTCATGTAGCTTGTTACGTTTGGGAGAAAAATGTGAGTTCTTATGTGTAGTATATTTGTTTGTTATCACAATTTCATCAAATTTGCATCGAAAAAAGTTAAAAACCCATATTTATATAATTGATTTTAAATTGATTTTTGTTCACTTTACCAGATTGAGCGTGGTTGTTTGGTTATTCAGTCACGAACACATGCGATTGATCTCTTCGATTTGACCCTCGTGATGCATGGTATCTATTAGTGAAAAGTACTGGGTTGGGTCATTTGAGGGAATGCATGTTTCCTCATCATAATGCACCATTAATATCAGCTTTTGTTTAGAGATGGCATCCTAAAACTAATAGTTTTCATTTGCCATTTGGAGAGATGACAATTACATTACATGATGTATCTTTGATTTTGGGTCTTCCTATTAACGGGATTGCTATTAACCACTCAATGCAACAAAAAGAATCACAGAATTCACTATTTTCTTTTGTTGGTAAATTGCTTAATATAGATGCAAAAGAAATAGAGTTTGAACATGCACATGGTGGAATTATGTTGTCAAAAATTAGAGAGATGTTCATGGATCCAAAAAATAAGTATGATGCTGATGATATAGCTAGAGGCTTCTTAGTGACATTACTTGGGTCCACTATATTTATTGACAAAATAGTTGATCGAGCATCCACTCTATTATTTCCTCTAGTCCGCGACCTTGTTAGTGTTAAGTCATACTCGTGGGCTTCGGCAGCTCTTACTTATCTTTATCGAGAACTTGGTAAAGCTACAAGAGCAGAGACTAAGCAACTTGCAGGATCATCTACTCTTCTTGAGGTAAGAAATTAATTACATTTAAATAGTGTTTGACTAAAATTCTCAATTTAATTTTTTTATTCCTTTTTATTAAGGTTTGGATATATGAGCATTTTCCTATGTTCCGACCCATGATCAATTCTAACTATTTGCCCGGTGAGCACCCTCGCGCTATGAAATGGGATGCTCAGACTCCGACACCAAAATTACTTTCTACACTACAACAGCATCGATGGAGGTTAGATGACATGACAGCTCAAGAGGTATGTTTGAGTTGAATTTTTTTTGTAGTTCTGTGTATATTATCTTAATAATATAATGTTAAATACAGGTTATATGGATGCCTTATGGTATGAATGTAGTAGAAAAATTACCATTATCATTGTATCATGGGTGTATTCGTTATGCTTCCATAATTGAACCGTATATGCCGGACCGTGTTCTACGACAATTTGGTTATGTACAGACTCGTCCTATGTGTCCAATTACACCAAATAAAGAGAACAAGCTAGCCCACTCTTACTCCATCGAATATCCAGAATCTATGATGTGCTTTTGGGATGATCCTTCATCCCATTGATTAAGTATGCACCGTCTAGGTTAGGTTGCTTCTAATCCATGGGATTGCTCTCCCGACTACATGCAGTGGTTTCTACAATGTACACATCCAAAGTTGCAAAACCCTGAACATGCCCCTAATGGATGTATGCCAAGACAACACCAACTTACTGTCGAAGCGGTAAAATATATTTAGTATTATTTTGTTATTATTTTTCATTTTGTCGTTTCATGATAATATTTAATCTTTTTTTTTATTACAGCGACTCCACATGATTGCTCACTATTTACATCCAGTATATCCTGAAGTGCGGTCAAAATTGAGTTTGGAGGACCAATTTCACCATATTGACCAGGTTATTGCGGTTGTGCAGGAGTTTGAAAAATTACATGTGTCACAACGATGATTTGGGAGAATATGCATTAGGTTGTGCATGTTTTGTTATTTAGGAAACTTTAAGTCATAACGTATTATATATTATTAGTATTTTTATTATATCGTAGTAAGGATTATTGGTTTTTATTATTTGGTTCGATATTAGCAGGTCACCAATCTTAATATTATCTATGATGTTTATGACACTCTGAAAACTCAAAAGCTTACACTTATAAGACACAAAAATTAATACCAAACCATAGTTTAATTCAAATGACAACACCAAATAGTAAATTATCATATAAAAAAAAAGTGATATTACCAAACAAGCTCATTTCAAGGATCAATCAAAAAAGGGTCTATATCTTCCACTTGTTGATCTCGCACACCTGCAATGACTTTCCATCTTTCAAATCTTGAATGATAAGGTATCGACCAACCTGCAACACTAGGATCATGATGATGACGCCAATATGGGTAAATCGGCGGCATAGGAAAACCTTCTTTCATTTCAACCTAAGAAAAAACAAGATATAAGGAAACAAGTAAATTATTGTAATATAAATTTTTTAACAAGTGATACTTACCACAATGTAATGCTCCATCCGCTGCAAAAATCCTAATGTGATGACTTGATCAGGTGCATGGTTCCCCTCACGATCAATTATTGGCAAAAAAGTAATTGGCTGATCAAGAGACCAACAAACAACTACCACATTATATCTAGTGGAGATCACAAAACCCATGTCAAGTAATGACATCCAGTAATCTTTAGTAGCGGATCCGACATAGTGTTGAAGGGAGATCAAAGTATTTCTAACTTTATCGTGACCTCCTAAAATATCACTATAAATGTCTAACCTAGTCTCAATTTCCACAGCTAACTCTTGCCGAACAGTTGGCCATCGTTCCTCATCCTCATAAATCCATCGAGAAACAGCCCTATAACCACAATTTCCATCAGCTCCAACATTGTGTATGCTACTAATAAAAGGCACTATGTAGGAGGGGAGTTGATCAACAAATGGCAAGATATTGGGAGGAATTACTTGTGCAGCATTTGAGGGTGTCAACGAAGAACGTACACGCCCACGACCACGTCCTCTAGTAGATGTAGATGTAGAAGAACATCCACCATGTTCAGTTTTAGAGTTCTTGGAGCATGTTTGTTCTGTGTATTCCCAATCAGATGGATCTCTTCTTGTAGAGTTTTTTTTGGGAGGACGACCTCTAGGTTGGGTTGTAGTGTGTGGCTCGTTCAATCTTGTGAATTCAGGGTGAACTATTTTTTCCAATTGAGCTGCTATTATTTTTTTACTTTGTTCAGGTAGATCTAGAATATCCTTGAAGTACACTTGCAATTCCTTATCAATATCATGCCGGATCTGAAAATGAGATTCTTCATCTAACTTGTAATGTGTGGTAGCACTTTTAATTTTAAGAGTCCTCCAAAAGGGGTGGATATCCATAAGTTGAATACTTGTATTTTTTTCTTCCATCTCCATCATCTCATGAGCACATGGAAGTCCATGCGTATGTCTTAAATAACATCCACAAACGAAACCATCAGCACCAACTTCATTTGCACGTTTGTATTCATTATCAAGCAAGCGTATAGCCTTATGTGATACTCGACCTTTCAACAACATAAATAGACGTAGCACTGTGACATGAGGATCTCTGTTCTGGGACCTTTGGAAAGCGGCTTTTATTTCACGTTTCTGTGCCTCCAAAAATGAATGAATAATTGGCCATATTGTATCCAAACTTCCTGTCGAAGTCTTTAGCCAAGATTTCAGTGCTGCATGAGCACTTTCCACCCTGTAATATAATCAAGAATAATAACAAGAAGATATATAAAAAACTTTATAACTATAAAATATAAAATTTACTTATTTGCAATATAATTTAATTAATTTAAATTTTTTATTTACCTATTGGTCGTTCTTGTGCCCAAATGTAGAATGTTCATTGTAAAAGCATTGACAAATCTATCACTATACGGATCCAACCAAGTAGATTTCACATAATCTAACACAGCTGGCATAGACTTAAAGGCTTCATTCATTTCTTTTAATCATTGTTCATACATAGCAACACTTGGTGCATCCACTAACTTATACCATCTAGCACGGAATGCTCTGACAATATCTTCATTTTTAGTCAACTTGCCCAGATAATTGTCCACATTTTTCGCAATATGTCTTGTACATAAAAGATGAGCTGAGTTAGGAAATATTTGTCTAACCGCATTGATAAAAGCCAATTCCCTGTCAGTAACAATCACACCTGGCAGTTTCTCTAGATCAAATAACTGTTTCACACATTCCATGACCCACTGGTAATTTGTTTCCTTCTCGTTTCTCAACCAAGCAAAGGCGACAACAAAAATTTTTCCAGTTGGAACTATACCAACTATCTCCAAAAATGGCATTTTGTATCTGTTTGTCTTATATGTACAATCAATGACTAACACATAAGGAAATAAGAACAATAGATCAACAACATCAGGATGAGCAAAAACTATGTCATTAACCAATTTTGTTCCCACTTCTTCACGATGCCATTGTAGATAGTTATTATCAACAATCAGCTTCATTAGTTGTTGCATCACAGACCTACCACACATTGCCTCAGTTTTCAACTTCTGGCGGGCATTATAAACATGTTTCACCGTAGTCAAAGTCTCTTCATCCACCCTAGTAAGCACTTTCATGATTTGACTAGGCGGTACATGAGATTTAGTTAATTCTTCTACCAAATTGAGCTCTTCTTTACTTAACCTGCCAATAATCGCACGACCCTCATTGAAATCTGGAAGATCATGATTGTGCTTGCCATTAGTGACATACACACTCCAACCACCACCAACATGCTCCTTCGCTTGAAGTCGAAAAGGACACAATCTTTTTTTTGTACCCGTAAATTTCTCCACATCTACACATTCTGTAGACTTAGACAGTCTATATCTCCCGCTTCTTTCACAAGTGAGGGTAGCCCTTCACCATATAGTGATCGAGCGATGATTATCACCATATTATGCAGCCTACCTACTTCAGTAACCCAATCACGCAATGCTTTTCGAGTGGGAAATATAGTTGTAGTGGTGAAAAACTCACTATAATCAGGTGTATTTTCATCAACCTCTTCTACATGAACATCATCCTGACAATTTATAAAAACAACAAAATACAATTTTTATCATCAATTATACATAATCAATCATCTATTATACAATCATCAATCACAAACAAAAAAATTATTTATACATCAATTTCCAAAATTTGATAAATATCATAAATTTTACATCCATAATTTCATAAATAAATTTACCATCATCAATCACAAACACAAAAAATTGTGCATAAATTGTTATTTACTCTTACACTGCTTCATTCATGTCACACGAAACATATTCATCTGTTTCATTCAGTTTCCACGAAACAAACATACCTGTTTCGTGCGACATTCACGAAACAGAAGAGACTGTTTGGTGCAATCACTACGAAACAGATGCAGTTATTTCGTGCAATTTACACGAAATAAAATAAATTGTTTCACGCAATATACACGAAATATAATAGATTGTTTCATGCAGTTTACACGAAATATAATAGATTGTTTCATGCAATTTACACGAAACAGTTCAATCGGTTTCGTAAGGATTGCACGAAACAGGGCTAATCGTTTCATACGTATCACACGAAATTTACAATCCACGGAAAAACAAAAGATGAACAACTTACATCAGATTGAAATTCGTTTGGGTCAAAATTATCGTCCATTGAGTATCATATTAAAATTCTTGAATTAGGTCTTCTATAAATTTTTTTCTCTAACTGTTAGAAAGGAGGAGGAGAGAATATTTTAAGAGAGAGAAGTATTTTTTAGAACGAATGTGATAATGAGGGTTTTTGGGTATTTTACTGGGCTGCGTTAGTAAAGTGAGGCTGCGTTTAGTAACCCCCTATTTTTGTCCGCCTTCACAAAAGAGTCGCGATCACTTCTATAAGATCTACTCCGGACCCTGTACCTAAAAAAAATCATTCAAAAGAGGCAATTACCTGAACTTTTACTGCGTATAACACCAATGCGCTGCAAAATATGTTCGATGACAATAGACTTTTAATACCTCCTACAACGAGAATCAGCATCACCAATAACCCCTTACGCAGTGCAGTGTATCCCCAATTCAACAGGCTCAGTTGCTTATTTTCGGATTTCTAGGTTGATTCAGAGTGTAACACCCCATGTTTTTACTCCTAATTTTTGGCGTCTAATTATCTTAATTAGTATTAATTGTTACTTACTAAATAATCTATTATTAAAAATATTTTGGGCCGTGTGAAATTTATGTTAGCATAATATATTATGAAGTGTTTTATGTATGTATATTTATATGTTTATGGGTAATGATATATATTTAAGGCTTATAATAATTACGTTATTTATTTACACGTTTAGGATGCGGTTTTGTTATATATCGATATTATTATGGTTTTGGTCCAACGGACGCGACAAACCCAAGTCCGCCACTTATTCTTTTGAGCTGGCCGAAACTTTGGGTTCCTTGGAGGAGAATTTGAAGAGTTTAAAATCAGAAATTAAGGGAGTCTCTTGGATGTTTGTAAAGTTGTAACCCCCTACTTATTGCCCATTAAGCTTCATCATACATACTCTCTATTTTCTCTGCCTGAAATATGTGGATGTACACGTAAATGGCAAAAATATTGTAGAATATATGGAAGGAGTATGATCTTATTGCATGAGAAATCATTGCATAGACTTGCACAAATGTGTCTTATACTGACTTGTCCAGTTTCTTATATCTTTCACAGAGCAAGATTTGACCCTAATTTTTTTCTTTTTCGAGATTTTTTCCCTAGTTCGGTGCTTCATGAATTCTCTCCATGCATGAATTGCCCGTGAGTTAGATTTAATCAAAACAGTTGAAGATACATAAATCCTGAAAAACGGCTCAAACAATAATAATATAGCGGTACCTCCAATATACCAATGATACATGTGAATATCCACCGATCTCAGCATCCAAAAAATTAATGCCCCCAAACTTAAATTACTACCTACTTCCCAAAATAGACGTTTACTAGTTCCATTTCCAAGCAATGCATTATATCTCCCACCCAAAAATAGAACTCAATTCCTTATCAGAAACAAATTTTCATGCATGGATGCTTTGTGGAAACTAGAGGATAAATTGAAGATATCAACACAAAAAGCCTTAGTACTACTAGTTTCCACTTCTATGTTAGTCATACTTGTTTGTATCACCATAATTCTTGTAATCCTTAAGAACAAGGCAGCTCAAAGGAATCGAATCACGAGCTTTGCCACCGACGACGATGACACCGAATCGATGATTATGTACGCAAGATCACGAAACTCTTCTTCAAAATGCGGACTGATGGATGTGCGGAATGCTTTGATGGGCTCGGCGTGTTGGAGCGCGGCACACAAGTGGAGCGACGATGGTGTTATGCTAGACAACCGGCGGAGATGGAAACAAAGGAAGATGGTGATGATGTTGTCAAGTTGTTTGCAATGTGCAGGTTGTGTAGGACGCTCAAAGTTGCAAGTTTGGCATAGGCCAATTTTAATGGGCGAGAAGTGTAAGCTTCCAAGATTTAGTGGTCTTATTTTGTATGATGAGAGAGGTAGGCCACTTCCTCATCATCATAATCATCGTTATTCTACTAGTTCAGCTTCTAATTACCTGGTGAGTATTAAGTAATGAGTATGCTTTGTTATTTTTCATTTGGACTCCGAAACTTTTTGAACAAAAGGATCAAACTACAAAAAATAATACTAGAAAAGATATTGAAGGGGTAATGATAATATGTGACAAAATGGGTGAGAAGTGTAAGCTTCCAAGATTTAGTGGTCCAAGTAGTAAGTAAAACATATTGTTCTACAAATTATAGCTAGTAAAAAAATGGAATAATGATCCAGCAATATTCTTGCTTCATGCATAAAGAGGGAAATTTGTTAAAACCATCATTGAAATATCAGCTTTTTTTTGTTTTTAGAAATCACCTATTAAAGGCACCGGAACCAACTTTTATGAACCCTTTATTCTTTGCGAGAAGAAAGTTTTCTTCAGATTCCCACCATTAACTTTCATTTTCAGGCACACTCTCGCACGCACAAATCATGTGACCCACCTACCTCCAATTTCTTTCCTTTTCCTCTCATAGAATTCTGGATAAAAAAAGTCATATTTAACAAGTAAGTACCAAGGAGGCAAGGACCAATATGTAAAGGGTGATACCCATGTATGTTTATTGATAAATAAATTGAATTTGGGTTATATGGACAAATACCCTAAAATCTGGGATTTTTGGTGAATAGTTATGATATTAGCAATATACTTTCTGTATTTTAAAATACTTGTTACATTTTCGTAAAAAAATAAATACAAGACTATATACCATAAATGGACAATTCTTTCTTAAAATACCCATATTTTTTCCTTAACAAATACTTCTTTCCGCTCCCTTTTATTTGCAACACTTTCAGTTTCATACTTACTATGCATAATTTACATTGTTAATATCTTTAGTTATGTTTTGGAAAAGTTTTAAAAATTATATATTAATAAAGTACACATTGAGACAAATCCAATAAAATCCCACATGACTATATTATTCCATATATATATATATATATATTTTTGTTCAGGAAAGATAATTGGTCCGAAGACCAACCCCTGCTAGGCTACTAGCCTGCAAGGCACACCAGCTCATTGGCTGGGTAGAGGGGATTTATACCCACAAGCAAACATTTTTTATACAAACTCCCCAAATTGGGGAGTGATGAGAGTCGAACACCCGACCTTGCGGTTGGGAGGTGAGAGCACCAACCATTGGGCTCCCACGAGGACCTCAAAAGCTAGTTATATGAGTGATTGTGAATATTGTCAAAACTGAAAGTGTTACAATTAAATAAGAGCGGAGCAAGTATTTTTTAATACAAAAAGTGATGATCGCCAATTTTTCTCTACCTCTCTTGAAACTCCTCACTTTCTGTATAGCATCCAAATTGAAAAGAATTCAACTAATTTGAGATGGAGCCAATCATACTATCTATACGTACATGCATGCATGGTCTAACTCTAGTCTACTAGTTTGTGCAAGGCGTAACTAAAGCCTCTTTTTTGGCCAAAAAGTTGTTCATTACAAATCACTCCTATTTCTCTTTTCTAGGTTATAATTAGGGACCATAATCCGCTCTGATCCGAAGGAAATAATCCGAGCTGACTTCGACAAAAAAATAATGTGAATCCGACTCCGTTTAAAAAGTCCGACTCCGAGTCGGATCTGATAAAGTAATCCGACATCCGAATCCGACTCCAACTATAAGTCAATTAATCCTTTTTTCTTATTTATGTGAATGTATTATTTGTGTATAACCTGACTTCGACTTTCAGCCAATTGTATTCTATAAGATTTTTCCATTGAAGAAATAATTGTTAAAAATAATAGTAATATTTAGATTATTTGTACTATATAAGATTTCCATATGATTATTAGAAAAAATTGTAATGATTAGATTATTGTATTACAGAAGACTTTTCTATTATAAAAAATGGGCGGAAAAATAAGTCGGATCGGGTTTGGAGTCGGATCGGGTTTGGAGTCGGATATTCGGATTTTTAGTCGGCTCGGATTCAGAGTCGGATGTTCGGATTTTGAGTTGAATCGGGGTCAGATTTTTGGAGTCGGATGTCAGAGTCATACTCGGGCTCGGATTTTTTAAATCCGATTTCTTGTATGGTCGGAGTCAGATTATGCATAATCCGGTCAAACTCCGACCCGTTGTCATCCCTAGTTGTAACTTGTACGATCACTCGATGTCAAAAAAAATAAACAAATCACTCCTATATTTCAAATATGCTACTTTCTTTAATAAGTGACTTATGAGTTATGAATACTGATGCAATGATTTACAGGGAGAAGAGGAGGTTGGCAGGACGACTATGCTATCAAAGGCGAGTAAGAATCTCCCTCTTTTGTAGTATCAAAGAAGGCGATTGTCCAAATCTCCCCACTTACGGAGCAAATAGGGCGAATGGAAAAGAACCAAAACATTATTCTTTTAGATCAAAGGGGGCGATTGTTGCACCAAAGAGGGTGAATATAGTCGCACCGCCCATGTGACTTGCACCGAGTAATTAATGCGACTTTTTTCCTTCTTAGGTAATGTAGTAGCCTAACCCCCCCTCTCATCCTCCATGTTTGAATTAACTAATCTTAATCAACGACGTGTTTATTATAATAGAGTAACATTTATGTTTGCAGTTAGTGTGAAACTTTATTCATATATGATATATAATGGACGGTCCCTATGTTTTGTGACTAAGTATAGTTGAAAATTGACAAGGGCGGTCCTAACTATGACCTCCCTTCCTTAAATGGTTCCAACTTTTGAATCCTCCACAGCAGTCCCAACTTTCATGTACATTTGACATGCGTAGTCCTTGGCGACTTGTAACCTGCCGAAACAGTGAAATTTCCCTCCTTGTTAGGGAGTATTAATTGTATATTAATGAGTTTCCTTACTTTAGGAGTCTTGTGATATATTGTTTCCTATATTGATTAGGAAAGGTTTGTAACTATATATTGATTATTTGAGTGATGAGAAGGCAACACATATTATCCCTAAACCTAATTTTACATGGTATCAAGGTGGTTATATTCTTTTTTTCTTTCCTCTCCTTCTCATAAGATGGTCGCGATGACCAAGAACCGCCACCCCCACCAACAACCAGCTTCAAATCCGAAGCTTGATATTACCTCTCCGTTTTATTTAGGCATGGGTGATCGACCTGGCGATTTCATCACCCTTACACGTATCACTCATGATAATTATGACGAGTGGGCTGCGGATATTCCACTTGCCCTTGAGGCTCGCCGCAAATTTGTTTTTCTTGACGGCACTATTCTTGATGCTGAACCGCCATACACATCCGCGGATTCGACAGCTGTTAATGCCATGTTAGTTTCATGGATCTTGAACACTATTTCTCCTAATGTCAAAGGTACATTAACTAAATTTCGTGAGGCTAAACAGCTTTGGGATCATCTAAAAACTCGTTTTGCAACCGGTAATGGCCCTCGAATTCAACAATTACGTTTTGATATTTCTCGTTGTGAACAAACAAAATCAATGTCTGTTTCTGCATATTATGGTAAACTCAATGCTTTATGGGAAGAATTGTTTCATCATGTGCCCTTGATTTCTTGTGCTTGTTGCTCCTCTTGTGAGGTTCCGTTTCTTCATGCTGAACGTCGTGAAACTGAGAAAATTCATCACTTTCTTATGGATTTAATTCCAAATATTATTCGCGTCTTCACACACAAATCTTGTCCATGGATCCTTTACCCTCCTGGGATCGTGCATATCAGTTGGATATCCAAGATAAGAGAGTTCGTTTAGCCACTGCTGAACCTTCTCAACCGAGTGAAGCCCTCGATTTTTCTGTCCGCATGGATCCGGGTCGTGGTCACGGCTTAGGTGAACATCCTATATGCACGAATTGTAACAAGGTGGGCCATGAGGTAGCCCGATGTCGACAACTTCTCCACTGCTCTCATTGCAAGAAGCAGGGCCACGACATTAAAAACATGTTTTGAGATTGTGGGCTATCCGGAGGGGTGGCCCAATACTGCTCGGTCTGCAGGCCGTGGTACTAGACCTGCTGCAGGGAAGGGTCGTGGAGCTGGCAAGGCTAATGTCGTGGCTACTGCATGATCTTTCACGCCTATTTCTTCATCCACTTCGGATTCCTCTTCTCTCTTCACTACCGAACGATGGAAGGCTCTCGCGGGTCTTCTTGGCAACATCAATCTCCCTGATGAACGGTTGAATGGTATGTTTGATTTTGCTTCTTGGATTATTGATACGGGTGCTACGCATCATATTACAGGTGAAAAGACTTGGTTTCCTAGTCTGGTTGATATTGAATCTTGCCTTATTGGGCTCCCTAATGGTGCTTCCGTGGTTGCAACTCAAATGGTCTCTGTTTCTCTTTCTCCTACTATTATTTTATCTGATGTTCTGTATGTTCCTCAATTTAGTTGCAATTTACTTTCTGTTTCTCAACTCAATAATGATTTGCACTGTACTATTCAATTTTCTTCCTCTATGTGTGCTATACAGGACCATCTGTGGGTGCTGACTGGAACAGGGCTTAAAGAGGATGGACTTTACTATTTTGATGGAGGCACCATGGTTCCCCAATGTAACACCCGGACAATTCTCTATTTTACAAAATACTTTTTTAATATAAAACTTAGAGAATCATCAAAGCATTATCGCACGTGTGATAAAGTATCGGCTTAAAAGAATTTTGCAGTAGAAATAAATAAATAACATTGAAAATAATAAACTTAGTAAACCAAAAGTCAAACTCCAAAAACCAAAGTCAAAGTTAACCAAACCAAAGTCAAAGTAACACAAAGTCAAACTCAAACCACAAACTAAAAGTCAACTATAGTAGCAGAGTCAACACAAGCTCTCCACGAAAATCCCGAACCCATGATGCATCATCTTCGAACCTAAGATGGACAATGCACTATTGATCCCGAGGGTCATCACAGGATCAATAAGACATAGCCATGATCAACATACACACACAAAGCATATAATCAGCAAAGCTGAGTACTACATAATAAATAAATATAAAACCTAACATGATACTAGTAAGCATTAAGGCAAAGATAAATAATAATAATTATATAATAACATTGCAGACATACTTTACTAAACTTGACTCTATAGCTCAAATTAATTATAACTTAGATTGAATAGGCAATGGAAAGAGTTGTCCAAACAAAACGAGTCTTCAATTTAGAAGACGAAGTACGGGCGCGACTACGTACTCCCTTGACCAACGATTTCGCTGAACCTTTTAAATAAAATAGGACACGGTGATCAATCCGGTCCCAAGAAAAGCCATGGGCTACCACCATGTGTACTCTAAGTCATACTAGTCCAACACTTCAGACGTTTACCAGTCTAAAGCTTATTGCTATTCACTTTCCACTTTAAGTGATTAATAAATTATTCATTTGTTTTGACTCACAAAGTAAAACAAACAATATAAGCATCAAGGATACATAAACTTTTATTTTTATCTTAGGATTAGATAAGGTGATCATCAACTTAACAATCCAAGAATAATTCCAATTATAAATTCCATAACCATTAATTATTTGTTGATCCAAGTCAACAATCCACCAACCTTTCATACGTTAAAATAACCAACTTACCAAATAAGGCCCTCGGACCTCATAAAGTAATTAAATAATCCAAAGGGAACATCATGATTCACCAACAACATAATTATTAATCACTCATGTGAATTAATAAAATAAAATAAAAAGTTCCCAATGCCATATGCTTGCATCAAACATTCATACAAACATAATATAATCATCACAATCAACATGCTTCACACAACGGCATAAAACGTGCAATTTCACTTGGATATAAAAATCACATATAAACTATAAATAGTTCCTTATACATAATACTATATATATCCCATCCTTAGGACATGATACTAATCCAACCCACACATAGGTATGTACGTACTGTGTGTAGACAAAATTCGAGGCCACTTTAACAAGCTTGAAAGTCGCCTAAAGAGAATTCTCCGCCTACCAATAATCAACATAACCATAAATCAATACTCTATAAATTTCCAACAATATTAAAATACTTTAAACCCTCTTTAAAAGTGTTTAAAAACCATTACCATCATTAAAACTTCAATTATTAATACTTCCTAGTATAGTGCTAATATACTAGTCATTAAACACCCTTAAAAACTCATACTTTGATAATTAAAAACTCCATCATAAGCTTACTAACAAAATTTCCAGAAACTTATACTGTATTTAAAACCCTTTAAAATATGCTTAAACATAATCAAAATCATAAGGGTACTCAATTTCATAAACTATAATATACCTCTATGATTTTCCAACTTATAGAACCCTAAAAATCCATACGTTGATACTCAAAACCCTAGTTTAAACATAACTATTAAATCTAAAATTTTAATCACTTCACTATATAATTTACATAATCTGAAATTATATTTAAATCATCAAACTATAATTTTAAACGGAAAACATTATGTCCATCCTTAAAAATATAAACTTTAAAATTAAATAAAACTAGAGGAGGAGAAAATAACCACAAGAAGAAGAGGGAGGAAAACCGGCAGCCAAGGGGGCGAGAAACGCCGGCGGCGGACTGGTGGCTGGCGGCGGCTGGCGTCCGGCGGTGGTGGTCGGCAGTCGAGAGGAGAAGGCCGAAGAAAGAGAGAGAAAAGAGAGGAAGAGGAGGGCCGAAAAATATAAAAAGGAGGGGAAGGAAGAGAGAGAAAATAAAGTGGGGAAAAAATTTTGGGGTTTAGGGGTTTATATAGTTAACCCTTTTTGGGGTTAGGAACTTGTGTTTGGGCTTAAATAATATTTAATGATTGAGTGTTTGGCATAGTTGGGTTCTTCTAACCCAATTTAAAATCCTTTTTACTAACTCAAAGATGTTTAAGCTATTTAAATAATTTTCAAAGTGTGACTAATTAAAATATGTGATTACTTAAAATCATTAAATAATTCTTTTGACTTTCAAATAGTCAACCTTTCAAGAAATAAATCATTTAAACATTAAAATATATATAATATACATTAAAATGTATTTATAAATTCATAAATTACGGGGGATTACAGTCTACCCCTCTTAAAAGAAGTTTCGTCCCGAAACTTGGCACGAAAACCCTCACAGTTTCAAAATTTTTTGACTCAAACTTTCATCTGGAAATACTTGTGTCACAATGTTTGCAAACTTTTACCAACTTTGAAACCACTTGTGTTACTCATGAATACATTTTCCATGCGGAGAACCAATTTATTTTGCACCAATATGTGCAAATCGCCAAAATAAGCATAAAAATACCATAAAATAAGGCAAAAAGCGCGAAATTCTATCGCATTCTACCCCCCTTAAAGAAAACGAGTTACGCCCTCGTAACTCACCTCAATAAATAAAAATTTGGATACTTTTTCTTCATTTCATCTTCGACTTCCCACGTTGCCTCTTCGGACTCATGGTTACACCAAAACACTTTTACTCAACCGAACAGGTTGTTTAGGTCAGGTCAAGTTAGGTTAGACACTAATCAGGACTCAATTTCATTGGGTCGATGATAGAATATAAAACTATTCTTGAGACTCCAACCATCAGATGATACCAGAGCCAGCGTGACATAAAGGTCACGGGTTCAAATCTCATCCACCCCTCATTTCTAAGTGATATATTTAGCGTCAGGTATGAGGGAGGCATGTGTTGCATTCATAATTCAAGCCCAATGGGCTCTCGCGTGAGAGGGCATGATAGAGTATAAAACTATTTTTGGGACTCCAACCATCAGCTTAAACTCTTAGTTGAGTTGGTCCTTTGACAGTTGATTTACAAATTAGATTCAGATCAAATTGAAATTCGCTATATCTAGCCACACGTATGAAAATAAAACTTTGCCTATCAACAGATCAATCAATATGACTCATTAACACAATTTAATTTTGGAGTAATGTTATTATCGGTTCATTCCAAGAAACACGGGGTCATTAATTAAAGTTGAGTCCTATTGTGATGTGAATCATATAATTAAGATAAATCCAATCATGCATACCCTTTAATCTTTTTATTTTTTCAACCAAATCCATCTCATCTTAAAAAAGTCATCCATTTAGTATTCACCTCCATTTTTTTTTTTTTTTTTGGTTTTTTTGTACTTTGACGGGTAGTACAATTGGTTTAAAACGTGATTATATTTGTCATATTTCTAAGCAGACAGACTGGAACACACTACGAGCACAAAGGCAAAGCATTCATACAATTCAATTCAGAAGAGAGAGAAAAACTTCTCTGCAAAACAGAGAAAAAGAAGGGAAATTCCATAATTCTAAAAATTTTCTATATCCAAATCAATATTCATGGTTTCTTCTCTAGCAATTGTAGCATATTCTGTTTTCAAAGATGCAGCTGGAGTTGCTGGTAATTTGCATTTTTCCCCTTTAATTTTCTGAAATGAAACTTTTATTGATACTTTCTTGACTTTATATTCTTTCTTTTGTGTCATATTTGGTGGTTTCTCCTATTATTTGGGCAAGTTTCATCTTTTTTTGATGTTAACTAATCATTGGAATCAAAGCTTTAGGATTTTTTTTCGTTGACTTTATTGTTGAAGGAGTCAAAAAGAAGAATTTAGCTTTCTGGGAAATATACTAAACTATCTATCAATTACAAAGACTTAACATTTAATCACTGAATTATGCTTTTAAGAATTTGATTTGAGCATTTAGCTTATATGCTGTAGATTGTAGAATGTTGATAGTATTAATGAATACCCCATTTTGCTCATTTTTGTGGATAGCAAAAGAGAATTTCTGAGAAATTTAATCATGAATATATTGGTTAATTGTTGTTGAGAAGTTTCTGTATCATATCCGAGATGTACCAAAGTTGTAAATCAAGTGACATTTTTGTATTAAAAGCACTGCGACTAATTTACAGTCGTAGAAGCTAGATAAACAATAGTACATAAATATATACTTGCTGTGTTCTTAAATAAATGAAAAGCTTTTCTTGAAAAGCTTTCACATAAAAGAGAAAAACATTTCATTTATTTCAGAAAGGGGAAGTATATATATAGAGTCGCTGAATCTGAATATGCAATCATAGTTATTGAATATACAACCGAATGGATATATTTAGCTGGGTACATCTTGGAGATGAACCAGATGGCCCTTGGTTCGTGTCATTGTCGTTATTATTATGGGTTTTGATGAACCAGATGGCCCTCGGTTCAGGTCATTGTCGTTATTGTTATGGGTTTTTAAATTATCTCAAGTGCTTTGTATATGATTAACTCTCATCTTCATTATATTACAGGGAACATCTTTGCTTTTGGGCTATTTGTGTCACCAATGTGAGTTTTTCCACCCAAAATTGTGTTAAATTTGCAATCTTACTTTGATCATATTCAATTTTTTACTATCACTAAATTCTTCTAATCTATTCAATAAACAGACCAACATTCAGGAGAATTCTCAGAAATGGATCAACAGAAGAATTCTCAGGATTGCCATATATATACACCCTTCTGAACTGTTTGATATGCGCCTGGTATGGGTCACCCTTTGTATCAGTTGATAATATATTGCTTACAACAGTCAATTCGATTGGTGCTATCTTCCAGTTAGTCTACATAACCCTCTTCATAACATATGCGGATCGAGGGAGAAAGGTTTTTAATCTTTTCCATTTGCCTTTGACTATTGATTTGGATATCATCTGATTGATTTATTAGTTAATTGCTCTCCATTTTTGTTATGTCACAGATGAAGATGCTTGGTTTGCTAGCGGCAGTGTTTGTTTCGTTTGCCACATTAGCCATCTTGAGCTTAGAAGTCTTTGAATTTCCTTCGAGGCAGATTTTCATTGGACTTATAAGTTGCGCTTCTCTAATTTCGATGTTTGCTTCACCGCTCTTTATAATTGTATGTCTAACTTTTTATTGTACTTCCTATATTTCTGTTTTAGCTAATCCACTCCGATTTTTGCAGCTTTCACATAACTCACTTTTGACCATTTTTTCTTATTGATATATAATAAAGATGTTATTAAGTGAAAGACAGTGAAACAACTCAGGAAGCAGCATTTTTTGCTATATTCTTAGCCATGGACATTTCTGATAGACAATAATGACTTCTGCAGAGATTGGTTATACGGACAAAAAGTGTTGAATACATGCCATTCTACCTTTCACTCTCTTCCTTCCTGATGAGCATGTCTTTCTGCGCGTATGGGATGTTTAACTGGGACGCATTTGTTTATGTAAGCAAGCAAATATCTTCATTTTACTGTAGAAAACTCAGTCTTGTATATTCTACTGAAAACATATTTGCTTGTTTTCCTGATTGTGAACTTCAGGTCCCAAATGGAATTGGAGTATTCCTCGGAATCACACAATTGGGATTGTATTCTTATTACAGTAACAAATCAAGTGAAGATCATGAACCTTTGATTGTTTCCTATTCATGACTTTTTTTGCTGAAATTCACAAGGTACAGCTTCCTTGACGCTTCTCATTCTTAAACCCTCACCCCGTTGAAAAAGATAAAAAGTTGCATGGCATGGATGAGTTTTGATGCGCCTATTTGCAGGAAAACTGGTATGTATCAGACGAGCAACAATGTTATTCTTCTGCGTTGGCAAAATCCTTGAAATCGTTGTTCTTTTCTTCAGTTCTTTCTTCTTCAGCTATTTCTTCCTATCACATTGGTTGGTGATCGTTTTACTTTTAGCAATTCTTTTTCACAGGTGATGGCAACCTGATAATTGTTCTGGTTGATTCATGGAGAAAATTTTCCCTACTCCCTATTTAGGGAATGGAAAATATTCTTTTTACTGTATCTGTAAAGGATCTTCAGCATAGTTTGTACTTATTTTTTCGGTGCAAATGATAATTTTTTATTTGTTGATTCATTCTTTGCACAGGCAGTCCATTAGTACAATGAGGAAGAACTGACAAATTTAAAGTTCTTAAAGTTCCAGTTTTTTTACCCTTAATACAAAGTTTTCAAATAACTCAATGCACTTAACAAATGCTAATTAAGACTGAAAAATTGTAAAGATATACAGATGATATTAGGATTATTGATAAAAAGGTCTCTCTAGCTCAAATTCAACTGCTGAGCAACATCAGAAGCTGAAGAAATCATGAAAGTTTGGAACCGATCTGTCAAGTGGTTTTACACTCCAAGAACTTCTCTTGGATCAGTTGCAAAACCAGTCTCAATGCAGATGCAGCTGCAGTGTAAGGAGAAGCTAGATAAATCTGCCCTTATGTCCCATTCGCCCGGGGAAGTTCCTGTATGTTGTTGAGACCCACACTTAAGATAATTTACATGCATACTTAAGCTTTGTTCTTCTCACCTTAGTTTACTTCGAGGGGAAAAAAGTTTAGATAAGTGCAAGTTAAACTTCGAGTCAGTTAATTCATATAACTTTTGATAGATGTTAGGCCTAATAAGATGCATAATCAAATTTATCATCAACAAAGAAAATAATTACTGTAGAAATAACGATTTTTAATAATCATTTATTGATAATTATGGATATAGAAACACTATAAATTCTAATATAATAATAGTATTATTATAATCATTATTCCTATTATGGTCCTTAAATTCCACGTAAAGAGAACATATCTTAAAAAAGATCGGTCCAACTACGTATTAGCATAATAGTTGGAAAATGACATATCATTACAATAAGAACAAGGATACATCCATCACAATTTGACAAGGAAATCGCGGTTTCTTATGTTGCTTCAACGACAACTGACAAGCACATGTTCCACGATATCACAGCTGTCTTTATCATTACAAATTGTTATTTGAACTGCTAAAAGACTTGTGGTTATAAAAACAACATGATTCTTTTATTCTTCAATGAGCATCATTCATGGTTGAGTCATGAGTGGGAGAGGAATTGCTTGTAATATGTAGAGGTGATCATGGTTGGGCTGAGCCGGACTTTGGCAAAAAACACTTGTTATTTCGGACCACAACCTCCAGGCCAAGTCTCGGGCCGAAATTTTCGCGCCAAAATCTGTTAATTCAGGCCGGGCCAAGCGAGCTTTCAGGTCATTTTTTAGGCGGGCCAAGATTTAGCCTATTTTTCTATATTTAGCTGCCCGTGGCCCGACTTTTTTGCCTAAAAATCGGGTCGGATCGGGTCCGAATCACGGGCCGAAAAATCATGGCCAAAACCCATCCATTTTCTAGTCGAGCCCAAGTTGATCACCTTTAGTAATATTTAAAAGTTTTGTGATGCTAGCTCAACCATTAGGGTAAAACAAGTAATATAGGCATATAGCATGATTGAGCAATGTTGCTCAAACAAGCTATATAGCTTGCTCAAAAAAGCAATTGGACCCATTTGAAACAATCTTCAATGGTTGGAGGTTGGTTGGCAAAGTGGGACCCATTCAGGCTAGAACTAGTTTTTGCGTGCCACTGGAGGAGTTTGTAGCTCAGATTGGTTATAGCTTGAAAAGGTGATGTGACATGACAAGCAACATGGAGTTGTTGCTAGCCATGGGAGTTGATGTAGTGTGGTGGCTTGAGTTGGGCATGAGAAGAAGGCGCTACATCCAACCTGAAGTGCACAACATATGATAAGACTTGGAAAGAGTGAATAACATACACTTTGCATGGCTCTTTCATCCGTGCCCGGTGTACTAGACCACGCTTTCTTGAGCTTTGCCCAAAGATTTTTATAATCTTCTTGTATCCAAATGACTATACACATATATTTTCGCGTTTAGAAATAGTTGTACCATTTCATGTGTTGAGGTTGATATTAAAAAGGAAAAATTGAAAAGAACAGTCCCAATTATGGTCCCCCTGATAAAAACAGTCCCAACTTTGAGGGGTGCTTTACAAAAGTTAGTCCAGGTTAACCAGTAACCGGTTTAAGAGGTCAAAAAATGTTTTTAAAATTTTTACTTTTTTTTGCTGTTTTAGTTATATCTTCTTCCTCCTCTTTCTCTCCCCTCCTTCCTTCCTTCCTCCCCTACCCCCTCCTCATTCCTTCTCCCTGCCATCCATCCCCCTCCCCTACGGACCCCCCACCACAAATCCCCCTCCCCTGCGACCCACAACCCCCGTCCCTTCCCACCGCCCCTCCCCTACAACCCTGTTGTTGACAAGCGAAGAGGCCTTCATAAATATGCATGAATTTTGAAAGGCGAAGGTCAACTCCGTTGTTGACAAAAATTTTCCGGGACTTGTTAGCTATGATGGAGAGAAATAGGCCAAACATAGGAAGATTATCAACCCTGCCTTCCATATGAAACGATACATTAACCAAACACCAAAAGAAAAAAAAAAAACAACATTAGGCCAAAAACTCAAGAATCCAAAATAAGAATATTACCTTCAATGAATGAAGAAAACTGGGTAAAAAACAAACTAAGTTGATCCCTGTAGATATACCAGCAATACTAAACCCACCAATAACACCAACCAACAAAACCCCAGCAATAAGGGTACCTTTCATGGCGGTATCTCCTTCCAATCCCATTCCTTCACCCTCATCATCAGATTTTGGGTCCTCATCATCGGGTTTGGGGTTCCAATTCAAGAGATAATGAAAGCTTTGAGGAGGAGGAGATTTATGAAGAGTAGTATGTGTATTTTGCTGTTGTTTTTCGAAGAAGAACATGAAAAATGAAGCTGCTATACAAATTTGCTGCTATTTTGAGATGTTGTGGAGGAGGAGAGAGAGGAGCAAGGAGAAGAGAATATGGTGATGGGGGTCTTAGAATTAGCAGGGGATAAGGTTTTGGGAGGCGAGATGTGGTTTCGAGGGTGGGAAAGGTGTTTTAGAGGCGGGGGAGGTGGTGGCAGGACATGGGGAGGGATTTTTGGGGGATGAGGAGGCGGTGGAAGGGAAGAGAGGGGGTTTCGGGAGGTGAGATGGGGTAGGATGGGAGGGGGTTTGGGGGGTGAAGGAGGGGTTGACTGCTAGTGGCGGGGGTGAGGGAGCTTTTTTACCTGTTATAACAGGTCATTAACCTACTAGGACCATTTTTGTAAAACACCCCTCAAAGTTAGGACTGGTCAATATGAAATTAAAGTTGGGACTGTTTTTGTTAGGGGAACCATAGTTGGGACTGTTCTTTTTAATTTTTTCTATTTTAAAAATGGTCATTGAGACGAATCTAAAAAGATTCGTATGACTATGTTTTTCCTAAAATACAAATCACCAAAGACAAACAAAATGTAATATGTGAATAGTAAACACTATGCAAATGGTTGATGGGACCAAGTTATGTGCGATTATAGGGTGTTGAGAAGTCCATTTTACTAAGGTTTAAGCTTTAAGAAGGAGAGTTTTACTCATTTATACCTTAGTGTGGAGAAGCGGGAGTTAGGATGAATTTGTGATATTAAAGGAGATTTAAGGATATTTTGTGGTTATGTGTTTATGATCATTTACAGGTGGATTCCCATCCCGTGGTTGCGATCCATTCAACATAAAAAGACCACAAAAGTCACTGGAGTTTAGCGTTATAATGTTATATGGTGGAGGCATCCAAGTCCTCTTTGTAGCTCTACGGCATTGTGTGTCCACCATGGACGTTGAAGAGCCCACTTAGAGCATTTGTGGAGAAGGTTGGAGCGGGCACCAAACACGCACTCGAGCATATCGAGGAGTAGTACGATGTTGGCATCGCATGCCCAGCCGCCACCATCAAAGCCCGACTCGCGCATATGTAGCAAGAGCATTGGGCAGCTCGAAGGCCGAGCCGCGCGCCCTTTGCCAGTCGCGCTGCGAGTGAAAATGGATGCTAGGCAGCAGACGATGCCCGACTCGCGCGCATGACTTGCGCGACCGCGCATTTCGGCGAGGAGAATATTTCTGGCAGCATTGAAGGCCGAGTCGCGCACCATAGATGCCCGACTCGCGCACTCGACGCGGCTGCGATTCTTCGACAGTTTCGGCTTTCCTTAGGTTTTATTAATGAGAAAAACGTTTTGTTTTGGGATATCTTGTAATTTCGAACTAAATTAGAGAGAGAGAAAGAACCGAATCCCTTTTTCTCCCTTTTTGAGTTTCGAATAATGAGTTTGAAGATTTGCTTGAATAATGCTATGTTGATCGTAGCCTAAATCTATTCTTGAGAACGGTTAATCAAGCTTCGGTCTACTATTGTGAGGTTTCTCTTTGTTAACTTGTTCTTAATTATAATTGTGATTTCTTGATTTAAATCTATGATTGTAGTTTGTATTGCTAGGAGTACTACTAGTTTATACATTCGATTTATCATTTGCTAGGATTTAGAATTGATGCCGATTCATCTGTTCTTCTTTCATGAGTAGCAATCTAGGGTTTGATTAATGAATCGATTATTCTTGATTAATCACTAGAGAAGTCACAAGTTCCAATTTGAATATGTTGTGCTAGCAATTTGTTAATTGGCTCATTGTTTCCTAGTTCGTTGATGTTCTTGTGATTTGAATTTAATCTCTGATTAGATTAGATTAATCATTAGTTCAAGTTTTATGATCATCTGATTGTGATTGTTTAACGATACTTTTGAGGGAAAGGAATTTGATTTCCAGCTTTGAGTAATTAAGAGTAAGTTACATGTTTGAGAAACCAATGATCAATAGTTTGAATCGAAGTGGCCATTAACCGAACTCAAGATTCTTCTCTTCTTGATTATATCACTTCTTTATTATACTTTAGTTCTTCGTATTTAGTTATTCAATTCTTTAATCTCAAAACCCCCATTTAATCTATTATAAGCACGAGTTAGTCCCCAAGTCTCTGTGGATTCGACCCTACTTGCCACTTACATTTATTTGTATTGGAAAGAAGGAAAATAAACTTTTATCTTTGGTAGCGCGTACGACCGCGTCCCACCAAATTTTGGCGCCGTTGCCGGGGACTTGGCAATTACTAAAACGTGTTTATTTTAGATAGTTCTTTACAATTCTTATTATTTTTATTAGTATATGGTTGGCACCCGTGCTACTAACCAAGATTGTGTGGATTACGATCCCGAGTTAGAATTGAATCTTTTCAGGTTGCGAAGGGAATTGAGAAGAAATTTTCAAGAACTTCCATTCGCATTGAATTTGGAAGAAGAAATGCCACCGAGGGTGGAAACTCGTACTCTGAGGGAGCTCACCGCTCCTAATCTTGATCAGCAACCATTGTGTATCACTTTCCCAACACCGGAGGCTGGTACCACTTTCGAGCTCAAGTCAGGGCTCATTCATCTATTACCATCTTTCCATGGGCTCAGTGGTGAAGATCCTAACAAGTTTCTATCCGAGTTCCATGTTGTGTGCTCAAGCATGAAACCGAGTAATGCCACGGAAGAGCAAGTTAAGATGAGGGCATTTCCTTTTTCTCTTAAGGATACGGCCAAAGATTGGCTATATTATCTTCCCGGGTGTATCTCCGGTTGGTCCGAGATGAAGAAGCGGTTCCTTGATAAATATTTTCCCGCTTCAAAGTCATCCACACTCAAAAAAGAGATCAGCAACATAGAGCAGCGATATGATGAACCTATGTATGAATATTGGGAGCGTTTTAAGAGGCTATGTGCAAGCTGTCCGTATCATGGATATAGTGAGGAAGATTTGATCTTATACTTCTACAATGGACTTTCTGATGATGATGTGCGGATGATTAATGCAGCCAGTGGTGGATCGATCATAAATAAGACTCAAGAACGCTAGAGCTTTGATAGAGGAGCTTTCGAAGGCTCCGGACATTTTAGTAGGCGATCCACCCACGGGAAGTTGAATATGGGTGGCTCAAACACGCAAAATCCAAAACTTGAAGAACAGTTCAAGCTCTTACCTCACTAGTAAGGGAGCTCATTGTTAAGGGACACACACAACAAGTTAAGGCGTGTGGGATATGTGCTTGATCACCCCACGATCATTGCCCACAACTTCAAGAGGGGTCTAGTGCGGAAGTCAACGCTCTTGGTTTTCAAGGCTCGGGAATCAAAGGAGATATGATCCTTATTCCAACACATACAATCCTGGTTGGAGAGATAATCCGAGGTTGAGGTATGGGAATGAGCAAGGTAACCAACAACCCACACAATATCATCAACAGCAACAACAGTTCATGAGACCACAAGCTCCAGTTCAGGGTCATCATCGGGTCGAATTGATGTGAGGCCAAGTTCTACAATGTCTACAAAGATATGATCGTGCCTTAACCAAGAATGTGACCACCATGCAAGGGAATATGGTACAGTTTCAAGAGGAAACCCGCTCTAGTATAAGGAATTTGGAAACACAGATGATCCAGGTTTCGAGTGCAGTGAGCAGGCTAGAGGCTCGTGAATTGGGAAAATTGCCCTCCCAAACTGAAGTGAACCCAAAGAAGAATGTGAGTTCTATCATGATAAGGGGCGATACAGTGACAGGAGGAGAGAGCATGGTTGCAAGAGAGAAGGAAGCTACTTTACTTCCAAAGCATCGACCTCCCCACCTTTTCCGAAGCTTTGCGGGCCGATAGAAGGTATGAACGCAACAAAGGTATATACGAGCCCATATGCGAAAGTGAGGTAAGTTCTCCTATTTTAACAAAAGTAGAGAAAACTAGTGAGCATGTTTACGCTATTTCTCATAATGCACTTCCTCCCAAACATGATGACCCGGCATGTTTACCATCCCTTGCACTATTAATGATGTTGGTATTCCTAAAGCTATGTTAGACTTAGGTGCTTCAATTAATGTGATTCCATTTTCACTTTATGAGTCTTTAGCACTTGGTCCTTTGCATGCCACGAATGTCATAGTGCAATTAGCTGACGGATCCCACTCTTATCCCAAGGGTAAGGTAGAGGATGTGTTAGTTCATGTTGGTAAACTTCAGTTTCCCACTGACTTTTATGTACTGGACATGGAGTCTGATTGTCATATTTCTCCTGTTCTTTTAGGGAGACCATTTTTGAAAACCTCCAGTACAAAAATTGATGTTGGTGCTGGGTCATTAACTATGGAGTTTGGGGGACATATAGAAGCATTTGGTATTCATGAGTCTAAGAATTCCCTAGCGACTGAGCATCCCTCATGCTTTGTGGGTACTATTCAGTCCAAAGTGTGTGATACATACGATACCATTGAGGGACATGAGTCATTGGAGGTAGTGAGGTTGCAAAAACATGAGAGACCACCGATTTACTGAATAATTTTACACCGTTATCACTAACGCTAGCCGTGCGAGAAGTTGTCTCATCAAACCTACAGGTACAAGTGTTGGAACAAGGATTTCAACCATCCCCGGACTGATTTTGGAGAGGTATAAGGTCGAGCTAACGACTTTAAATTTAGCGCTACTCGGGAGGCAACCCGAGCTCATTTTTCTTTTCTATTTTTCTTTCTTTTCTTTTCCTTCTTACTTTTAAACCTCACCATTTTTTTTTTTATACTCCACCACAACAAATTATCCTTCACCCACCATTACCCCTCTTGTTTCCCGAACTATAATTCAAAACACTTTTAGTCAATCATAATCCAACTTGAGCCAAAATACATCAAAAGACCTTTGAGAGGTGTCCATTTGAGAGACGTTGGTGCAATTGGAGGGTCGAGATTGATGAAGGAGTGCATGAGCAATACTAGCGAGTAATGATGCGCATTTACATACTGGATTTGGTTTTATTGTAAGGTGCAAAATTCTGAAATTTTATTCTCCTCATGAATTTAATTTTGGATTAGTCATTTACTTGGGTGTTATAGGGAGTCGGGTTGTGAGATGGTGTGTGTGTGTTTGTCATCCATGTGTTCTCTTATGTTGTTGGGGTGTGAAGTGTTTTAGTTTGGTATTGTTGGAGAAGTGAGAATTTTTGTGAGAGTCGGTTTTTGAGTGATCCCCTTCTCGGTTCTTGTATTTTCTTGTACTTGTTCTCACATTGAGGACAATGTCTTGATTAAGTCGGGGGGAGGAGATTCTCATTGTTCCTTTTGATGCTTACTTTCTTGTATATATTTTGTTTTATTTTTGCTAAAAAAAAAAAAAATAAAAAAAAAAAAAAAAATACGAAAGCCCGCTGAGTTGAAAACCCGCAAGGGCGGGCAACTTAGGCAAAAAATGGGGGCCCGGATAGGTTGAAAACCCGAAAGGGCAATCTATGCAAAAAAGTGGCTAATTGGAGCGGGTGAGATGGTGAGCTCATAAATGAAAAAAAAAATTGTGTGAAGCTAGGATGAAAACCCGAAAGGGCTCCTAGGCAAAATGAGAGATAAAAGAGAGAAAATTTGATATCAATTGCCGGAGTTGGTGTCATAAGGAGGATTGGTGATATAAGGAGTCCTCGGGTAGGTTTTTCATCTTGATGTTCGGAGTTAGAGGCGAATAGGTTAGAGCTCGCTCATCATTGGAGGAATAAGGAGTTTGGTGTTGTGATTGTGTTTAGATGGTTCAAGTTCGAGTCCTTTGAGATTTGTCAGGATTCGAATTTGCTTTTGTCATTTCATAACAGGAGGATGATTGTGGTGTTGTGCAAAATTGGAATGGCTTTGAATCCTTTGAGATCTTTCGGGGTTCAAAGTCATGTGTTTTTATTATCTGGGTGTTGAGTAAAGTATGAGAGTGCTATTTACATTATTTTAGGAGAGCTTTTAGTTCAAGTGTGGGGGTGACTCTTACCCTTAGGCTTGGCTTTAAGCGAATCGGGGGAAATAGCAAGCTTTTATCATACACTAGGATGGAGAGATAAGGGGAGTAGTGAAAGGTGAGCAATGGTTTGGAAGGGGTGCCTCATTGGCCTTTATTTTGAGTTTACTCGAGGTCGAGTAAAGTTCAAGTGTGGGGGTATTTGATGGGACCAAGTTATGTGCGATTATAGGGTGTTGAGAAGTCCATTTTACTAAGGTTTAAGCTTTAAGAAGGAGAGTTTTACTCATTTATACCTTAGTGTGGAGAAGCGGGAGTTAGGATGAATTTGTGATATTAAAGGAGATTTAAGGATATTTTGTGGTTATGTGTTTATGATCATTTACAGGTGGATTCCCATCCCGTGGTTGCGATCCATTCAACATAAAAAGACCACAAAAGTCACTGGAGTTTAGCGTTATAATGTTATATGGTGGAGGCATCCAAGTCCTCTTTGTAGCTCTACGGCATTGTGTGTCCACCATGGACGTTGAAGAGCCCACTTAGAGCATTTGTGGAGAAGGTTGGAGCTGGGCACCAAACACGCACTCGAGCATATCGAGGAGTAGTACGATGTTGGCAGCGTCGCATGCCCGAGCCGCGCACCATCAAAGCCCGACTCGCGCATATGTAGCTGAAGAGCATGCTGGACAGTCTCGAAGGCCCGAGCCGCGCGCCCTTACCGCCCGAGTCGCGCGCTGCGAGTGAAAATGGATGCTAGGCAGCAGACGATGCCCGACTCGCGCGCATGACTTGCGCGACCCGCGCATTTCGAGCGAGGAGAGTATTTCTTGGCAGCATTGAAGGCCCGAGTCGCGCACCATAGATGCCCGACTCGCGCACTTCGACGCGGCTGCGATTCTTCGACAGTTTTCGGCTTTCCTTAGGTTTTATTAATGAGAAAAACGTTTTGTTTTGGGATATCTTGTAATTTCTGAACTAAATTAGAGAGAGAGAGAAGAACCCGAATCCCTTTTTCTCCCTTTTTGAGTTTCGAATAATGAGTTTGAAGATTTGCTTGATGAATGCTATGTTGATCGTAGCCTAAATCTATTCTTGAGAACGGTTAATCAAGCTTCGGTCTACTATTGTGAGGTTTCTCTTTGTTAACTTGTTCTTAATTATAATTGTGATTTCTTGATTTAAATCTATGATTGTAGTTTGTATTGCTAGGAGTACTACTAGTTTATACATTCGATTTATCATTTGCTAGGATTTAGAATTGATGCCGATTCATCTGTTCTTCTTTCATGAGTAGCAATCTAGGGTTTGATTAATGAATCTGATTATTCTTGATTAATCACTAGAGAAGTCACAAGTTCCAATTTGAATATGTTGTGCTAGCAATTTGTTAATTGGCTCATTGTTTCCTAGTTCGTTGATGTTCTTGTGATTTGAATTTAATCTCTGATTAGATTAGATTAGTCATTAGTTCAAGTTTTATGATCATCTGATTGTGATTGTTTAACGATACTTTTGAGGGAAAGGAATTTGATTTCCAGCTTTGAGTAATTAAGAGTAAGTTACATGTTTGAGAAACCAATGATCAATAGTTTGAATCGAAGTGGCCATTAACCGAACTCAAGATTCTTCTCTTCTTGATTATATCACTTCTTTATTATACTTTAGTTCTTCGTATTTAGTTATTCAATTCTTTAATCTCAAAACCCCCATTTAATCTATTATAAGCACGAGTTAGTCCCCAAGTCTCTGTGGATTCGACCCTACTTGCCACTTACATTTATTTGTATTGGAAAGAAGGAAAATAAACTTTTATCTTTGGTAGCGCGTACGACCGCGTCCCACCAATGGTGCAACTATTTCTAAAGGAAGAAAGTATAAAAGGATCAGGTTTTGCACACGTACGTGGCATTTCTTATTGTTTTGCTGAAGTGTCGTTCCAGCAGTATAATCACACTTGTCAGCTACTATGTCTTTGTGGACGGTCGGCCACACCTACAAATATAGGTGTGGCTGCTCGCCAGCACGTATCAGCCTGTCAGCTTATCCTCAAAAGGTTATATATCACTCTTTTCTCATCGGAATTGAGCTTTTGACCAAGCGTTGGAAAGATATCGAGTCCAATTTTCATCCCCAACTTTAGTATTCCCAAAATATTGAGTATACTGTGAGATATGGCCTTTTGAAGTTGACCCTTGTGCACAAACCCTTATGGACTAATGGAGTTACTCTTAAGAATAAATGGAGTTATTTGTATAAATATGTGGTTACTCTTAACAATATACGGGTGTTACTCTTACAAAAAAAATGTGGTTACTTTTATAACAAAAGGTAGTTTACTCTTATGAACGAATCTGGTTACTCGTTCGAAGAAATATGATTAATTTTGTGAACAATTGGGGTTACTCATATGATTAACTAGGATCATCGTATGATTTAATGATGTTACTTTTATGAACGTATGAGGTTACTCGTATGAACAAGTGGGGTTACTTTTGTGAATGAATGGGGTTACTCATTTGAATAAATGTGGTTACTTTATGAACAATTGAGGTTACTCGTATGATTAAATGAGGTTACTTGTATATAATTCACAAATTAAATGATATTGCTTGTATTACTAAAGGAGAAAATGATAAACTGATGTTCCAACGCTGAATTCAGATAATTTGGACAATTGGATTAGGTTTCCTGTAATTTGATTACACAATAACATGTCACCAAAAATTAGTCTTTTACATGTTTAATGAACCAACATAGACTAATTATTATGTTGCATTGACATATTATTTGGTTGTTTAATTGCATAAATCTTGATATGAATCGTTATTAAGTAGAGATCATCAATAAGCAAATTTGATTCCTGATCATATTCGTACCCTCACCCCTGAACTCAGTTTTTGATTCGTTGACCATCTATGGAGTCACGACGGGGAAATCTACTTTGGATTGTCAGTTGTCCCTAAGATTTCCTGATATCCAATTAGTTTTATGAGTCTTCCTTTAAAAGTCTTGTTGGCGACAACTTTATTTCAAAATATTTTTCGATAAAACCCTTCAATGAGGCAGTCAAATACGCGCTCATCTCGCGCATGCAATAAAAATACGCCTACAGTAACCTAGTTTCATCTTATGATTAACCCCGTTTAATCGTAATAAAAATCATTTATTAATATCAGTAACCTTATTTAATCATACGAGTAATCCCAATTATTTACAAAAGTAACCCCATTTATTCATACGAGTAACCTCATTTGTTCACAACAGTAACTTCATTTTATCATACGACGAGCCTATTTCATCATACAAGTAACCCAATTGTTCACAAAAGTAACCCGATTTCTTCATACGAGTAACCTCATTCGTTCATAAGAGCAACCTCATTTAATCATACGACGACCCTATTTAATTATATGAGTAACCCAATTGTTCACAAAAGCACCCCCATTCATTCATACGAGTAACCTCATTTATTCATACGAGTAACTTCATTAGTTCATAAGACTAATCTCATTCATGATATACATTATAGCAAATAGATTGTTAGTAAAACAAGAGATTAATTGGGAATTTACCCTAAGGAAAGTATACCTTTGTCGTCGGGGTCTTATGTAACGATCTGCAAGAGGAGCAATCTTGAAGTTTCAAGGCAAATCAATGGAGTTTGAATGTGTTTGAATGTGAGTTGTCAGTATTGGAGTTGTGTTGAAATCGTAAGGAAAAGGTATGAAAAGCATAGGAAAAAAACGTTCGTCAAAGACAAAGTATTTATAGGAGAACCGAGCCTAAAACAACGTGGAAAGGAGCGCAAGAGTGGTGCGCGCCGCACACGGTTTGTGCGTCTAGAGCACTTGCTTTGCATTTTTGGTTTTTGTATATGACATCGACGTTGCGTGCGCGGTATAAGTTGCGTCAGACGCACTAGCGTGCGCTTGACCCAACGCAGATCTGTATGGTTTTTGATCATTTTAAGTTTATTTTTTATCTTTGATGAAATTTATCTTTTGAAATCCGAAATCAACTGTCATTAGGAATAAAAATCTGATTTTCGAAATATTCTTTAAAAATTAATTATCGAGAATAATTATTATTAAAAGTACAATTAATTATCAATAATAAATTAATTGAGCCTTTAAAATTGGGCTTGGATTTAATAAAAAAGACTTTATGTTTTCAAAACGCTTTTGGGCTTAGCTCGTTTGATTGTTCTTCCGTTGGACCGGACCAATTAGGAGTGTTTCATCATTGGGTACTCAATAAGGAGACATGATTTTGTGTCTACAGAAGCCCCCACTTTGACAGAGGTTCAGAAAACCGGAAGTCAAAGTAGCCTGTGTAGGAACAAAGATCAATTCTAAACGATCTACGTACAATTTAGAACTGGTCTATGTATCGCCTGTTTCAGCAAAACAAAGGTAGTATGCAAGACGATAACGACAAGTATTCTGATTAACTGCAGGAGAAGATGCTAGCAAATAGGTGCAAACAACTCAGATAATAATGCACATAATGATGCAATAATGCAAACTTAGACTCTCTAAGGATGCATGATACGCTATGCAATGATCAAGGTTATGCAAAGCTAAGATAAATGGAATGTCATTCAAGGTCAGGGTTATGCAAGGCTAGGAGGTTTAGATAGAAAGAGATAGATTGGTAGAGATATAGTATGATTTTCTAAAACTATTTTGATTATGAATCGGGGTCCACAAGTGAGATTCGCATATTACAACTCTTCAGGAGTCTGATTTGGAGGAACCACCACATGTACAGGAAACCCGGACTTTGGGAAAGTTTGTCTTCTGAGCCTTGATTAGAAATTGCTTGATTTGAATTGAACATTTAGAGGAGCATTCGAAGTTTCTTCACTGGGGAGTTGATGCAAGCAAAGCTGGTTATCGTCGGAGACCATGGAATCGTCGGAGAGTCCTTCAAGGATAAGGAGAGTTTGGATTAAAAATTAAAAAGTTTAAATTTTGTGACTCACATGGATGTAGGTGGGAAGAGCCTTTGGCATGGCTATGTTCAAACTCGTTTTTATGTCGGGATCTAGAAATAGTATGCTTCTGAATTCTAGAAAGTAAAATCATTAGACCTTGTTGATTTTCTTTTATTGAAGCGGCTGGACCTCGAGATGAGGATTCCTACGTATCCGTGCGGAATCAGACCATTCGTAGTTATTGATCTTTTTTTTTTGTGCCCTAACTTTTGCGTAGGCCGCCCTTTCGGGTATTCACCCTAGCGGATTTGGACATACCTTGAAGAAGGAGTTATGATTAATATAAGGGTAAAAAGGATTTGAAGTTTTGGATGAAGGTTCAATTGGTTGGGCTAAGGTAAGGATCATGGATATACGTTTTTTTTGGAATGAGGGGTAGAATTTGTGTGCAAGCGCCCTAGTTTAACTTTGATTTTTTTGCCTTTGGCTTTTTCTTTTTACTTTTGCTTTTTAAGCACTTTAAAAAAAAATCATTTTTTTTTTTGCGTGGCATTGATTTTTTTATGTACTAAGGCTTCCACACAAGTTTTTATGGTTTAGAGCATTAGAAAACTTGAAGTCTATTTATGGAGTTTATATTTTGAAGGAATTATTTGGTATGAAGTCGATGGCTTAAGGGATTTCAATTTTTTGATTGCATGAGGATGGCTTATGGAAGATGGGTTTTTGAAATGATGGAGGGAGAGGTTTAACTCATAATCCAAAATATGTCCATTTTATTTTTTATTCTATTTTATTTTATTGATCAAGGCCATTTGTTTGATTTAAATTTCATCATTGCATTAGAAGCATAAATGATTGTGAAAGGCTAATGGAAATAAAAATAAAATGATACGAAAATGGAAAGGATATAATAAATGAAGTCCTAAAGTGACATAGACTCGAGGGGAAAGGACATAAATGGTTTAGGGTAAGGACTCTCTGATTCAACCTAGAAAACCGGAAATAAAAGACTAAGCCTTTTAGATTGGGAATATACTTCCTAAAGGGTTGTTGGTGATGCTAATTCTCGTTGTAGGTTGCATTAGAAATCTATGTTCATCAACTAAGTTTTGCAGCGCATTGATGGTATTTACAGTTGAAGTTTAGGTTGCACCTTTTGGATATTTTTTAGGTCCAGGGTTCGAATAAACCCTATAGAAGTGATCGCACCTCTATTGTGAAGGCGGTCAAAAATAATTTCATGAATCTAAGTGATGTCGAAGTGGTAATAGTTCTTTTGATGAGCCTTGCAATGCGCTCACATTTTTTGTTTCTCCATTAGGCGTTCCTAAGTTGTAATCTCTCGATCGATCCTTGGTACAACTGTCGCGTGTCTACCAAAAATAAACCTAACTCGAACCTCCTAATAATGTAGTAGGGTAAGTTAAGGTCGATCCCACAGAGAATTGGATTTATCTTATTATTTCTTGTGTTAGTTAAAAACCCCTGTTTTTGATAGAATATATCTCCCCACCCTAAACTAATCTTGCTTGACATATTAAGAACAAAAATAATACTAATAAAAACCAACTTATTCATTATTGAGAATTGAGAATTGAGAAATACACAATCTAAAAACTATATTAATCATCCAAATCCAACTATTAATTGTATGGAGAGAAACGAAAACTAGAACAAAACATCCAAACAAAATTACCAAACGTTGTAATTTTATGCTCTGTAATCTACTACTCATTGTTGTCTGTAATTCGTAGCACCCTGTTGTTCGTAAGTTGGGGCTTTTTTGTCCTCTGTAATTGAGTGGCGCTGAGTGCTTGTTGTTCTCCGTAATTTTCAGCGCTTCTCCTCCTTAATTCGCTGCTTTGTTCCTCCTTATTTCAACGCTGCTGCCTTCTTTTCTTTTTCCTTCTAATATATGGTCAACCCTTGGTTTATTTTGATTCACAAACCTAACTTTCCTAATTTTCTTTTTGACTTCAATTTAGGACTTGTAGGCTTATTCTCTTAATTTCCCACGGCCCTTGCTTCTTTCTCTCCTTATTTTATTTCTTTGGTATTGTGGGCCATTATGCCATCAAACCCAATCATCTGAACTTCTAATTTCTCACAAAATAATCCCAAGTAGGAGAGGGAAAATGGACTCCCAACTCCGATTGCAAATTTTTTGCCCAAATTATCTTCCTGCAGACAAATAAATAAAATTGTAGTAACTCATGTCTCGGAAGAAAAATAACTTAATACTCCTTGTAAAATATAAAACTCAATATTAAATTAAGGGTTTAAGATAATAAAAATACACACTTTTACGACCCTATCAAACTCCCCCAAGCTTATACTTTTGCTTGTCCTTAAGCAAAGACATGAAAACAAGGAAAGTTTAACTCTTGACGAAGGGGTGAGATGTAGCCAAACACAGCAAGCATCTAACAATAGCGTCAAACTAGCCTATATGCAATCAATGAACTCTCAAGGCCACTTACAAATTCTATGAACCAATCATAAGTTATGTATGCTAAATAGTAGTGAAACAACCTCAAAGATTGTTATTCTAGTATGAACACTAGACCAACTACAAGTAGGGGGTGAATTGTAGTTGAGGGCAAATTTTCAATTTTAAAACAAACTTGAAATTAGAAAGAGACAAGCACACGAGATTTTTACAAGGAAAACTTCCTAGGCCCAATAGGAAGAAAAACCTTGACCACGAGGGATTTTGACTCAAACTCTCTTTAATATACTAGGCCAAAAGACTCTCTTTTGTACAACCTAATACTGGACCTTCTCTGTTCCTCTAGGAACTTATTCCCCAGCCACTCAGTTCCCCCTGAACTGATGACACTTACTTTTGACTTCACTCGAAGTCTTCTCTCTTCTCTCTTTCTTTCTCTCTCTTGAATACAAGAATATTCTCTAAATTTTCTCTCACCCACACACTATGAATATTACAATAATGAGTATGTTGAATAAAAAAGGAAATTACAAGAAAAACTTTCTAAGTAATGAATGACTTTTTCCACTTGAAAGTTCTTAAGTTTTTCTTCAAATAATTTCTTCTTATATAGCTGCTGCAAATCTTCTTCTACTGGTCATGTTGTGCTCCATGTTCTCCTCAAATTCCGTGAGTAGAGTATTGAGATCATGGTCCTAAATTCGCTGCACTTTCTCCACGAGTTTTGCAACGGAAAAAAACGTCCCACTACTATTTGTTAGTGGTCTAATCTTCCAGCAAGTAATGCGCAGGTGGAGGAGTTAGTTGGAGAACCTCAAGGAGTTAGTTCCACAATTTAAGCATCGCAATCTCCAACTGTTTTACACGCACAACAACAGCAACAAAAACATCTAATAACTTAAAGAATCTTTTATCCAAAGATTCTAAGTTACTAGAATATTAAACATATCATATGATAAAAATTCAAAGTGTATAAATTAAATATCTTGACTTATATTAAATAATTAATCTTTCTCCACAAGATATAAATGCAAATTCGAACATTACATTATTTATGGAATTTTTATAATTTCACTAAATAAAAACTATATAGTAAAATTAACCTAAGTATTTGGCATCATCAAAACATGAAATACAACAATATCCCCCCTTTTTGATGATGGCAAATATAAGGCATATAAAAACAAAATAAGAAAAATAAAATAACCAAAGCAAAAGAATCAATAGCTAATGACTTTAAAAAGCAAAACTAACAAAAGATTAAGAAAATAAATCTAGCACTACACTAATACTATACTAACATAAACCAGTCTTAAATATAAGGCAAAGAAAAATCCGACAACCATCACCTAGAACCTGTAACACCCCGACAATTCTCTCTTTTCTAAAATACCTTTTTACTATAAAACATAGAGAATTATCAAAGTATTATCGCCCGTGTGAAAACGTATCGGCTTATTCAGAATTTTACAGCGGAAAACAATAATAATAACTTTATAAATAAACTTAGTCAACAATAAAGTCAACTCCAAAACTAACCAACAATCAAGTCAACCTTAAAACCAAATTTAACTAACTATAAAATGTTTAACTCAAAAGTATAGAATAAAATCTACACAAGCTCTTCACAATCCCGATCCCAATGATGCATCATCTTCGAACCTGTTAGCTGGACTATGCATTATTGATCCCTAGAGACTGCTCACCAAAATGGGTCATCACAGGATCAATAAGCAAAGCCATGATCAACATACACAACAAAACACGTAATCAGCAAATCTGAGTACTACATACCAAACAAGTAAACAATCCTAACATGATACTAATAAATAATAGGCAGGAATGAATAATAACATAATAACTTGCAGATAACTTTTACTGAACTAAACTTAAACAACATTCTTATTACTTTAAATGGAATAGTCAATGGACCGAGTTGTCTCATCTAATACATTCTTCCCTTAGGAAGACGAAATACGGGCGCGACTCCGTATTCCAAAATGACCTATGATATATCGAGGAACCTTTTAATAAAATAGGAAAGGTGATCAACCCAAAACCCAGAAAAAGCCATGGGCTACCATCATGTACTCCAACTCCTAATTGTCTAATACTTCAGACGTGCACCAGTCTAAAGTTATTGCTATCCAGTTTCACTTTACATGATTTACCAATTATTACTTGTTATGACTCACAAGCAACACAAATACTAAAATCATCAAACAATCACAGTTCTCTTTTTATCTTGGGATTAGATAAGCGATCATACAACTTAACCATCCAAGATTACTTTCAACTTTAATCCAAACTTTCTTATTTGTTGAACCTAGCCAACAACCAAACTACCTTTTATAGGTAGAAAATATCAACTTACCAGATAAGGCCCTCGGTCCTTATAAAGCAGTGAATTTCAAAAAGGGAACAATGATCAATCATGATCCAATACTAGTAAATATATTAATTCCCCCATGTGAATTAATAACAATAAAGTTCCCAACCAACATGCTTGCATCAATCTTCCATACAAACATGATATATAAATCTCAGAATATAATATCATAATCCACATGTTTACACCACAGCATAAAACATGCAAAATCCAACATAATAACTATCACATATGAACTCAAGATAGTTCCTATACATGATACTACATAATTTTCTTCCTTAAATCATGATACTATCTCAATTAACACATAGGTATGTACGTACCTTGTGTAGACAAACTGAAATGCCACTTTAACCAGCTTAAAAGTCGCCTAGAGAGAATTCTCCGCCTAAAATAACCAATATAAATTTAGAATCAATACTCAAATAATTTCCAGCAACTTTAAAATACTTTAAACCTCTCTTAAAAATATTCAAAGTTTGTTTTGAATATTAAAACTTCAAATACTAATACTTCCTAGCATAGTACTACTATACTAGTCATTAAAATCCATCAAACTCCCTTAACAACAACCTTTCTAAAATTCCAGCAGCATATAATTTATTAAAACTCTCTTTAAACATACTTAAACATGCTTAAATTCATAATTTAAATCAATTTCATAGTTTATAACATGCTACTATGATTTTCCAATCTCTTAAACCCTAAAAATCCATGCTTTGATATTTTAAAACTCAATCTAAATATAATAATCAAATCTGAAATTTTATTCTTTCAATACATAATTTATATAATCATAGATTCACCATTAAAACAGTAAATTAAAGCCTCTAATCATAATTAGTACTAAAACAAAACATAAAAACATAATCTTTAATCAAAACTTGAGGAGGAAGAAAAGAACAAACCAAAACAAGAAGGAAAAGAAGGAAGAAGGACGCCGACAGATGACGTGGCAGCAGCAGCCGGCTTCACGGTGGTCGGCGGTGGTTCGAAGTGAAGGAGGAAGGTTTCTTGTTGAAGAAGAAATCGTTTCTTGGAATAGAAGAAAGAAAACCGAGAGGAAGAACGTAATAGAGGGTGCCGGTTTTGAGGAGTGAGGAGAGAGAAAATAATGTGTGGGTAAAATATTTAGGTTCAAGGTATTTATATAGGTGCTTTTGGGCTTAGAAAAAGGCAATTGAGGCTTCAAATAGAGTTTGATGATGAATAGGAATAGTGATTGAACTCCTAACATCACTAGGATTAGTATTTGGGTTCCTCAATCCCATTTAAACTCATTTTCAAATCCAAATAGGTATTTCAAACATTTCAAGTACTTTCAAAGCACGACTTTAATAAATATTTGACTTGAATAAATTATTAAAACAATTCTTTTGACTTTCAAATAGTCAACCTTTGATGAAATAAATCATTAAAATGCTAAAATATATTAAAATATAAATAACTATATATTAAAATATATTTATAAAATTCACAAAAATACGGGGGATTACAGTCTACCCCTCTTAAAAGAAGTTTCGTCTCGAAACTTGACACGACAACTCACACCTTTTCAAAAGTTTTTCAACTCAACTCCTATTGGAGAAATACTTGTGCCACCAATGTGCACTCTTTTGCCAACTTAAAATCACTTGTGTTACTAATGTTTTCTTATGCGGATAATCTATTTATTTTGCACTAAACATGTGCAAATCGCCAAAACAAGCATAAAATGCATAAAAATACCATGAAAATAGGTAAAAAGCGCGAAATTTTATCGCATTCTACCCCCCTTAAAGAAAACGAGTTACGCCCTCGTAACTCACCTCAAGGAATAAATCTGGATACTTCTTCTTCATTTCAGCTTCAGCTTCCCACGTTGCCTCTTCGGACTCATGGTTCGACCAAAGCACTTTCACGATATTGACATCCTTATTGCGTGTACTACGCACCTTCTTATCAAGAATTTTCACAAGCCTTTTCTCATATGTGAGGCTACTATCAATCTGGATCCTCTCAGGCTCCAAGACATGACGCTCATCAGGGATATAACGCTTGAGTTGGGAAATATGAAATACATCGTGCATCTTCTCAAACTCCATTGGCAAAGCCACCTATAAGCTACCTTCCCAATTCTTTGCAGAATCTCATATGGACCTACATATTTGGCACTCAATTTGCCCTTTTTCCCAAATCTCATCACACCCTTAGTTGGTGATACTTTCAGAAACACTTTACCACCTACTTCGAAATCATCTTCCCTTCGCTTCAAGTTGGCATAACTCTTTTGCCTATCTTGAGCAGCTTGAATTCTAGCCTGAATCAACTTAACATTCTTGACAGCCTCCTCAATGAACTCTGTCCCCAATACTATGTTCTCACTAAAATCGTTCCAGCAAATGGGACTTCGACACTTTCTACCATATAATGCCTCAAAAGGTGCTATCTTAATACTCGCATGATAACTATTGTTGTATGAAAACTCAATCAAATTTAATTGGTCTTCCCAACTGCCCTGAAAATCAATAGCACAGGCTCTCAACATATCTTCCATAGTTTGGTTAGTCCTCTCAGTCTGACCATCAGTCGCAGGGTGAAAGGCAGTACTCATTTTCAATGTTGTCCCAAGATTTAACTAGACCTTTTGCCAAAATTTCGAGAGGAATCTCGAATCACGATCTGAAATAATATCAGTTGGAACCCCATGCAATCTCACTACATGCTTAACATACGTCTTCGCAAGTTGCTTCTTCTTCCGTGTCTCATTGACTGGAATGAACACGGCCGACTTCGTCAGATGGTCCACAATAACCCAAATAGTATCATTGCCATTCCTTGTTCTAGGCAAAGCAGTCACAAAATCCATTGAAATGGAATCCCACTTCCATCCTGGAACCTCTAAGGATTGAACCTTCCCCATGGGTCACTTATGATCTATTTTGACTTTTTGACAGGTTAGACACTTGGACATGAACTCGGCAACCTCACGCTTCATTTTTGGCCACCAATAGATCTGCTTAAGGTCCTTATACAGCTTGTCACCCCCAGGGTGCACAGAGTACGGTGTATTATGGCCCTCATCCATAAGACGTCTCTTAAGCTCATCACATTTCTGTGGTACACATCACCTCCCCTTAAACCTCAGACTACTATCATCATGGATTTTGAAACCAACTTCCTTACTTTGGCCCATCTTTTCCTTAATTTTCTCTAGGTGTTCATCCCCAACTTGACCTTCTTTGATCTCGTCGAGAATTGACAACCCCAACGATAAAGCACTCGATCTTGCCTCGATCTCCCCAAGATTCAAGATTTCTAGGCTAAGTCTCTGCATATCTCGACATAACTCCTTAGGAATTACCAAGGCATTCCTGCTATGGCTCGACTTTCTACTCAATGCATCCGCAACTACATTTGCTTTCCCCTCATGATACTGGATGTCTAAGTCTTAATCCTTTATCAACTCTAACCATCTTCTCTGTCTCATATTGAGGTCTTTCTGGGTGAAAATATACTTCAAACTTTTATGGTCGGTAAAGATCTTACAGGTTACCCCATACAGATAATGTCTCCAAATCTTCAAGGCGAACACAATAGCAGCTAGCTCTAGGTGATGGGTATGGTAATTAGCCTCATAAGGTTTCAAATGATGCAACGCATATGCGATCACCTTCCCATTCTGCTGTAACACACATCCCAAACCATTCTTTGAAGCATCACTATACACCTCAAATCCCTCATTCCCATCAGGCAGGGTCAAAACAGGTGCGGAGGTCAAACGTTCTTTTAAATTTGAAATTCACTCCACTCGAATTTTGACTCCTTTTTCATCAAATTGGTCATGGGCCTCGCTATCTTCGAGAAATCTCTCACAAATCTTCTATAATAGCCAGCTAGACCTAGGAAGCTTCGAATATCAGACACATTCTTTGGAGTTGGCCACTCACTCACAGCTTGAATCTTAGCAGGATCTACAGAGACTCCTTCCTTAGACACATAGTGACCCAAAAATGCTACTTTCTCCAAACGAAACTCACACTTAGAGAACTTGGCATACGATTGATTCTTCCTAAGCGTCTCCAATATAATCCTCAAGTGCTCATCATACTCTTTTTCATTCTTCGAATACATCAGAATATCATCAAGGAATACAACCACGAACTTATCTAGGAACTCATGGAAAATTCTATTCATCAAATCCATAAATATGGCAGGTGCATTGGTTAGCCCAAACGGCATTACCGTAAACTCATAGCGACCATAACAAGTCCTAAACGTAGTCCTAGGTATATCCTTATCAGCTATCCTCAACTGCTGATACCCCGAACGTAAACAATCTTCGAGAACACGCTCGCTCTATTCAATTGATCGAATAGGTCATCTATCCTAGGCAAAGGATACTTGTTCTTGATGGTTACATTATTCAATTCCCTATAATCGATAGACAACCTCATACTCCCATCTTTCTTTTTAACAAACAACACAGGAGCTCCTCAAGGTGATGCACTAGGCCTAATATAACCTTTATCGAACAGCTCATGCAACTGCGTCTTCAATTCACTCATCTCAAGGGGTGCCATTCTATAGGGTGCCTTAGATATAGGTGCAGTACTAGGAACTAAGTCTATGGTGAACTCAACGGCTCTTGCAGGCGGCATACCAGAAATCACACTTGGAAACACATCTATAAACTCATTCACAATTGGTATATCCTCAATCTTCAATCCAACCTCTTCACTTCCGAGCTGCTAGCTAATCACACTTAACGTCCATAAACCTCAATTTACACTTAATAAACCTCGAATTATATTATCTTGCACACTACAGAGAAACAACTCACGTCCCTTCTTCACCAACTTCTTCACTTGCATTGCAGAACTGACCCCAAAATTCTTAGGCTTCCCAAAACGTCAATACGAAGTTAACTTCCTCAAAGGACTCTCAATACTACTTTCTGAGTTTCACAGTCTATTTTGGCCTTATAGAAACCTAACAAATTCATCCCAAGAATAACATATAGGTCTCCCATATTAGACTCTATCAAATTAGAAGGAAATACACAGCCTCTAATCTTCAGAGGCAAATCTTTGAACAACTTGATACACATTATGACTTCTCCAGTAGGTATACTTATGGGCAGGTCAATTACTTCAAAGTCTACTAATCCCAAACTTTTAATAACGGATGACGAAATAAACAAACAGGTCGCAAGATCCCCTTTACAGTCTCTACCAGGATGGTTCTTACTACATAAACTTCTTACAGTTGTAACTCCTCTCAGACTGGCCCTTATTATTCAAGTCTTGACCATTTCCTTCCTTGGAAATTTCCATTCCCATTTCTATTCCTCTTTAAGTTCTCTTGATTTCCTCCAGCATTAAAATCCTTTCTTTTCTCCCACTACAACATTCTTTTTATCACGCCTCAATTGAAGACCATAAATGTGGGTTGCTCTTCCATACACAACATCTAAGGACACGAAGATCTCATCACCTAACCCCGATTGGATTTCCTCTGTCAAACCTTGCTCAAATCTTTGAGCCTTTAGCTCTTAAGTGTCAACTACCTCAGGTGCAGACCTCGACAACTATGAACTTACTATAGTACTCAGAGATAGTCATACTCCCCATCCTAAGGTTTATGAACTCCCGAGCCTTTTGTTTTATCATATTAGCAGGGTAAAGTTTTCCTCTTAAAGAAGCAATAAAGGAATCCCAATTAAACCCTTCCACAACATTAAGTCTATTTCCATTTTCTTTCCACCATAAGTCAATCTCATCTTTCAAACACAATATAGCTTAACCTACCTTACTGCTTCAAAAATCTTTTCAAACACCCTAATCCAACTTTCTAAGAAGGTAGGGTCAGCTTGCCCCTTAAAGTATGGTGGTTTAACTTTGGCTAATCTTTCAAACATGTCCCAGCAGGATCGGGACGCTCAGCTCTTTCACAAGTCAAATTCTCCGCCAATAGGCGAGTAGCAGAAGCTAAATCGTTATCGTTGTTAGCCATTTTACTACGCGACCTAAAGTTTTAACGTAACTCTACTCTAGGTTTCGATGCATAACTTACATGCCATTCTCTATGAAGGCAACATTTGATTTGACCATAAAGATCGCATCAACATACAATTTCTCATGAAGTTATAATAATATCACATAACAAATCATCATGGAACATATAATCATTCATGAAAACATTCACATCAAGAATAACACATGTGAGGATAAAATTTAATCACAATAATAAGATAAAATAAAATATTCCCATTCACGTGCCAAAATAAATTCTTGCTCACTTGAGTAACTAAATCTTTACTTTTATTCCTCAAACGATAATAATAATAATATTTTTCCAATCCAAAATAACCAATTTATTCCTCGACAATATCAAGATGTTAAAGAAGGAAATTTAAACTATTGTAGCTTAGCTACTTATTCAACTACTAACCTTAGAACCTAAATAAATACTCTATGGAGTTACATTATCATTCCTATCCTTATTTTCTTTATACTTTTATGGAGTAAACATTTCATCCTCACAGTTTCCAGAGTCTCCACTATAATAATAATAATAACCTAGATTTCTAGGTCTAGTAGATCTTCGAATCCTTTTGGGTTGATGACCATCCTCATCCAACTCTGAATCACTCACATCACTCAGATAAGATCTCCAAGTAATACTATAGATGTCCTTTTAGGTTTGCCCTCTAGTATGATCAAACTCCTGAATAACCTCATCATTGCTATCAGGAATGTTTACTTTCACAACACAACACATAATGATCTCTAGGCTGGTGTAGCTCTCACTATCAGACTCTCCATCATAGTCATCATCACTCAACACAATAGGGTTGTAGTAGCTTCCTACTCTAGTATCTACTCTTTTAGACATGACTAGGAATCTATAACAATAAATTTAACTTTTATAAGTAATTGATACTCTCACTTAACGTTTAATCCCAACAATCAACAATAACAAGAATAACCCACAACATAAAGTATATAAACAACATAAATAGTTAGCAGGGAACAAAAATATAATCATGCTGAACTAATATTTAATGCAGACATATAATATTTCTATCCTATATGCCCTTTTTATACTACCCATTTCTCACAAAATAATAACATAACTAGAGTATTGAAAATAATTTAAATAAAAATAAATTTTTTTTTTCGAATTCGAAGAAACCGAAAAAAAAATTTGTGGTTCGAAAATTTCGAACCTAATAAGGAAAAAAAAAAATTTCGCATACCAAAAAAAATAAAATTTCGGACCCTAAAAAAAATTTAAATTCGAATGCGAAATTCTATCGCAATCGTGAAAAAGAATTTTCGAAGGTAATTTGAATACCATGATGAAGTAGGAGCTCAATTCTAAGAAATTCATTTTAAGTAACTAGCTAGTTAGGCGCCTAAAGACTTAAAGTTGGCACGAAAGGCGAATAAAAACCTAAAGCTCCTAGATACCACTTTGTAACACCCTGACAATTCTCTCTTTTCTAAAATACCTTTTTACTATAAAGCATAGAGAATTATCAAAGTATTATCGCTCATGTGAAAACGTATCGGCTTATTCAGAATTTTGCAGCGGAAAACAATAATAATAACTTTATAAATAAACTTAGTCAACAATAAAGTCAACTCCAAAACAACCAACAATCAAGTCAACCTTAAAACCAAATTTAACCAACTATAAAATGTTTAACTCAAAAGTACAGAATAAAATCTACACAAGCTCTACACAATCCCGATCACAATGACCCATCATCTTCGAACCTGTTAGATGGACTATGCATTATTGATCCCTAGAAACTGCTCACCAAAATGGGTCATCACAGGATCAATAAGGCAAAGCCATGATCAACATACACAACAAAAGCACGTAATCAGCAAAGCTGAGTACTACATACCAAACAAGTAAACAATCCTAACATGATACTGTAGACACATAATCGTGTCTCCCCATTTAAGGGTCCAATGATGAAATATACCGCGGTCTTAGTTGGCATGACCCAATGGAGAAGCAGTCCGAATAACCAGGCAATGTGTGTTTTAAAATAATATTATAAAAGCCCAATTAATCATTCATGATGATTAATTGTAAGTTCAACCCGTGAAATGCTTTCTAAAGTCCATTTTAAAAGCCCAACTGAATATTTATTATTCATGAATATTTTTCTAATATTTATTGTTTTGATAAATATTTTCCAAAAAGCTTTTATTATTATCTTTTACCCATAAAACAAATTATCAACCCGGAAAATCCGATCTCCGGATTTTTCGGGATAAAAAAGACATCTTAAAAGCACACGTAACATTAAAAAAGGAATATTCTCGAATATCCCGGATTTAAGCCGGACGCGGCGGCTGCTCTCAGCGCGCCACGTGCGTCCAGCACATTGGCCGTATTGCGTCAAGCACTCCAATGAGCGCCTAACACCTGGACTTGTGACTCACACAGAGTCCTGCGCTTAGCGCAAGTCTTGTGTGAAACGCTACATAAAAATTTATCTTTTCAAAAACGCGTTTCCATGTGCAATGTTTTAATTGGACGGACCACGTCAGGAGGCCAACCTGCGCCTGACGCGTGTCCTCGTGTCTGCCACGTAGGGTTGCGCTAGGCGCAGGGTGTGCGTCAGACGCACGCGCTTGTTTGCCTATAAATACAGGCTGATTTCCCGAATCAAAGGGAGCTTCGATTTTATTATTTTACGCACTCAAATACTCTAAAAAAAAACTCCGAAACACACTTCGAATACAAAACGCTTTTGATTTCCTACATTGATTCTGGTTCCTGATTCTACTTTATTCCTGGTTTCAAGATTGCTTCAGGTCACTACGCTCTTCGATCTAAACCGCATAGGTAGAATCCTGAGGGCTCTTGAATAATCATATTTATTTCATTGAAGTTACTAACTCTTTTCTTGTCATGATGTAGATTTTTAATTAATAACCGTGGTCCTTTTGTAAATTCTAACCTCTTTCCTTATATTTTCTGTATATAATGTTCATATTATTACGATTGTCTTGAATGCCTGTTTATCACCCACATGTTATTATGCTAAAACAAGACCTAAAGAACTGTTCTAATTAATTCAGATAATTTGGACAACCTATTAGGAACCTTGTAAAATGATTGCTTAATAACTGATCACTAAATAATTAGTCTTTTGTGTGTTTCTTGAACCCATCTAGATTAATTATTTTAGGGTGTATTAAAATATTGTTTGATTGTTCTATTGCATAAAATCTGCTGTGAATTGCTATTTAGTAGAGGCCAGCAATGGGCAATATAGTTCCTGACTATATTGTACCCTCACCCCCGAACTCACTTTTTGGTTTCTGACCATCTATGGAGTCATGACGGGGAAATCTACATTGGATAAGTCCCTAAGATGTCCCTTCCGTTTGAATCCAATTAGGTTTACGATTCTTCCTCTAAAGAATTGTTGGCGACTTCAAAACATATTTTCAATAAAACCTTAACAATGGGGTAGTCAAATAAACGCGCACACACCGCGTGTAGGCATTAAAGGAATTCAAAAATCCTACGCCTACAATTTGGCGACTCCACTAGGGAGGATTTTAAAAAATTAATTTTTTTAAATGAGTGGGTGACACTTGAAAAATATAATTCACTCTTATTTTTATGCCTTAGAATGATATACTGTTTTGCATTTGCATGGGTATTACCCATCATAAGGACAATCTACCTTGCCTCATTAACTCATGTTCTATGTGTGAGGTCACCCCTGGGGGGTTCGCGCTTTGTCATTGTTCACTTGTTCCTGAATTGAGATTGGAGTGCGTCTTACACGTGGCCACCTCTTTAAGCAGGGGTACGAAGCGTGGGATCAATCTCTTAGTCATAGACCCTTTTCAGCCTTAACCTAAACCTGACCAATAGTTGAATGTAGAACTGGACTTTAGGTTGAGAACTTCTGCATCCATGTTACTTGACATTTATGTGTGACTGCATTTTTCACTTGATCATATTTTATTAACATGTTGATATGTATTGCGCCTAAAACTAATACCCTTCGCGTCTAAAAAAACCTGTCGTTGTTTTGCCGAACACTTGCCAAATTACCAATAGGCATGCCGTTGGGTATTACACCAAACGCATTCAGTTGCGCCTGGCGCAATGCCCCTGCGCCAGACGCAATGACTGTGAGCCACGCACATATGTTGCGTGACAAGCAATCTTTTCGTCCCATGCAAATTGGTCTTCTGACCATTGATCACGCCAAGAAATTGCATCAATTAGTATGTCCTAAACTTAGTGTGTCTTAAGTTTTTTTTTTTAATTAGTGCGGTCTTCGCGTCTCGAAATGATACCAGATTTATCAAAACATCGCCTAAACTGTCACGAACATAAGAGTAGATCCAGCACGTCAGACGGATGAGGCTACGCCTACCGCTATTGGTCTGCGCCAGATGCACGCTTTGCGTCACACGCAAATTTGCTGTGTGGCGTATTGTTGTGCATCTCTCGTTTTCCGTCACTTTAGGCAATGTGGTGATCAATTCCGTATGATACTTCGTGCAGTTGAGTCATTGACTATTCAAACCATCTCATTGTTTCACTTCACCTAAAACACAAAAAAACGAGTCCTTGTTTTAGAGTTCTATCATTATCAGGTCTCATCTAGGTCATATTTTGTTTTTTTTGGAGAAAGTTGGATATTCCTATCCTGCCAACAACTTATCCCATCTTAATAAAAAAAAAAATTTTTTTTTCCAAAATTGCATTTTGATTGAAGATAAACTCTTGCCAATATATCATTATCCATTCTCCTCCACAAAATAAAGTCCATAACGACCAATATATCATTATCCATTTTTTCCCCACAAAATAAAATCCATAATGTCCAATATATCATTATCCATTCTCCTCCACAAAATAAATTCATACGTCATCCATAACATAAATTTCCTTCCATAAATGTCCCCTCCTTTTGGCAGGAGTTTTGAACGAATTAAAATGGTATTTTCGAAAATATTTTCATTTTTTACCTTATCCATTTTTTTGGAGTGCGTCCTAAGTCAATGTGTCCTTGTCAAACAGATTAGTTGAGAGAACAGTCTCGATAGGTCGTCCACGTGCGCGAAAGGCTAGATCTGTTCCACCGGCTAAAGAGCAGTCAACTGTTGAAACAACAATGGGTGACGAAAAGGTTACTGAGTTGACCAACATCATCGAATGAATGGCTAAGAACTTGGAGGAGGTCACTCTCCGTCTGCACCAAGTTGAAAGTGGTGAAAATACTGTATTCGCCAAACAAATGGAAAATGTTGTCCAAAAGGTCACCAATAAGGAGTCCTACTTTGATTTGGATGAGAACAACAAATTCAAAGGAAAACTACCTGAAAAGTTTTCCACAAGTGACTTTCCTAAGTTCAAACCTACTGACAATCCCAAGTATCACTTGAGGAATTTCAAGGCCACTATGATCATTAAGTCTGTGGACCCTGAACTTTATCCAACGATATTCCCATTGTCGTTGGACCCTGCCTGCCAAAACTGGTTCTACTCCCTGGACCCCGAACATGTTGAAACATGGGGTGATATCACTAGAGAGTTCATGAAACAATATGAACATAACACTGTAATCCAAACCTCACTAAGGGAATTGGAAGTGTTAAAGCAAGATAGCAATGAAGGCTTTACCACCTACTTTAATAGGTGGAGAGAAAAGTCTGCTTGTATGGTCTCCAGACCTGCTGACAAGGATCTCGTCCGCATCTTTGTTAACAACTTGTTACCCAAGTACAAAACTCATCTCAAATACTTGGGTATCGATAATTTCACCAAGCTATATGACATAGGTGTGCAAATTGAAGACGATCTGTTGAAAAATGCCCAAAATGACAACAATCATTATAAGGGCAATAATAACAACAAGAAGAATGATTACGGATCCACTTCCAAAGGTGGAGAGGTAAACCTTCTTGAGGCACCCCAAAAATCCTTCCAGAGGAACATGAGAAGGATGTTCACTCCAATAGGCATGTCATATGCCACTGCTTTTGATCGCCTCAATTCAAAGGGCGCTCTTGATCCCATCGGACCAACTCCTGATCCAGAAGAGCATAATTAAAGATCGAGTTGGGACAAGAACACTTATTGCAAATACCATAGGGGAAACGGTCACAAGACAGAAGACTGCTTCAGGCTGAAGAATGCCATTCAAGACATGATTGACGAAGGTAGACTCCCCATTCCTCTTGCGGGGAAGAAGCCTAATAATCAAGATAGACCATTAAACAAGGTTCTGGCTATCTCTGAGGATCAGTACTCCTATGATCCATTTCTCTTGATTACACCAATAGGGGATCCTGTCCCCGCTATCATTGTTGCTAGCACCTCACCAGATATTAATGGTATCTGGGATAGTGATGAAGAAGACGAGTTTGCCACAGAAGAAAGTGACTATATACGGGGAACATATGACGATGATGAAGTCATTAGCCCTAAAACTGATCGCTTTACTTTGGCAATGGATTGGTACAAAAATGATGAGGAGGCGGTACGCGTACTTACTCGAACTGGAAGGTTCGCTCAGCCTGTTCAGGATCCTCCCACATCGTCTGCATCTCATGAAGGAGTTCTTCCCAAAGAGAACTCTCTCATTCAACAGCTCATGAAAACAAAAGCTGATGTTAACATTTGGCAGTTGATAGCCTCTTCTCATGGGCATCGCATGGCATTATTAAATGCCCTCCCCAAGATGAATGTGTCATCTGACACTTCTCCTGAAGGATTGGTCAATTTCCTGACTGCTGATAATTACCTAATCCGAGGAAACACTATTTCCTTTACTGATGATGACCTTCCTTTTGATGGAAGTAAACACAACAAAGCCCTACATCTCACTGTAGCATGTGTGGGTATGAATGTCCCAATGACATTAGTAGACAACGAATTTGCCATCAACGTACGTCCATTGCGAACTGCGCGCGGCCTAGGTTTCAAAGATGAGGATTTCAGTCCCTCTCACTAAGGCATCCGAGCATACGACAATTCTCGTCGTCAATCCTTGGGAACTATAGCCCTAAACATCTCTGCAGGGGTTATAGAAAAGCGCACGATTTTTCAGGTCATTGACATCAAGGTCTCATTCAACTTACTTTTAGGACGACCATGGCTTCATGAGCTTGGTGCAGTCCCGTCTTCCTTGCATCAAAAGGTTAAGATGATGGTGGATGGCATTCCCATAACTCTTGATTCCTCTACAATGAAGGTACAAGTAATAGACAAACCTCTCATCCACATAGACCATGATGATAAGGATGAAGATCTTCGAGGATTCGTTCCCGAAGAAGTAGCCCTCGTTGAAGAGGATTTAGCGCCATTTGATTTTGATTGCTTCTCCAATCTAGCAGTCAACTACATCATGCGCAAGAAGGGATATTTCCCAGGCATGTCACTGGGTAATAAGAAGTCTAGAGCACCTCCTGTCACTGACTCTAAGTCAGTAGAAACTTTGTTTGGCTTAGGATACAAGCCTACCAGGAAGGAGCTCGCAGAACGTATTGCACAACGCATAGCATATCACAATAATAAGGACAAGGACAATATCCTTTTTCCTCCCTATTAACCCAATTTGAATGGGCAATTTCTAAGGGAAGGAGAAGATTATCCTTGCTAAGAATTCCCTGAACCATTATGTCAGGCTCAGGAGGGAGTGATCTACCCCGGATTTGAAGTATTTCTGGACTGTCATTTTTTGGAAGAAGGGATTCATGATCCCCAAATTAATTAAACAGTTCACTGAAGACTGTTTAGATTACAAGGCATTGGGACTTCTATTCTTTCAAGAACGAGTTAAATGCCCAAATGATACCGCTCATATCCAGGCTGTGCTACAAAATGAAGGCTTCGACCCTACCATGCTGATCACTCCTGCAAATGGCATTATGCAAGGATGGAGAAAGACTATCAAGTTGGCTACTCCAAACGGAAAGAAGATGATCTTCACCACCGGGGAAGGACCAATGTTTGAAGAGTCCAAGTCATCCGAGTCAGAGTCTGAGTCTGAATCTGAGTCTATTAAGTCTAGTATCCCGGTTGGGACTATTTCTAAGCCTGTTAATTCTAGTGTTCAAGTAGAGTCTTTAGTTTTTGCTGAGTCATTGTTCAATTCTATGATTTCCGATTTCAATAATATGAACTCATTTGCTTATGACTTGTGCAATATCTCTACTTCCTACTCTCCTTCTCCTTCTGATTGCAACAATGAATCTGAAAAAGAAATAATTAAAGCGGTGGAAGAACATGAAAATAAAACTCCAATCATTGAGGAAACAAAAAAAAATTAATCTTTCAAATGATAATGAACCAAAGGAGGTACGAATTGGATTAACTTTAAGCGAGTACGAACGCACTCAATTAATCAAAACGTTTGTTGAATATATCGACGTATTCGCATGGTCCTACCAGGACATGCCAGGCATTGATCGCGAAATTGCTCAGCATACCATTCCCCTAATCGAAGGAATGAAGCCTGTCAAACAAAAGTTGCGCAGAATGAAGCCAGATGTAGCTCTCAAAAAATAAAGAGGAGGTCATTAAACAACTTAATGCAAGTTTTATAAAAGTCGCTAGCTACCCTGACTGGATTACTAATGTAGTGCCTATACCTAAAAAGGATGGGAGAGTTAGGATGTGCGTCGATTATAGATTCCTCAATAAAGCGAGTCCTAAAGATGGTTTTCCCTTACCTCACATAGACGTCCTAGTAGACAATACTGCCAACCATGCCCTTCTCTATTTTATGGACGGGTATGCAGGGTATAATCAGGTAAAAATGGCCGAGGAAGATATGGAAAAGACTACCTTCATCACACCGTGGGGAACCTTTTGCTATACCGTTATGCCTTTTGGATTAAAAAATGCTGGGGCCACCTATCAAAGAACCGCGACTACCCTTCTCCATGACATGATGCATAAAGAGGTAGAAGTTTACGTAGATGACATGATAGTTAAGTCCAAAGATAGAGAGGGACACCATACCGCACTTGAGAAGTTCTTCATGAGACTTTGCAAATACAACATGAGACTTAATCCACAAAAATGCGCCTTCGGGGTCACTTCGGGGAAACTCCTAGGTTATGTCATTAGTTCTAGAGGGATTGAAATTGACTCTACTAAAATAACGGCCATAATGAGCATGCCTCCGCCTAAGAATGAAAAACAAATCAGGGGCTTATTGGGTAAAATCCAGTACATTAGTAGATTCATCTCTAAACTGACTATGGTGTGTGAGCCCATCTTTAAAAAGCTTAAGAAAAGTGTCGCTGCCGAATGGGATGAGGATTGCCAAAAAGCCTTTGACAAAATCAAAGAATATTTATCCAACCCACCTGTCTTAGCACCTGCCTTACCTGACATACCTTTAAGGCTTTACTTGACTGTGACTAATACCGCGGCTGGGGCCATGTTGGCACTAAAGGTTGATGGGAAAGAATGTGCCATATACTACCTTAGTAAGAAGCTCTTAGACTACGAATCCCGTTACACCCCCTTAGAAAAGCTCTGTCTTGCACTAGTCTAGGCCACTAAGAAGCTTCGACATTATATGCTTACTCACACCATCCATATAGTGTCTCGACTGGACCCTCTTAAGTTCTTCTTCGAAAAGCCAGCCCTTAATGGAAGACTCTCCCGCTGGGTAGTAATGTTGGCCGAATTTGATTTAAAATTTATCCCTCATAAGTCCATCAAAGGCAACGCTGTTTCGGACTTTTTAGCAGAATTCCCTGTAGATGAATCTCGCGAAGAATATGAATTTCCTAACGAAGACCTTCTCATGACGGAAGACGAAAGTTGGGCACTATACTTCGATGGTGCATCCAACCAAAAGGGATGTGGCGTCGGGGTACTCCTGGTATCAGCAAAACGCGAACACACTCCTCTTTCTGTTAAACTCGACTTCGATGTTACTAATAATGCAGCCGAGTACGAAGCGTGTATCATAGGGCTCCAGGCTGCAGTGTCCCTCGACATCAAGAAATTAAGAGTATATGGTAATTCATCTTTGATCATTAATCAAATCTCAAAAAGATGGAAGGTTCGAAATGAAAGCCTTTTGCAATATGAAACTCATCTAGAAACCATTGCTGAACAAATCCCTGAAATACAATACACATACCTTCCACGAGAAGAAAACCAATTTGCTGACGCTTTGGCCCGCATAGCCTCTATGATTAGGAACCATCGTACCATGCCAGAAATGCCCCTTATCATTGAGAGACGGCAAGAGCCGGCTTACGTTCACGCCTTAGACACTGAGCCATATCCTATCCCTTTTGAACCATGGTTTATTGATATTCTCAACTATTTGACAAAAACATAATACCCACCTGGAGCTTCAACAAGAGCCCTGCGTGCCTTAAGGCTCTTGGCCTCCCAATATGTCGAGTATAACGGGACGCTGTACAAAAGAACACCACAAGGTGTGCACCTGCTCTGTATTGATAAACCTGATACCACAACGGTCATGGATCAAGTCCATAGCGGAATTTGTGGCACACACATGAACGGCCGCATGTTAGCTCAAAAAATCATTCGCTTAGGCTATTATTGGACCTCAATGGAGAAAGATTGTTACCTTTATGCCAAAACCTGTCCAAAATGCCAATTATGCGCTAAACTGCAACATGTCCCACCTTCTTTGTTATATACCTTCACTTCACCTTGGCCATTTTCAACCTGGGGTATTGACATTATTGGTAAAATAACGCCACATGGTACTAGGGGGCATGAATTCATCCTTGTGGCCATAAATTACTTCACTAAATGGGTAGAAGCAGCATCCAATGCTAAGCTGACAGCCAAACATGTCGTTGCCTTCTTAGAAAAGACCATAATTTGCCGCTATGGAGTACCCCATGAGGTCATCAGTGACCAAGGTACCCATTTCCAAGCTGAATGCGAACAACTCCTTGAGAAATATAGCATCAAACACCATCGCTCTTCCCCATATAGACCCCAGGCCAATGGTGTTGTGGAGGCTGCTAACAAAAATATCAAGGTTATTATACAGAAAATGACCGAAAATTATAAAGATTGGCCCGATAAGCTACACTTCGCCTTATGGGGATACCGCACTTCTATCCGAACATCTATCGGAGCTACACCTTATTCTCTTGTCTATGGCGTAGAAGTTGTTCAACCGGTTGAATTAGAAATACCATCCATACGCATTGTCCTAGAAAGTCAAATTCCTGAAGCTGACTGGGTCAATGCTAGATTCGAAGAGCTCATTTTACTCGATGAACGACAATTAGCTGCCTTGCATCATGTGCAAGTTTATCAAAATCGTATTGCAAGATCTTTGAATAAGAAGGTCACACCCTGAAATATTAAAGAGGGCAACTTAGTGCTCAAAGCATTAAGGAAAAATGTGTTAGATCCTTGAGGTAAATTTAGACCTACTTGGGTCGGACCATACATTGTAAAGACAATCCTATCTGGAGGAGCAACTCAACTCATTGACACGGACGACACTAAATTTCATAATCTAACCAATCTTGATCAACTCAAGAAATTTTATGTGTAAAACACAACCAATTCTTTGATTGGTATTAGTTATCCAATGTTTTTTTAAGCATGAACTACGTGAAGCCTAATTCCTATTTGGATACGTAGGCAACCTTGTACAAGGTTCGGCCCCCCTCATTAACCAAAACCTCCTGCGGTACAAAAATAAAAATTAATAGTATGGTTAACTGCACTAGAAGCTACAATGTTGCGCCTAGCGCTGTGCAGTGCGCCAGACGCACATTGTCGCGTCTAGCGCACTAACCCTTCGAACGTTTTTCTGGCATTCGTTAAGATGCTCAAATACAACGATATTTTGCGACATATTTAGACTCACTTCGGTCTACATAATAATAATCTTTGTTTTTATTCAAATTGCTAAATGAAATTAAAACATGAAACATAAGTTATCACTACACTATAAAATAACTATATATGTGGCATGAAAGCCTTATTAAAATCAATAAATCACCATAAAAACATAAACATTGCAGACATTGTTGCAATCAATCATTCTTTTCTTTCCCCTTCTCAGACTTTTACCCCATGGTAGAAGTTTCTCCCTTTTCCATCTATAGTTTTGGTCTAGGAGCCTTCCTTTTTTCCCAGTACACCACAGGTTCCTTCCCCTTGCCGGTAAAAGTGTCTGTCTGTTGAGTCACCTTCCCTGTGTCGGCCCGTTCCCTGATTACTACGCCCCCTAAGCGCAATCTTCTCTTTGTAGGAGGCATCCGCGGCCCAAGTCGTTCCAGCGCTGGTGCTACCTTTGGACCTAAACGTTTCTTCACATAGGAAGTTTTAGTAACAGGCTTTTGGCTGCTCTTCCCTGCAGATGAGTGTCCAACTAGCCTCTTGCCCCTGTTATCCAAAGTCTCACAAGTCTTCCCCACAGTTCGGGGAATAAACTTCCGCTTCTTTGTCACCTCGGCGGACTCCTTCACCCTCATCTCTTTTCTCACAGTAGGGTCCCTAGTCAGCATCCATACAATATAGCTCTTAGACACCTTCTCACACTCTATTCTTTCCTGAGTATACCAAAGTGGGCGCTCTCCCCAATGTTTCTCCCACCTCTTAATTCCACTGCATGTCAGACCATATATTCTGGGAGCAATAGTATCGTCAGCAGGGATCACTTGGCGGTATTCATATTGTCTCAACACCCTTGACGAAAAATAAAAGGTCATGGTATACAGACTACACAACCTCACATAGGGTGAATCATCACGAATCCCTACCATGGACCCAATCCTCCACCATGGCACTACCCATCTAACACTCAGCTCATCATCCCCAAAGAAATAGGTCCAGTCTTCAAACGATTTCTTCGTGAAGATTTTCTTCTGGCCGATGAAACTCTTCTTATTATATCTCTCCATATTTTCAGGAGGATCAATCAACCTCAAATGTTCCATCAGCCAGATCTGCAGCAACAAATAAAATATATATTATTATTGCTTCCTGTCGAGTAATAATACATATACACTATTTCACTATTGCTTCTCAAAGAGTAATAATACGAGCACGACCTTTATCGCTTCATGACGAGTGATAATAAATAACAACCTCATATTACTTCCCATAGAGTAATAATAAGAGTGTCCGTCAAAACCGCGCCTATTGCACGACGACGCGCCAAACGCGCCGACTGGCGCCAGACGTACCTGTCTGCGACCAGCGCACATTACTTTTTCATATTCTATTCGTTTTTTTTTTGTTTTTTTGTGGGATGTAATATCATAATTCCATTATTCAATACAGCCGTCATAGTCCGAAAAATTTATTACGTATTATTACTTCGCATAGAGTCACAATATGATTGAAAAAAAATATATTTCTTTGGTTCATGACTAAAAAATTATTACGTATTATTACTTCGCATAGAGTCATAATATGATCGAAAAAAAATATATTTCTTTGGTTCATGACTAAAAAAAAATAATATATTTTACCTGCAACAGTAGGGGGCTCCCTGAAATCTGCCCTTTTGGGTCCTTCTTCACAGCATCCAGACTGGAAATCATCTCCCCTACGCAGAGTGGCATTGTTGTCCTTCCTACCTCCAGTTGCTCCGCTATAGTAATCAAGGAAGCAAAACCAGTACCATTGTCCCCGTTCACAAACAGAAAACGACTAAGCAGGCAAAATATCAATGCCCGCATACGATATGTCTGCCTAGCCCTTTCAGTAGGAGGACTATACAATACAGCTAGCCTAGTCAAATTAACCCTCCTACCATACACGATTTCAGACATATTTTCTTCCAAACTAGGGACACAGGGTAATTAACTACAGGGCCATCCAATTATAGCACCAAATTCCTCAGGCAAAATCGTTAATTCGTGATTCCCAAAACAAAAACAATGATTGGTGACATCCCAAAAATTAACAGCTGCATACAGAAAATTATAGTCTAACTGAACAAACCTCAATGACGCTAATACATCCATATGCCGACTGCCGAACTCGTGTTTTTCAACAATAGTCAATGATGATAACTACCCACTTAGAGTCGGTTCAAAAGCCATGGCAAACAGTCAAAAGTAGCAACAAAGTATTACAGAGAAAAGTGCAAAGGAAAATATTGAACTCGTAATACTGAAAAAACGTACATATTCGCCTATTTATAACAACTTCGCTTCTCAACTCTAAACGAATTCAGACTTACCGTTCCAAACGGAAAACGTGTTATACGCTAAAGCTGCGCCTATCACACACTTGCGTGCCAGACGACGTAAACCCGCGCCCAGCGCAAGACCAGGCGCCAGGCGCCGCAAACGCGCGCTCAGCGTACAATTTCATTTCACATTTGCCGCCTCGGAGTATGATCTCTCACAAGATTTCGGGCCACTCCCCTTCCACTTCGGATAAAAAAACTGTTTTCTTACTTAATGTCCACATTTTCAGCCCATTTTTGTAAACCTACCCGCCCAAACCGTCTTCGCTCTCCTATTTTTATTTTCTTTTTTTTTGTTGGGAGAAGGTCGGCTACGCTCCATTCAAACTTGCTTTAAGCTGAGTCAGTTGCATTGCATTTATACATGGCATTTTAGAATACGAGTCACTGCTAACAAAGTCTCACTAATAAACATGAAAAAGAAACAACACCAATGGTCATAATGTTTGAACAAAAGACGCAATACATATCAACATAAAAAAAACATCGTAACAAAAGTGCAGGACACAGGTGAACACGAATAAAATAATGCAGACATCTAAGGGGAATAAGGATCCTACTCCCCCGAAGAGGAGTCCTCCGGTTCTTCAACCCGAACCCCGCTCGATTCGCCCACGTGATAACCAATCCTAGGCTGCATCAAGGGAGTCACTGGCTGAGTCGGCCGCGTCGAATGCAACTGCTGCATCCCCAACATCTACTGTTGCATCTGCAACATCTGCATCTGCTGCATCCGCATCTGCTCCATCCACATCGGAGAAGGCCCAGGGACTGAGTCAAGCCTGGGGTCCCCCCATAAAACCCATGCTGTCAATACCAAACTACCCAGTAAACGGGCCCGTCGGAGGCCTCTCGGACGTCGACTCTCGAGCAGTATGAGTCGAAAGCCTAGACTGGGTCGATACCCTCGCCTTAGGACGAGGCCCACTCTCCTGAGGGCGGCGCTGCACAAAATGTCACGAAGCATTAGCAAAAGGAATACAACATCAACAAATAAAACCAAAGTGCAATGGGTCAGTTTACCTGGCTATACGCGTCGCTGCGGCAGCAGGACATGCTCCTCTTCAGCTTGGCCATCCCATGCTTCAGTGAGTCGACCACTCGGAGAATCTGAACGACAGTCTCCTGAGGAACCTGGAAATAAACAATACATGAGTCACTACAAAGCAAGATGAATAATGAAAGTTCCTGACTTTCCACACTTACCGAGCTCACATGGGTCGGCATAGCAAGAACAACATGATGCTCTGCCTCTGGAGCAACATCGATCGTCTCCTCAACAGGCCCGGAATCTCCAGTATACCGGATTCTCAGATCCGGAACGAAAGAGATACGAGCCGCAGCAGCCTCCTGGCAAAAGCAAGAAAACAACAACATTCAATAGTTTGATCATGTCAAAGTAAACAGAAAACAAACAAACTCAATGTACATACCTCGTGGAACTTGACAGGAGGAGCCAAGCGAGGCAAAAGGACAGCTTGGTAATCACGATCACGAAAAACAAAGTCGTGATAGCTCACCCGAAGCGTCGCCCCTCCCTCGATAGCCTGAACGAGAGCAACCCTATCCATCATAGTAACGGGGGGGGCATGAGGCACCAGTAATAGCCTCGTCCCGTCATACTGACAGGTCACCCTCTCACCCAGATACCAAACAGGGTATGACTCTCCATAAAAAATGACTCTCTCGCGGGTCATAATGCGGGCCCTATGAGCCCAAGCTGGCATCTCCGGAAACGACGCCCAAGGATAAGAGGTAACCTGGAAAGCAAAGAAAAGTTAACACCTATTACATACACCCAAGGGACAAAATTGATTCACTACGATTACCTTGTCGCCTTTGACCCGCCGGATAGCCTTCCGGACACTCTCTACAGCACCGTACCGGGTCATCCCGCGCCCCACCCAGGATAAGCCGGCAGGAAATATAAGGTCACGAATTCTTTTCGGGGCCAATCCCGGAAAATACTCATACAACCAAATCAATAACAATAAAATTACCTTAGTGCTGATCAAGGTAACGAAACAAAAAAATAGACGATGTGTATAGTCATACCTCCAAAAGTCTCCATGGACCAAAAAGAGAGACTGGTCCACCATCACCCAATTGCCTGCAAGCAGTACGCATGTAGTACATGAGACAGCAATAGCCCAGCTCGGCCCAGTCATAGGTCGACACCTGAGACAACTCCCTCAAGGGATGCAGATATCGCGTCGAGACGCGCGATCCCCTATCAGTGCGCAACAGGCCACAGACAGCCAACCACAGCAGAATGCGTACCTTCTGCTCCTCAGTAGTCCCCTGAAGGGTGAGTCCTCTGGCCACTTTAGACCGGGGAGCATAAGACGCATTCGGAAGAAGCATATCGGCAATAGGGCCTATCAAACCTCGGACCACCGTCGACTTGAACGGCAACGATTCACCTATCGGCACCCGGACGTCGGTGAAAGACAAGCCGGAAATCAAGGAGAAATCCAGAGGAGTGATGGTCAACTCCCCACGACACATGTGAAACGAGTTGGTAGTATCCCATCACCACTCCATCAAACCTCGAACAACAATCTAAGAGGAATGAACCTCTCCCATACTCTCATAAACATCGAGAAAAGAGGACAGATCACTCTGCTCGATGAGGACAGCTCGATCTCGAACCTTTCGGACTTTCCTGAGCCAGGTAAAGTCAAAGGTCCCAAAATGACGAGTGTTACCCTCGTCCTGCAAATGTAAGAAGATTAATCAATCAAATGCCTAGGTTATCGTGTGAAATGAAGTCGGTATGATGTACAATACTCACGATGCCCGAGAGCGGACGGTGTGAAATATGATGCTCCAGATCAAAGTACAACTGGTCGGGAGTCCACCCCACGGCTTTCCACGCCCTCCTAGATCCGGAAGCTGCTCTACCTTCGTCCTCCCCGCCTGATTCTCCCGACGACATGCTAACCAGATTGAACATCACAAACGGAACTAAGAATCAAAGAGTTCCCGACTCTAAACTACCAGATTTCATGAATCGGTAATCAAAAAACAACACGCTTCAAAACGTCACTACATGAGATTCCCATAATCCATGTCACACATCAACAAACGTGCATTGCCTAAAGCATGATTTCTACCAGCTGAATTATCACACATTCAAAGTTCCCTAAGCATATTTCTAGGTTCCAAACTTAGAAACTACACTAATCTTGATTATGAGATCCATCATTCAAGAATCATCACACAGTCAAAGTTCCCAAAGCATGTTCCTAAGTTCCAAATTTAGAAGCTATGCTAATCTTGATTCCAAGATCCATCATCCGAGAATCATCACACATGCAAAGTTCCCCAAACATATTTCTAAGTTCCAGATTTTACATTAAACAATATAATTCTAGATTCATGATCTACAGAATTATTGAACAACAAACTCACATGAAACGAGTATCAAACTCGTGAAGAACAACAAAACGCCGGAAAATTCGTTGGAAACTTGCCGAAGCTCGTCGGAAACTTGCCGAAGACCCGCCAAAGATTCGCCGGACAATGTAGCCCAAACAGCTCACTTCGTCGGCCGTTCAAAAAAAAAACCGAAGTGAATGAGTGTCAAATCGCCCGAAATAAAAAAAAGGGGAAGGAAGAAGCAAGAAATACTTGAATCGCCCGAAAATCGCTGGAAAAATCACCGGAAAGCAGCCCGGAAAAGAGGTCAAAGACTTCGGAAATGTCGCACCCCAAGCCCTTCGAAAATCACTCAAAAAACGTCCAAAAATACCGCAAAAGTAATAATTAAGCAAAAATAATCACTCCTTCCAAGTAGATCTAAATAAATGCTCAAGAAATAAAGAGTTTCAAGCTTCAAAATGTTCAAAAATGGAGTTGGGTTGAGGAGAGAGAGAGAAATGAAAGAAAAATGGCGAAGAAGAAAGGAAATAGAGAAGAGATGCGTCGCCCGTTTCTTTTAGGTACACGTCAAGCGCAGGAATCAGCGTCTGGCGCAACATCCTATACGGCGCGCTTGGGGGCTTCTTAGCCAAGTGGGGCCCACACACCTAGTTCCGAATAATTTCAAATGTTCGTTACGACATTGCACACGATAATTCAACGAACTTTCAAATGTTGGCAAAAACGCAACCTTGCTACTCTATGAATCAACTACGGCAACAGCCTTGGAGCGGGACAATAGCTCAATACAACAGCCTTGGAGTGGGACAATAGCTCAGTACAACAGCCTTGGAGCGGGACAATAGCTCAGTCCAACAGCCTTGGAGCGGGACAATAGCTCATCACAACAGCCTTGGAGCGGGACAATAGCTCATTACAACAGCCTTAGAGCGGGACAATAGCTCATCACAATCGCCTTGGAGCGAGACAATAGCTCATTACAACAGCCTTGGAGCCGGACAATAGCTCATTACAATCGCCTTGGAGCGGGACAATAGCTCATTTCCGACATGAGCCGGACCATAATAGCTCATGACTCTTTTCCCATATATTGTTTCATTTTTACAAATTTACAATTATTTTGCGAATATGTTTCACCCATGCCCGTTCCTAAAGCTTTTGCTTGTTTTGCAGGTACTGGCACAAAAGAATGATTTTGGATTGCAGAGCATCTAGAATCATTCTCCGTCCCGACACGTATACTTTGACTTTCGATTTTACAAACCTCAGTCAAAGTGGGGGCTTCTGTAGACACATAATCGTGTCTCTCCATTTAAGGGTCCAATGATGAAATATATCGCGGTCTTAGTTGGCATGGCCCAATGGAGAAGCAGTCTGAATAACCAGGCAATGTGTGTTTTAAAATAATATTATAGAAGCCCAATTAATCATTCATGATGATTAATTGTAAGTTCAACCCGTGAAATACTTTCTAAAGTCCATTTTTAAAAGCCCAACTAAACATTTATTATTCATGAATATGTTTCTAATATTTATTGTTTTGATAAATATTTTCCTAAAAGCTTTTATTATTATCTTTTACCCATAAATCAGATTTTCAACCCGGAAAATTCGATCTCCGGATTTTTCGGGATAAAAAAGGCATCTTAAAAGCACGCGTAACATTAAAAAAGGAATATTCTCGAATATCCCGAATTTTGTGCTGGACGCAGCGGCTGCGCTCAGCGCGCCACGTGCGTCCAGCATATTGGCCGTATTGCGTCAAGCACTCCAATGAGCGCCTGACACCTGGACTTGTGACTCACACAGAGTCCTACGCCTAGCGCAAGCCTTGTGTGAGACGCAACATAAAAATTTATCTTTTCAAAAACGCGTTTCCATGTGAAATGTTTTAATTGGACGGACCACGTCAGGAGGCCAATCTGCGGTTGACGCGTATCCTCGCGTCTGCCACGTAGGCTTGCGCTAGGCGCAGGGTGTGCGTCAGACGCACGCGCTTGTTTGCCTATAAATACGGGCTGATTTCACGAATCAAAGGGAGCTTCGATTTTATTATTTTACGCACTCAAATACTCCAAAAAAAACCCCGAAACACACTTCGAATACAAAACGCTTTTGATCTCCTACATTGATTCTGGTTCCTGGTTTCAAGATTGCCTCGACTGAAGGTCACTACGCTCTTCGATCTAAACCGCATAGGTATAATCCTGAGGGCTCTTGAATAATCATATTTATTTCATTGAAGTTGCTAACTCTTTTCTTGTCATGATGTAGAATTTTAATTAATAACCGTGGTCCTTTTGTAAATTCTAACCTCTTTTCTTATATTTTATGTATATAATGTTCATATTATTACGATTGTCTTGCATGCATGTTTATCACCCACATGTTATTATGCTAAAACAAGACCTAAAGAATTGTTCTAATTAATTCAGATAATTTGGACAACCTATTAGGAACCTTGTAAAATGATTGCTTAATAACTGATCACTAAATAATTAGTCTTTTGTGTGTTTCTTGAACCCATCTAGATTAATTATTTTAGGGTGTATTAAAATATTGTTTGATTGTTCTATTGCATAAAATTGGCTGTGAATTGCTATTTAGTAGAGGCCAGCAATGGGCAATATAGTTCCTGACTATATTGTACCCTCACCCCCGAACTCACTTTTTGGTTCCTGACCATCTATGGAGTCATGACGGGAAATCTACATTGGATAAGTCCCCAAGATGTCTCTTCTGTTTCAATCCAATTAGGTTTATGATTCTTCCTCTAAAGAATTGTTGGCGACTTCAAAACATATTTTTAATAAAACCTTAACAATGGGGTAGTCAAATAAACGCGCTCACACCGCGTGTTGGTTGTTAAGGATTTAAAAAATCCTACACCTACATATACTAATAAATAATAGGCCGGAATGAATAATAACATAATAACTTGTAGATAACTTTTACTGAACTAAACTTAAACAATATTCTTATTACTTTAAATGGAATAGTCAATGGACCGAGTTGTCTCATATAAAACATTCTTCCCCTAGGAAGACGAAATACGGGCGCGACTCCGTATTCCAAAATGACCTACGATATCGAAAAACCTTTTAATAAAATAGGAACGGTGGTCAACCCGAAACCCAGAAAACGCCATAGGCTACCACCATGTACTCCAACTCCTAATTATCCAATACTTCAGATGTGCACCAGTCTAAAGTTATTGCTATCCAGTTTCACTTTACATGATATACCAATTTATTACTTGTTATGACTCACAAGCAACACAAATACTAAAATCATCAAACAATCACAATTCTCTTTTTATCTTAGGATTAGATAAGCGATCATACAACTCAACCATCTAAGATTACTTTCAACTTTAATCCAAACTTTCTTATTTGTTGAACCTAGCCAACAACCAAACTACCTTTCATAGGTAGAATATATCAACTTACCAGGTAAGGCCCTCGGTCCTTATAAAGCAGTGAAATTCAAAAAGGGAGCAATGATCGATCATGATCCAATACTAGTAACAATAAAGTCCCCAACCAACATGCTTGCATCAATCTTCCATACAAATATGATATATAAATCTCAGAATATAATCTCATAATCCACATGTTTACACCACAGCATAAAACATGCAAAATCCAACATAATAACTATCACATATGAACTCAACATAGTTCCTATACATGATACTACATAATTTTCTTCCTTAAATCATGATATTATCTCAATTAACACATAGGTATATACGTACCTTATGTAGACAAACTGGAATGCCACTTTAACCAACTTAAAAGTCGCCTAGAGAGAATTCTCCGCCTAAAATAACCAATATATATTTACAATCAATACTCAAATAATTTCCAGCAACTTTAAAATACTTTAAACCTCCCTTAAAAATATTCAAAATTTGTTTTTAACATTAAAACTTCAAATACTAATACTTCCTAGCATAGTACTACTATACTAGTCATTAAAATCCATCAAACTCCCTTAACAACAACCTTTCTAAAATTCCAGCAGCATATAATTTATTAAAACTCTCTTTAAACATACTTAAACATGCGTAAATTCATAATTTAAATAAATTTCATAGTTTATAACATGCTACTATGATTTTCCAATCTCTTAAACCCTAAATATCCATGCTTTGATATTTTAAAACTCAATCTAAATATAATAATCAAATTTGAAATTTTATTCTTTCAATACATAAATTTATATAATCATAAATTCACCATTAAAACACTAAATTAAAGCCTCTAATCATAATTAGTACTAAAACAAAACATAAAAACATAATCTTTAATCAAAACTTGAGGAGGAAGAAAAGAACAAACCAAAACAAGAAGGAAAAGAAGGAAGAAGGACGTCGGCAGATGGCGTGGCAGCAGCAGCAGCCGGCTTCACGGTGGTCGGCGGTGGTTCGAAGTGAAGGAGGAAGGTTTCTTGTTGAAGAAGAAACCGTTTCTTGGAATAGAAGAAAGAAAACCGAGAGGAAGAACGTAATAGAGGGCGCCGGTTTTGAGGAGTGAGGAGAGAGAAAATAATGTGTGGGTAAAATATTTGGGTTCAAGGTATTTATATAGGTGTTTCCCTTTTGGGCTTAGAAAAAGGCAATTGGGCTTCAAATAGAATTTGATGATGAATAGGAATAGTGATTGAACTCCTAACATCACTAGGATTAGTATTTGGGTTCCTTAATCCCATTTAAACTCTTTTTCAAATCCAAATAGGTATTTCAAACATTTTAAGTACTTTCAAATCACGACTTTAATAAATATTTGACTTGAATAAATTATTAAAACAATTCCTTTGACTTTCAAATAGTCAACCTTTGATGAAATAAATCATTAAAATGCTAAAATATATTAAACTATAAATAACTATATATTAAAATATATTTATAAAATTCACAAAAATACGGGGGATTACAGAACCTAAGAGGACTAGAATTTGAATTTTTATGTGCCACTCTACTTCTTCCCCCTTTTGTCATCATCAAAAACAATAAGTACCCAGCAGTACTCTAATAGTTCATCATGTACAACAATGTCAAAGCAGAGTAGCTCAAACACTCATCTAATAATACTAGCCATCCAAACATTATAATGAGCATATGAAGACTAGATTACAACACATAGTCATTAAAAATACACAAACTGAGTTCAAGATGAAGATAAGAAAAAGAGAAGAAAGCACAAAGAAAGATAAGTAAGAAAAGAAAAGATATAAACCAAAACATTTTATCACCAAAAAGGGATCGGTGATAAAAGGGAGTAACAACTAGTCACCATTGTTTTAATACAAACCAACCAAAAAATTTGTTTCATTAGATTAATTAGGGAAGGGGATTAGGGATTGGAGGGCTTGGAAGGCTTGGGGCGGACAAAGAAAGCACCGACCACAGAATCAATCTTCTCCCGAACAGCTGATTCTCCTTTCTGCACATTTGCGAGGATCTACTCCTACTGAAGATCAACAAGGGCAACCCTTGCTTCAAGACCTTGGACTCTAGTGTGAAGGAGAGACAGAGACTCCTGAATTGTATGCAGTATACCATGAAGACCAGTGGTGGAGAGAAGAGGAAAATCAACAGTTTTCGATCCTGAAGGAGCTTGATCCTCGTCAAGATCAATATGAACTGCTCCAGGACCTTGTTCCTTGGGAGTCTTGGTCTCAGCAATTCTCTTACTCTTACGCACAGACCTTGGTCCTTCAGCACTGACCTCCTCCTCTTACTTCCTCTTAATCCCAATTTCAACCTTCCCCTTAGTTTCTGCTACCTCAAAGTCTAACATCCCACCCTGTACCGTGAGAGACAGCCTGGATAAGGTCTCTTTGGTCAAATAGTTATCAGGCTCTAGATCAAATGAGGTACTAGAAGGGAATTTAATTTAATTCTTCTTGAGGATAACAAAAATCAGATTAGCATACCCCACTTTGGTGTTGTGGGAGATGCAGTAGGAAAGGTGAGAAATCATTAAAGCAGAAAAGTTTATTTTTATGTTCTTAGCAAGGCAAAACATCAAGGAAAGATCCATGAGGCTCGCTTAAGTCCTCTTGGATGTTCTTGGTAGAATAAAGAGCCAAACTAAATGAAACAAAAATTTGTGAAAAGAAGAGAGATCTTTCTGATCTAGGGACTGGTCAGACTCCTTACCCCCAAAGTAACTCAGAATAGTAGCGTTTGAAGCCCCATTCACATTTAACTTAGCCCGACCCTTCATATATTCCTTGTACCCCTCAGTAGGTACATCAAACCATTCCCCTAAGTTCTTTTTAGTGAACTTAACTAATTTCTCATTGACAACACTTATGCATAAACCCTCGGTATTTTCAAACTTAGCAACAAACTCACTCATCTGACTCTCATAAAAACCCTCATCAAAACTCAAAACTTTGACCCATTTTTGAAACTTAACAAGATCAAGAAACTGACTCCACTTAACTTTCTTGCACCAGGTGAAATCGACACAAAACCCAATGATATACTTAGAGGTACCAAGAATTGTTTTTCTTGCTCTGTTTCAGCATCATCCAAATCTTCTTCTTTCTTTGGAGAGAGCACTTCATTTTCCGTGAATTTGCTTGAGAACCCAGAGAATCTTCATTTGAGTTGGAAGACTCATTCTCGCTTTCGTTATAATCCACCAGGGGTGAAGATTTTTCAGCCGGAAAATTTTTGGTATCTTCGGAGGTTTTTATTTTGGGAGCCATTTAGGGTTTTAGGTGAGGAAGATGAAGATGGCTGATTTGTGTAAAGAGAGAGAGAGAGAGAGAGAGAGAGAGAGAGAGAGAGAAAGGCGGTTTTGCAGAGGTAATGGTTTTGCGGTAAATGGGATGAATTGCCGTGTAAATTTTGGTTTGATTTGATGGGTTTTTATTTGGGGTGGAATTTATAGGGGATTGTGAAGAGGAATTAAATGTGGCTTTTCCCTTCCTTCTTTAAATCCGGTGAATGATTTTAATTTTAGGTTTGTACATGAACGCTGGTGAAACGTTGCCATTAAAAATTATTTGTGGAGGATGAATGAAAGAGGATAATAAATGGAAGAAGAAAAAATAATATAAAATAAAGATAATATTTACGTGGAAAGAAAGAAAAAAGTAGAAAGTGTGAACTCATGCATGTAACATGTTCAATCTATATGTACAGCAACCTTTCTATTTTTACTCAAGTATATGCATGGACAATAAGGGGAGTATTATGAAGACTAATGTGAGTCCTTTACAATGACTGTACAATGAGTGATTAAAATCACAAAATGTTGTTGGCCACTTAGTGTAATCTTGTAACTAAGGGTTTTATTTGAAGTAGCACACTCAATGAATTCTAATCATCCCTAGCTCTAAGCGAATTTTCTCGAATTTTTCTCTAGGAAGTGGTTCAGTCAAAATGTCAGCTATTTGATTTTCAGTTGGACAAAATTCAAGTTTGGCAAGATCTTTTTCTACATTATCCTTAAGGAAATGATGTCTAATGTGAATATGCTTGACCCTTGAATGATGAACTGGATCCTTAGAGATACAAATAGCACTAGTATTATCACAGTAGATAGGAACACACGTAAACTTAATGCCAAAATCCCTTACTTGTTGCTTGATCCAAAGGACCTGGGAACAGCATGCAACAGCAGCCACATACTCTGCTTCTGCTGTGGATAAGGCAATAGTTTTCTGTTTCTTTGAGCTCCATAACACCAAGCTTGATCCTAGGTACTGGACAATGCCTGATGTGCTCTTGCGGTTAACCAAGTCTTCAGCATAGTCCGCATCCGAATAGCTTACTAGGTCAAACACATCACTTCGAGGATAGAACAAACATAAGTCATCGCTTCCTTTCAAATACCTCAGAATTTTCTTAACTGCTGTTAAGTGAGATTCTTTGGGATTTGATTGGAACCGAGCATATAAACCAACACTAAAAGAAATATCAGGTCTACTTGCAGTTAAGTATAGTAATGAACCAATCATACCTCACTTCTCGTTTAAACACTTACCATTTGAATCTTCATATAACCTTGTTCCTGTTCCTATGGGGGTGTGGTTGGGTTTTGAATGTTCCAGTCCATATTTCTTGAGCAGTTCCTTCACATATTTTTGTTGATGGATCATTGTTCCTCTTTCAGTTTGCTTAATTTGCAATCCCAAAAAGAAGTTCAACTCTTCCATCATACTCATTTCAAATTTACTACTCATAAAATCAGTAAACTCCTTGCAAAGAAGAACATTAGTAGCACCGAAAATTATATCATTAACATAAATCTAGACTACTAATATGTCTGTTCCTTTTGATCGAAGGAACAAGGTTCTATCAACCTTACCTCTTATGAAATCATGTGAGAGCAGGAATTTTGACAACCTTTCATACCAAGATCTAGGTGCTTGTTTTAGCCCATAAAGAGCTTTATCAAGCTTATAGACTTGATTTGGAAGTTCCGGATTTTCAAATCCAGGAGGTTGTTCCACATAGACGTCTTCAATTAAAAAACCATTTAGAAATGCACATTTGACGTCCATCTAGTACAACTTAAATCCCATAAAGGCAGCAAAGGCAATCAAAATTCTTATTGCTTCTATTCTAGCAACATGAGCAAAGGTTTCATCAAAATCAATACCTTCTAGTTGATTATAACCTTTGGCAACAAGTCTAGCCTTGTTCCTTACCACTGTTCCATGCTCATCAAGCTTGTTCCTGAAGACCCATTTTAGTCATATAACCTTCTGGTTCTTTGGTTTTGTATCCAGGTGCCATACCTTGTTCCTTTGGAACTCATTTAGCTCCTCTTGCATAGCGTTGATCCAATCAGCCTCCTTGAGCGCTTCCATATGGTCCTTAGGTTCTGTCATAGATAAGAAAGCGTGAAAAGCACAAAAATTCTTCAATTGGGATCTTGTTTGAGTTCCCTTTTCAATGTCACTTATTATCAATTCTAAAGGATGAAAATTTAGGTGTTTCCAAGGCTTTGGATCAAATCTCCTAGTTGCTTCTTGAGTTTCTTGCGGCGGTTGATTCACTTGATCTTCTCCTGGATCAGGAGATCCTTGATCCTCCTGAGTTCCTCGTGTAGCTAGTTCCTCAAGGGGATCAGGCACAGGGTTATCAGGATCAGGAACTTGCTTCTTCTCTTTTCTTGCAGGGGTTAGTTCCTCATCATTTTAAATTAAACTCATCAGGACGAGTCAAACCAATTTCGAAGTTATCATTGTAACTCTGTTCCTGCAGGGAGTTAGTCTCATCAAAGATACCATGGACACTTTCCTCGACACACATTGTTCGCTTATTGTAGACACGATAAGCCTTACTACTTAAAGCATAACCTAGAAAAATAGCCTCATCACTTCTAGCATCAAACTTTATTTTAGTTGTCCTTTCCATTGTTATGTACAAAACATTTACATCCAAAAACACGAAAATAAGAAATATTGGGTTTTCTTCCTCTAAGTAGCTCATAAGGAATTTTCATGGTGATTGGCCTTAGCATGACACGATTGATGATGTAGCATGCCGTGTTCACTGCTTCAGCCCAAAAATTCTTCGGAAGACCGCTTGCAATTATCATTGTCCTTGCCATATCCTCAAGAGTCCGGTTCTTCCTTTCGACTACACCATTATATTGTGGTGTTCTTGGAGCTGAGAAATTATGATCTAAACCTTCATTGCTACAAAATTCATCAAACTTGGAGTTTTCAAACTCCATACCATGGTCAGATCTTAAATGCTTTAATTTAAAACCACTTGTTCTTTGAATATTTTTAGCAAAGGTTAGATATTCATCAAACGTTTCATCCTTACTATGAAGAAAAATAACCCATGTGTATCTCGAAAAATCATCTACTATGACTAATACATATTTCTTACCGGATCGGCTTTGGATGCATACAGGGCCACATAAAGTCCATGTGAAGAAGTTTTAATGGACTTTGTGTGCTTACCATTTTCTTGGATTTGAATGAGGACCTCACTTGCTTGCCTTTGACACATGAATCACAAACATCGTGGTTTAGTGACTTAATAGTTGGTAGACCAACCACCAAGTCCTTCCCATTTAGTTTATGCAGTAGGGACAGGCTTACATGACCACATCGTTTGTGCCATAGAAAAGGATCAGCTTCGATCACACTTAAGGATGTGAGATTATTCCTAGGAATAGGTTCAGGTCAACCTTATAGGTGTTCCCTTTCCTCGTACCCTCAAGGATCTTGGTACCTGTACTTTCATTGCTGACTACACAAGACTCGTTAGTAAACTTCACTGTATTTCCCTTATCACAAAACTAAGATATACTAAGTAAACTATGCTTTAAACCCACGACCAAAAATACATTATCTATGGAATGTGACTAAGGTTTACCAATCTTACCAACTGGTACAATGTTTCTTGTAAGACTATCTCCAAAGGTCACAGTTCCTCCATTGAAGACTGAAAGTGAGAGAAATTTTGATCTATCTCCTGTCATGTGCTTAGAACAACCGCTATCGAGGTACCACAAGTTGTTCCCCCTCACTTCAGCCTGTACCATAACAAACTATTTATTTGTAGGAACCCAGTCTAGCTCGGGTTCCATTGTTGGATTTGAGCCTTTCTTAATTTTCCAAACCTGTTTCACTAGGTACGTGTTCCTCTCAATACGTTCTTCTCTGGTGGAACAATCAGACACAATGTGACCATTGTTCCCACAATAAGAACATATTTTACTACTTGGCAGATCAACCTATTTTTTTTCTTTTTGTTCTTTTTCTTATGATTGAAACCTAGACCATCTCTTCCTTTGTTTTGATATTTTTGTATCCATGAGACTGGGTCAGGAAGCTTCTTCCTTGAGGGCTCCAGTTTCTTCTTTAATAACAGATTTTCTTGAAAAATATTATCAAAATCGTTTCTCAAATTTTCAGCATTATTTCTGGTATTAGATGAAGAGACTGTTCCTTCAGGAACAAATAGTTTCGATTTTGCCAGTTCCAGATTCAAAAGATAATTTTCATTTTTGACCTTTTCAAAAGCATCTTGATAAGCTCTACTCTTGTCAAAAAGTTCAAAGAATCTTTTTTCAGTGTCACATTTTAGTGAGTTAAGCCAATTTGAATGATTCTTAGTGATTTTCAAGGCATTAGTTAATTGATCTCTTTTTGCACATACATCCTTGTAATCATCTAAGATTTCTAGCAAAAGTTTTATTAATTGGCTTTTATTCAATTCTGTAAGTTCCTCTTCAATGGCATTAAAGCTTACCTTGGGGTTAGATGATTCCACTTTTTCTTCGATATTTGCCATGAGACATAGATGGGCAGTTTCTTCATCAGTTTGTTCCTGCTCCTTCTCTGAGTCAGACTCTCCCCATGCTACTACCATGGCTCTCTTCATATCATTTTTCGAAAATGATCTTTGTTGTTCCTTGCCCTTCTCTTTGTATCTTCCTTTAGCTTTCTCGTTTTCCTATTGAGGACATTTCTAGATGGAATGATCAAGGCCTCCACACTTGTGACAGCTTAGCTTCATTGGTTTCTTGGCAACCTTTCCTTTGTAGTTCTTGTTGAAGAACTTCTTGAATCTTCTAACGATCATTGCTGCTTCTTCATCATCGGTTTCTGAGTCTTCTTGTTCCTCAGACCTGAGGGCCAGAGCCTTAGGCATTGATGATTCAGTTTCATGAGTTTCGAGATGTAACTCATGGGTCATCAAGGAACCAGCAAGTTGTTCAATGTTGAACATTGTGAAGTCCTTGGTTTCCAACAGTGCCGTTGTCTTGGCCATCCATTTTTCATCTTATGGTAGACTTCTTAGTACCTTCTGGACCTGTTCCTCTGGGGAGATTAATTTTCCCAGAGATTCAAGTTCGTTTATAATGTTTGGGAAGCGAGTGAGCATATCTTGAATGGCTCCTTTTGTTTCATGTGAAACAATTCATACTTATGCATGAGCATATCGATCTTTGAACGTTTCACTTCGCTTGTTCCTTCATGAGTAATTTGAAGCAGTTCCCACATTTGCTTTGCAATCTTACATCTCATGACTCGATTGTGCTCATGGGGACCAAGACCGCAATGGAGTAGCTTCTTGGCCATGTTGTTCATCTCCATTTTGTCGAAGTCCTCTTTGTCAAATTTGGCAAGGGGTTTAGGAACCAGCTCCCCTTTCTCGTTCTTCTTTGTGACCTCAAAGTCACCGATTTCAATTACCTTCCACACTTGGTAATTTTCAGCTATATTTAATATATATCTCCATACGATTCTTCCAGTATGGATAATGTTTGCCATTGAACATGGGTGGGTGTTAAGTTGAATACCCTTCATCAAGCTTTTCTCCTGTCGTGTTCATTGTTCCAGGAACAATCTGCTTAGTGTTAGCTAATTATGGAGGTACTAGGCTCTGATACCAATTATTTTTGGTGTTAGTTTATTTTAAAATGATATTCTTTTCGTAAAAAAAAAAAAATTATTATTTTCTCTAGATCAATGATTTTTATTCTTTATAATTTGGGAGCCGAATTATTATTTTATTATATGGTGTGTTAATGTGTGCATTATATTTATATTCATAATATAATTTATTAGAATTATTTTCATTATTAAGTATTTTCAAAGTTTAGGCGCTATTTAAGAATTTATCGATTTATCGCGTAGCGGGCTTTTGAAGCATGGACCCTTGTTGATTTGGGCTGAAATTTTTTGTTTTGTGTGTTGGGCTTGACAGCCGGCCAAGGAGATGGAGAAGGAGAGCTCCTCTTCTTTCTTTTCTTTTTATTTTTCCTTATGACTCTTTGTAACTCCTATAACCCCCTAATCATTCTCCTTCATTAAAACCCTTTATTTCAACCATCAAACATCCATAAAATTCTGATTTTTATTCAAAGAAGTTCAGCATCATTTGCATTAAACCCTCACCGTTTTTCAAGAAAAGGAAGAGAGAAAAGGAAGAGGAAAAGAATAGAAAGGTTCAACCCGGTTTTTCCTGTCGCACCTTCACGAAAATAACCGTAGCCGGAGATCTAACCGTTGGATCATCGTTAAATTTGGACACAACATTTATAACATCTTGTTTTACACTCTGACCGGAGCGATTTGGAATCTGAGCTTTTGATCACCGGGAATCATGGTGGGAACAGAGCAGTGTGACATGAGATTTATCAACGTTCAAGAAGAAAATGCCTAGTGACTGGTTGATTCAATTCTCGTTCGTTATGCCTTGGGGTTAGAAGAGGATTTGGATTGCATGCTTAACTCGTGATTGTCTCTTTAGACTCAGCTCTCCTCCCGACGATCCAGGTAACTAGTTGTTATCTTAGAACCATAGTGATTAGGGTGTTATTCGGTATTAGATTACTACGCTAGGAATTATTTAAAATACTTTTTGAATGCAATTTTTGATAAAATTTGACAAGAATATACTTGATACATTCTATGTTAATACTGTGTAGAGAAAAATAATTTTCGCATGATTTTTAGTATTTATTTGATTAAATTGGTGTTTTGTCGTTTTTGGCTAAATTGCATGATAATTATGGAACAACTGTTAAAATTCATGAAATTATTTTTCTTAGATCATGTTACATGCGTAGTATGTATTCCATGCCTTAGAATAATTTTTGCCTACTGTTTACTATTTTATTTAATTGATATATCTGTTTTTGTAATTTCGGTTCTGTCAGTATATAAATCATGAAAATTATTGGTAGAGGCATAAAAATTAATTTCTTTGAATATTATGTATTTCTGTGAGTTTTTACATGTTATGTGAATTTTTGGTAATTTTTGGGCGTCTTTTTATATTTTTAATTATTATAATGGCTTATTTGAGGAATCTGTATATTAACTGTTAAAAATACTTTTGGAGTCCGAAAATTATAAATAAAAATTGTATCAGGTCAGTAGAGCCATCATATGATAATTTTTGTATGATTTTAATGCTCGAAATTATTAGTTTAATAATTATTATGGTGTTTTTGTTGTGAAATTGAGGATACACTTTTAAATTGTTTGAGGGCTTGTAAATCAGAAATAATTCATAATTTATTATATTCTGGGTTGCTGATTTTCAGTAGTATACAGTATGTATCATTGGGTAACCACATGTTTATGTTTGATTTATGAAAGAAAATGATTAATTGTTACTACTCTTTTAATGAATATGATTTAGAGTTATTTGGTGGTGTATTGTTGATTGAATTGTGATTGCTGTAAAAACCAGTATATTATCATTGATGATGTTTGGAGATGTTCAAGTGTTATTATGAGAGATATTTGTGGAAAATTTATAAGTGATTTATTTTGAGAAATTATGAAGAACTGTTTTGATGAACTGTGGGTATAAGGCCGGGTGGCATCCCTTTTTGATGAATATTTTAGATGAATGATACTTGGATTATATGCATGTGTGTATTTTGAGATAAGAATATCCGGTGGGATAGATCTAGTCCCCGGTGAAGAACATGCCAACCACCTGGTTTGCGAACTAGGGGTACACCTGGGTTAATTGTTGTCGTCCGAGAGTCAGGAAGTTCTGCGTGTTCTACCCTGCATCGGGAGTTTGGCCATTCTTAGACACAGGCAGTGGGGAACGTAAGCCCATAGACTGACCTAGAGATTGCGATCTGACAAACCTTAGGAAGTGATTTGCGAATCACTGGCGTTCGGTTTCTGTCTCAGTCACTTGTTTTACCTATACTTTTATTTTTCTACAAGTACTCTTGAGATGATTTATTTATTTTTATCCAACTCACTTGCTATTTATTATTCATTTGCGTTATTTGTGAGTTATATGGAAGTGGATGCATATTGTAGTTAACTTGACCTAATTATTTCCTTTCTTATTAATCTATGTCTGAATCGTACTTTGATTGCTTTTGTTACGGGAGAACTGCTAGTTACTCCCACACCGATTGTGGATATTTATTGTATATTTTGCAGGTTTTGTTGATGGGGATCTTTTTTTGATTTTGGGCTCGGGTTGAGATGCGAGAAATAATCTATTAGGAGTTTTAGTTCTAGACTTCTCTTTAGTTTGAGATAGTTGTCTCATTTCGATTTTAATCTAAGTAATTAATTTACTTATAGCATTTACTTATTTTTGTTTTTATCACTTAGTTATTTAAACACTATTCTTGTAGTAGTGACAATCCCAGAAGACGATGTTTCCGTCATCATCCTATTAAATATATTATTATTTCTTTCTTTTCCGCCTTGGAAATTCTGGGGTGTTACAGTTGGTATCAGAGCAAAACGCTCCTAAACTCTGAAAAAGAGTTGCTAATAATTCTTAAGAATTATTAGTTAGCCAGAGGATATAAAATTTGTTTAGAATTAAGTTTAGTTGTTTCACTATAATGAGAGTGTGATGGGTTGAGTAAGTAAAGGAAAGCCTTATGGGAATGTGATATGCTCTCATGCTTATGGAGCATATGTTATATGTATAGTTATTTGTATTATTGGTGGAATTAGTCTACCAAGTTTGCTAATCTTATTTGCAGGGCCTCTTACATGGACTTTATTTTCTCTTTTATTAGAGTGCGCGGCAAAGCGAAAGTAATTTATCGCCTTCTCGGTTTAGTTGTGTGTTTAATTTATTTTGTGTTTTGCAATTTAAAGATAAACTTTAATTTTATTTTAATACAGTCTTGTGTGTTGCATTGCTTTTATTTTATTTGCTAATTGCTTGATAGTATATGTTATTATGTGAGACAGTATATACTTTCTGTTCTTTTCCAATTGAGTGTTGTTTTTATGTGAGTACTACGTATCTGTTTTATTATTTACAAAACTTTCTAGTTTGAGTTTATATTCCAAATTATATTTTAGATCTTTGAACTTAATAAATTTCATACCTATATTAGAGTTATTTTATGACTTTTAAATTTTCCTATTGTTAGTATTTTGATATACTTTTTTGAAAAAAAAAACGTTTAATTTCAATTGTTTTATAATGGTTTGGAATAAGAAAGGGGTTTTGAAATTGTCTTTCAAGATATTCTTCAAATTTCTCTTACCGTCTTTGACCATCTATATTTATAAATATTTTCCTTTTAATATTTTTTTTTTTTCATGTTAATCCCTATTTAGCCTTTAATTATGGTAATAAGTTTTGTAGTCTTTGAAAATAAAAGTACCCTAATGAGTTGTTTTGGTGTTAGTTTGAAAAGTAGATGTAAACTATTTTGTTTTAAAGGTTAGCATTCAACAACTTTTATTTTACTTACTAATTTACTTTTCTTATTAGCATTATTTTTTCGAACTCAAATACGTGAAAGGATCTCGTTTACTATTTGTTGTTTCTTGTTTCAATATTTAGTGCTTTCTCATTTCATATCAAAATTTTGGTTGTTTTCATTACTTCTTATTTAATTCTCTGATTTTGACTGATCTGTTTTATATTCTTTGAAAATGAAATTTATATACTAAGTCTCAATTTTAAACTTGTTTGAGTTGATATTGAGTCATAAAGGGTGATTCCTTTGACTTGTATGTCAATTTGATAAGTCTCAATTTTAAACTTGTTTGAGTTGATATTGAGTCATAAAGGGTGATTCTTTTGGCTTGTATGTCAATTTGATAAGTTGACACATTTTTTTTATCTGTTTTGATTTAATTTCTTTTTTTTCAGTTGATATTAAGTTTATATTGGGTGATTCCAATAAAACTCTAATGTTGATTTGATAAGTTGGCTTTCAAATACTGTTTTGTTGATACTAGGTTGCAATGGGTGGTTCCATGCACATTTGTGTTGACTTGGCAAATTTTATAAGTGTTGTTTATAATTTATTACTTTATCGCCTATTTATTATCAGTGTTTCGTCGTTGTGAATTTTATTTTAAAGTTTTCAAATTCTTTTGCGAACTTTAATTTTCATATATATGTTTAGGAGGCGTACGCTCTTATAACATATGTCATGACTTGTGTTCGTAAGTGCTATTTTAATAAAGCAGCTAGCTACTCTTTATTAAAGTGTTCTTATCTCTTTAAGTGGAGTATAAGCCCGTGTGGTTACCTCTATTTAAATTGGTTTGACTATCTATTTACGAACTTTTTTTTTTCTTCTTTGTTTCTTTTCTCAAAATATTTATGTATGATCGGATTTATTCTTTTATAATTTACGTAAATATTTATTCCTGCTTCTTTTGCAAAATTACCTATAGTATATTGTGCAAACGTTTTTACCTAAAACTTTCTACTTGTCTTTGATTTTTTCACATTGTATAAATGATGGTTGTTACCGTGCTTCTTTACTACAAATATTTGGTCTTCCAAAATAAATTATATATTATTTGAGTTATCAAATTGTATACCTGCAAAGTTGTTTAGTTAACTAAAATCCATCGATTCTTTTTTTCTTAATGTCCTTTATCTAGAGTATTTTCTTTTGTCTCTTAGTTGTTTTGAAGTTTCAAGGACAAAACTCTTTTAAGGGGGAGTGATTGTAACACCCCGTAATTTTCACCCTTTATTTTTGGTGTTAGTTTATTTTAAAATGATATTCTTTTCGTAAAAAAAAATAAATAATTTATTATTTCTCTAGATCAATGATTTTTATTCTTTATAATTTGGGAGCCGAATTATTATTCTATTATATGGTGTGTTAATGTGTGCATTATATTTATATTCATAATATAATTTATTAGAATTATTTTCATTATTAAGTATTTTCAAAGTTTAGGCGCGATTTAAGAATTTATCGATTTATCGCGTAGCGGGCTTTTGAAGCATGGACCCTTGTTGATTTGGGCCGAAATTTTTTGTTGGTGTGTTGGGCTTGACAGCCGGCCAAGGAGATGGAGAAGGAGAGCTCATCTTCTTTCTTTTCTTTTTATTTTTCCTTGTGACTCTTTGTAGCTTTGTAACTCCTATAACCCCCTAATCATTCTCCTTCATTAAAACCCTTTATTTCAACCATTAAACATCCATAAAATTCTGATTTTTATTCAAAGAAGTTAAGCATCATTTGCATTAAATCCTCACCGTTTTTCAAGAAAAGGAAGAGAGAAAAGGAAGAGGAAAAGAATAGAAAGGTTCAACCCGATTTTTCCTGTCGCACCTTCACGAAAATAACCGTAGCCGGAGATCTAACCGTTGGATCGTCTTCAAATTTGGACACAACATTTAAAACATCTTGTTCTACACTCTGACCAGAGCGATTTGGAATCTGAGAATTTGATCACCGGAAATCATGGTCGGAACAGAGCAGTGTGACATGAGATTTATCAACGTTCAAGAAAGAAAATGCCTAGTGACTGGTTGCTTCAATTCTCGTTCGTTATGCCTTGGGGTTAGAAGAGGATTTGGATTGCATGCTTAACTCATGATTGTCTCTTTAGACTCAGCTCTCCTCCCGACGATCCAGGTAACTAGTTGTTATCTTAGAACCATAGTGATTAGGGTATTATTCGGTATTAGATTACTAAGCTAGGAATTATTTAAAATACTTTTTGATTGAAATTTTTGATGAAATTTGACATGAATATACTTGATACATGCTATGTTAATACTGTGTAGAGAAAAATAATTTTCGCATGATTTTTAGTATTTATTTGATTAAATTGGTGTTTTGTGCGTTTTTGCTAAATTGCATGATAATTATGGAACGACTGTTACAATTGATGAAATTATTTTTCTTAGATCATGTTACATGCGTAGTATGTATTCCATGCCTTAGAATAATTTTTTCCTACTGTTTACTATTTTATTAAATTGATATATCTATTTTTGTAATTTCGGTTCTGTCAGTATATAAATCATGAAAATTATTTGTATAGGCAGAAAAATTAATTTATTTGAGTATTATGTATTTCCGTGAGTTTTTACATGTTATGTGAATTTTTGGTAATTTTTGGGCTTCTTTTTATATTTTTAATTATTATAATGGCTAATTTGAGGAATCTGTATATTAACTGTTAAAAATATTTTTGGAGTACAAAAATTATAAATAAAAATTTTATCAGGTCAGTAGAGCCATTAGGGTCGTATGATTATTTTGTATGATTTTAATGCTCGAAATTATTAGTTTAATAATTATCATGGTGTTTTTGTTGTGAAATTGAGGATACACTTTTAAAATGTTTGAGGGCTTGTAAATCAGAAATAATTCATAATTTATTATATTCTGGGTTGCTGATTTTCAGTAGTATACAATTTGTATCATTGGGTAACCACATGTTTATGTTTGATTTATGAAAGAAAATGATTAAGTTACTCTCTTTTAATGAATACTCCCTCCGGTTCCTAAAGATCTTCCCTCTTTCCGTTTAAGTGCGTTTCCAAAAGATCTTCCCTCTTTTGCTTTATTCCTTATTTGGCAAAATAAATTTCCCAATTTACCCTCTCATGTTACTATCATATGGGTCCACCATTGCACTTTATTATACTTTATTACCCTCTCTCTCCTCTATGGTATTACTTTATTATACTTTATTACCCTTTCTCTCTCCTCTATGGTCTTACTTTATTATTCTTTAACCACCCTAGACCCCACATATATGGATCCTCCTTGGTATCTGTAGGAACAGTAACAAGGAAGATCTTTAGGAACCGGAGGGAGTATGATTTAGAGTTATTTGGTGGTGTATTGTTGATTGAATTGTGATTGCTGTAAAAACCAGTATATTATCATTGATGATGTTTGGAGATGTTCAAGTGTTATTATGAGAGATATTTGTGGAAAATTTATAAGTGATTTAATTTGAGGAATTATGAAGAACTGTTTTGATGAACTGTGGGTATAAGGCCGGGTGGCATCCCTTTTTGATGAATATTTTAGATGAATGATACTTGGATTATATGCATGTGTGTATTTTGAGATAAGAATATCCGGTGGGATAGATGTAGTCCCCGGTGAAGAACATGCCAACCACCTGGTTTGCGAACTATGGGTACACCTGGGTTAATTGTTGTCGTCCGAGAGTCAGGGAGTTCTGCGTGTTCTACCCTGCATCGGGAGTTTGGCCATTCTTAGACACAGGCAGTGGGGAACGTAAGCCCATAGACTGACCTAGAGATTGCGATCTGACAAACCTTAGGAAGTGATTTGAGAATCACTGGCGTTCGGTTTCTGTCTCAGTCACTTGTTTTACCTATACTTTTATTTTTCTACAAGTACTCTTGAGATGATTTATTTATTTTTATCCAACTCACTTGCTATTTATTATTCATTTGCGTTATTTGTGAGTTATATGGAAGTGGATGCATATTGTAGTTAACTTGACCTAATTATTTCCTTTCTTATTAATCTATGTCTGAATCGTACTTTGATTGCTTTTATTCTGGGAGAACTGCTAGTTACTCCCCACTGATTGTGGATATTTATTGTATATTTTGCAGGTTTTGTTGATGGGGATTTTTTTTGATTTTGGGCTCGGGTTGAGATGCGAGAAATAATCTATTAGGAGTTTTAGTTCTAGACTTCTCTTTAGTTTGAGATAGTTGTTTCATTTCGATTTTAATCTAAGTAATTAATTTACTTATAGTATTTACTTATGTTTGTTTTTATCACTTAGTTATTTAAACACTATTCTTGTAGTAGTGACAATCCCAGAAGACGATGTTTCCGTCATCATCCTATTAAATATATTATTATTTCTTTCTTTTCCGCCTTGGAAATTCTGGGGTGTTACAGTTGGTATCAGAGCAAAACGCTCCTAAACTCTGAAAAAGAGTTGCTAATAATTCTTTAGAATTATTAGTTAGCCAGAGGATATAAAATTTGTTTAGAATTAAGTTTAGTTGTTTCACTATAATGAGAGTGTGATGGGTTGAGTAAGTAAAGGAAAGCCTTATGGGAATGTGATATGCTCTCATGCTTATGGAGCATATGTTATATGTATAGTTATTTGTATTATTGGTGGAATTAGTCTACCAAGTTTGCTAATCTTATTTGCAGGGCCTCTTACATGGACTTTATTTTCTCTTTTATCAGAGTGCGCAGCGAAAGCGAAGTAATTTATCGCCTTCTCGGTTTAGTTGTGTGTTTAATTTATTTTGTGTTTTGCAATTTAAAGATAAACTTTAATTTTATTTTAATACAGTCTTGTGTGTTGCATTGCTTTTATTTTATTTGCTAATTGCTTGATAGTATATGTTATTATGTGAGACAGTATATACTTTCTGTTCTTTTCCAATTGAGTGTTGTTTTTATGTGAGTACTACGTATCTGTTTTATTATTTACAAAACTTTCTAGTTTGAGTTTATATTCCAAATTATATTTTAGATCTTTGAACTTAATAAATTTCATACCTATATTAGAGTTATTTTATGACTTTTAAATTTTCCTATTGTTAGTATTTTGATATACTTTTTTGAAAAAAAAAAAACGTTTAATTTCAATTGTTTTATAATGGTTTGGAATAAGAAAGGGGTTTTGAAATTGTCTTTCAAGATATTCTTCAAATTTCTCTTACCGTCTTTGACCATCTATATTTATAAATATTTTCCTTTTAATATTTTTTTTTTTTCATGTTAATCCCTATTTAGCCTTTAATTATGGTAATAAGTTTTGTAGTCTTTGAAAATAAAAGTACCCTAATGAGTTGTTTTGGTGTTAGTTTGAAAAGTAGATGTAAACTATTTTGTTTTAAAGGTTAGCATTCAACAACTTTTATTTTACTTACTAATTTACTTTTCTTATTAGCATTATTTTTTCGAACTCAAATACGTGAAAGGATCTCGTTTACTATTTGTTGTTTCTTGTTTCAATATTTAGTGCTTTCTCATTTCATATCAAAATTTTGGTTCTTTTCATTACTTCTTATTTAATTCTCTGATTTTGACTGATCTGTTTTATATTCTTTGAAAATGAAATTTATATACTAAGTCTCAATTTTAAACTTGTTTGAGTTGATATTGAGTCATAAAGGGTGATTCCTTTGACTTGTATGTCAATTTGATAAGTCTCAATTTTAAACTTGTTTGAGTTGATATTGAGTCATAATGGGTGATTCTTTTGGCTTATATGTCAATTTGATAAGTTGACACATTTTTTTTATCTGTTTTGATTTAATTTCTTTTTTTTCCAGCTGATATTAAGTTTATATTGGGTGATTCCAATAAAACTCTAATGTCGATTTGATAAGTTGGCTTTCAAATATTGTTTTGTTGATACTAGGTTGCAATGGGTGGTTCCATGCACATTTGTGTTGACTTGACAAATTTTATAAGTGTTGTTTATAATTTATTACTTTATCGCCTATTTATTATCAGTGTTTCGTCGTTGTGAAATTTATTTTAAAGTTTTCAAATTCTTTTGCGAACTTTAATTTTCATATATATGTTTAGGAGGCGTACGCTCTTATAACATATGTCATGACTTGTGTTCGTAAGTGTTATTTTAATAAACAGCTAGCTACTCTTTATTAAAGTGTTCTTATCTCTTTAAGTGGAGTATAAGCTCGTGTGGTTACCTCTATTTAAATTGGTTTGACTATCTATCTACGAATATTTTTTTTCTTCTTCGTTTCTTTTTTCAAAATATTTATGTATGATCGGATTTATTCTTTTATAATTTACGTAAATATTTATTCCTGCTTCTTTTGCAAAATTACCTATAGTATATTGTGCAAACGTTTTTACCTAAAACTTTCTACTTGTCTTTGATTCTTTCACATTGTATAAATGATGGTTGTTACCGTGCTTCTTTACTACAAATATTTGGTCTTCCAAAATAAATTATATATTATTTGAGTTATCAAATTGTATATCTGCAAAGTTGTTTAGTTAACTAAAACCCATCGATTCTGTTTTTCTTAATGTCCTTTATCTAGAGTATTTTCTTTTGTCTCTTGGTTGTTTTGAAGTTTCAAGGACGAAACTCTTTTAAGGGGGAGTGATTGTAACACCCCGTAATTTTCACCCTTTATTTTTGGTGTTAGTTTATTTTAAAATGATATTCTTTTCGTATAAAAAATAAATAATTTATTATTTTCTCTAGATCAATGATTTTTATTCTTTATAATTTGGGAGCCGAATTATTATTTTATTATATGGTGTGTTAATGTGTGCATTATATTTATATTCATAATATAATTTATTAGAATTATTTTCATTATTAAGTATTTTCAAAGTTTAGGCGCGATTTAAGAATTTATCGATTTATCGCGTAGCGGGCTTTTGAAGCATGGACCCTTGTTGATTTGGGCCGAAATTTTTTGTTGGTGTGTTGGGCTTGACAGCCGGCCAAGGAGATGGATAAGGAGAGCTCCTCTTCTTTCTTTTCTTTTTATTTTTCCTTGTGACTCTTTGTAGCTTTGTAACTCCTATAACCCCCTAATCATTCTCCTTCATTAAAACCCTTTATTTCAACCATTAAACATCCATAAAATTCTGATTTTTATTCAAAGAAGTTCAGCATTATTTGCATTAAACCCTCACCATTTTTCAAGAAAAGGAAGAGAGAAAAGGAAGAGGAAAAGAATAGAAAGGTTCAACCCGGTTTTTCCTATCGCACCTTCACGAAAATAACCGTAGCCGGAGATCTAACCGTTAGATCGTCTTCAAATTTGGACACAACATTTATAACATCATGTTCTACACTCTGACCAGAGCAATTTGGAATCTGAGCATTTGATCACCGGGAATCATGGTCGGAATAGAGCAGTGTGACATGAGATTTATCAACGTTCAAGAAGAAAATGCCTAGTGACTGGTTGCTTCAATTCTCGTTCGTTATGCCTTGGGGTTAGAAGAGGATTTGGATTGCATGCTTAGCTCGTGATTGCCTCTTTAGACTCAGCTCTCCTCCCGACGATCTTGGTAACTAGTTGTTATCTTAGAACCATAGTGATTAGGGTATTATTCGGTATTAGATTACTACGCTAGGAATTATTTAAAATACTTTTTGAATGAAATTTTTGATGAAATTTGACATGAATATACTTGGTACATGCTATGTTAATACTGTGTAAAGAAAAATAATTTTTGCATGATTTTTAGTATTAATTTGATTAAATTGGTGTTTTGTGCGTTTTTGGCTAAATTGCATGATAATTATGGAACTACTGTTAAAATTGTTGAAATTATTTTTCTTAGATCGTGTTACATGTGTAGTATGTATTCCATGCCTTATAATAATTTTTAACTACTGTTTACTATTTTATTTAATTGATATATCTGTTTTTTGAATTTTCATTTTGTCAGTATAAAAATCATGAAAATTATTTGTAGAGGCAGAAAAATTAATTTCTTTGAATATTATGTATTTCCGTGAGTTTTTACATGTTATGTGAATTTTTGGTAATTTTAGGGCGTCAGTTTATATTTTTAATTATTATAATGGCTTATTTGAGGAATCTGTATATTAACTTTTAAAAATACTTTTGGAGTTCGAAAATTATAAATAAAAATTGTATCAGGTCAGTAGAGCCATTAGGGTCGTATGATAATTTTTTGTATGATTTTAATGCTCGAAATTATTAGTTTAATAATTATTATGGTGTTTTTATTGTGAAATTGAGGATACACTTTTAAATTGTTTAAGGGCTTGTAGACCAGAAATAATTCATAATTTATTATATTCTGGGTTGCTGATTTTCAGTAATATACAGTATGTATCATTGGGTAACCACATGTTTATGTTTGATTTATGAAAGAAAATGATTAATTGTTACTACTCTTTTAATGAATATGATTTAGAGTTATTTGGTGGTGTATTGTTGATTGAATTGTGATTGCTGTAAAAACCAGTATATTATCATTGATGATGTTTGGAGATGTTCAAGTGTTATTATGAGAGATATTTGTGGAAAGTTTATAAGTGATTTATTTTGAGGAATTATGAAGAACTGTTTTGATGAACTGTGTGTATAAGGCCGGGTGGCATCCCTTTTTGATGAATATTTTAGATGAATGATGCTTGGATTATATGCATGTGTGTATTTTGAGATAAGAATATCCGGTGGGATAGATGTAGTCCCGGTGAAGAACATGCCAACCACCTGGTTTGCGAACTAGGGGTACACATGGGTTAATTGTTGTCGTCCGAGAGTCAGGGAGTTCTGCGTGTTCTACCCTGCATCGGGAGTTTGGCCATTCTTAGACACATGCAGTGGGGAACGTAAGCTCATAGACTGACCTGAAGATTGCGATCTGACAAACCTTAGGAAGTGATTTGCGAATCACTGGCGTTCGGTTTCTGTCTCAGTCACTTGTTTTACCTATACTTTTATTTTTCTAAAAGTACTCTTGAGATGATTTATTTATTTTTATCCAACTCACTTGCTATTTATTATTCATTTGCGTTATTTGTGAGTTATATGGAAGTGGATGCATATTGTAGTTAACTTGACCTAATTATTTCCTTTCTTATTAATCTATGTCTGAATCGTACTTTGATTGCTTTTGTTCTGGGAGAACTGCTAGTTACTCCCCACTGATTGTGGATATTTGTTGTATATTTTGCAGGTTTTGTTGATGGGGATTTTCTTTGATTTTGGGCTCGGGTTGAGATGCGAGAAATAATCTATTAGGAGTTTTATTTCTAGACTTCTCTTTAGTTTGAGATAGTTGTCTCATTTCGATTTTAATCTAAGTAATTAATTTACTTATAGTATTTACTTATGTTTGTTTTTATCACTTAGTTATTTAAACACTATTCTTGTAGTAGTGACAATCCCAGAAGACGATGTTTCCGCCATCGTCCTACTAAATATATTATTATTTCTTTCTTTTCCGCCTTTGAAATTCTGGGGTGTTACAAATGCGCTCAAGAAATTACTTGCTTGATTTTAATACTACTTATACATGTTAATTTGGTTTATCTAATATTTATAATAGTAGTATGTGTTTATTATGCAAATAATTTATTTTGGAGCATAAGTATTTACTCCCTCCGTCCCAGAATACTCTTTACACTTTCTTTTTTCATCTGTCCCAGAATACTCTTTACACTTCTATTTTTGGATATGATCCACTATTATTTTAATCCTTCTACCTTATAAGCATTGGCCCACATTCTCTCTCCTCCAAATAAAATAATACCACTCCTACTACCCACCAACACTAACCATGGCCCACACCCTCTCTCCTTAAAATAAAATAATACTACTTTTACTACTACTAACTCCTATCACATCTACTTTTCAATAAAGTAACAATTGATAACCAAACAACAACTTATCATCTAAAACTACGTGTATTGATAAGTGTCAAGAGTATTCTGGGACGGAGGGAGTATTACTTTATTAAATTATTTGTAGGTAATTTAGAAGAAGAAAAAGAAAAAAAAAGAAAAGCCTACAGCAGCTTAAGACTAATTACAAAAAAAGGGTGGACTTCTTCTCTAAAAGAAAAAGAGAAGGCAGCTACAAAAGGAGAATGGACTCCTAATATACTCACCCAACAATTTTAATTGGATAAAGAAAGCCCAATGCTACCTAATACGGGAGATAGAACACAACAATTGAAGAAGGGCATAAAACCCTTTTGACGACTCACAACAGAGAGGGAGACAGACGCAGCACAACAGAGGAGGAGACCAGAGAACGAGAGCCGACGCCAGAGCAAGGCGAATGTTCATCTGATTCTTCATATGAATCTGGAGTTTCTTTCTCTCTTTTATCTTAGTTTATGTTATCTAATTTCGTTAATTACTATGTTTAATTTCAGATTTTTATTTTCAATTAGTTGGGTTAAATTAGTTTCAATGTCTAGCTAAATTTCCATGTTTTAGGACTAGATGTAGTCTTTTATTTTCTGTCAATGATTTGAACTAAGTTGTTTGGATTGATTTATTTTTATTGCAATTTGATAATCTTGGTTTGTTTTCATATAATTGATTTGGCCAGTTGATTATATGTTTAAGATATTGGATTGTTAGCGGAAGTGAAATTTCAATATTAGTTCCTGGGGTTATTAAACGTCAAGTAGTATAATTTTTGGAATAGTTATACATTTGGGGTGGTCTTTTATATGAATTTCTTGTTCGTAATGGGTTTATATTAATTGTTATGACCACGGAAGTAGGCGTAAGATTATTATAAATACACGTTTTCTACCTTGGAAGAGGAGATAATATATTATAGGAAATTCGATCATTGCAATACAATAGTTTTTAATCCGACAACTAGTTTAATTTCATTGTAGAAGGTAATTGGTGAAATCTAAGTCCTAGAACCATTTCTTATACTTGATTTATACCTATTGTCTGACGTCTTTAGAGTTAGAATTAGTATAGTTCTTATTTTATTAGTCTAGTTTATCACCACCAATCACTATTTCCGGTTCGTCTAAATAATATTAGATTTTCTTAATTTGGTAGTTGATTATAGACCTCCTTGTGGAAAACGATATCTTGCTTACCCTATATTTACTTTAATTGACCCGTATACTTGCGGTATTTTAAGGTACTTTTAAGGCCGACCAAGTTTTTGGCGCCGTTGCCGGGGAGGCAATTAGTTCAATATCATACTAAGGAGACTCTTATATTAGTTTAGATATTGTTTTAGTTCAGTAAGTTTGCTTAAGTTTTCTGCATAACTAGTCATATTTGATTTAAGTTAGTGACACTACTAAGTTAGTCTTATATATTTTGTCTGTTCAATTTTTTTTTTTTTTAGTTTGCTATCTACATTCTGCCACCATTAGTCTCTACTTAGTATACCTTATTTGTTTGTCTTATAGCTTGGTTTTAATTATAATTGAAGTTATTATTGATATCTTTAACAGTTCTCTAATTTGCCAGTAGGTTCTCATCTATTGTTTTCAAGCTTTATTTATTTATCACTCATTATTATTGTTAGTTAAGTTCTTCCCTTTATTTATTATTATTATTTTTTTTTTCTCTTTGTCAGTAGTTTTTGTTTATTATTTCGTTTTCATTATCATGGAGTCATGTTATTTTTATGATGGGGAAATTTTTCTGGTAGGCAACATAATCATAATTCTTATGGTTCTCATGTTTATAGTTTTGATGCATCATATCAAAATTCTCCAAATTTTTGCACGAGTTCTTATGAAGTATCATATATGTTTCGTGAACCCCAAATTCATGCTAGTAATTCTAGAGCAATTTTTTCTTTTCGTCAATATGAGAATGAAGTGTTTTGGAAATACTATCATAGACTTGGTGATTTTATTGGTCATAATCATGGAATTGTATTATGGGATATGTGCCTAGTGATTTATGAGGGGTTAAATGAAAAAACTAGAATGGTGGTAGAATCTATGTCTAATGGAGGATTTCTATTCCAATCTCCTGATTACTGTTGGGATTTAATTGAGTGGTTGGCTAGGGATACTTATGAGTGGGAGATGTCTTTATCAGCTAGAGTAATTCCTTCACCGTCAACTTACATTACACAACCTCCTTATTGTTCTAATTGTCACTCTACTTCTCATGCTATTTCTTTGTGTGATGTGACACCCCTAAATGGTTTCAATCTCTCTCCCCCAATATGTTTGTGATAATTCTACTCAAAATTCTCATCCCGAGCCATATATTTATGATGATGATGATGATGATGATGCGAGAGGGATAATAAATGTAAACTATTGGGATGATGATGAGATTAAGAAAAGGACCAATGTGATGGATGTTTTCAGGGAAGAAGAAACAATGGTTGAAGTCCTCTCTTTAGAGGAACATAAAGTTGTGAGTGGAGTGATTCATGAGTCTTTATCGGTTCCACAAATTGTTTTTGAGTCTCATGTTCCTTTCTCTCAAAAACTTGACCTTATTCCCTCTTCCCCTATACTATACCCCCATCGTTCCTTATTTCGCCCCCTTTGAATGACTCATGTGATCGTGTAACTGATGTACATTTAAAAAAAAAAATTATTCCTTCTTTTGGGTCATGTAAAGGTACTAACAATTCTCCTTTTTCTTACTCTTGTAAGTATAATTTTTATTTTAATTTTCCTTTTTCTAGGTTTAATAGATTTTTAGGACTAATTTATTTCTTTTTTCCTGTTTACTCTTATATAATATTTTGTGAGATGTTTGCAGGAACATATGATAAGCTTCTCAGAGCGTTGAACTCTTCTGCATTGGTGTACTAATCTTAAATAATTTTGCAAAACCTTAAATTCGCGCTACTTGGGAGACAACCCAAGCTCTTTTCCATTTTAATTTCTTTTCTTTCCTTATTATTAGTATTATTATTATCTTGTTTTCTCTTTTACTTTTCTTTTCACATTTGCAGGTCATTAGAAATATATATATATATATATATATATATATATATATATATATATATATATATATATATATATATATAAAGCCTGTGTTCAGCCACTTATAGTCATTACGCCAGACAACAACTATATGGAGAACATTTCTGCAATCTACATACACCAGGTTGCCTCCTTCCTTGTTTCCCCTATCTGTTTTTCTTTTCTTCTCCCCACTTCTATTTTTAGTTTGAATTTATAACATCGAGGACAATGTTTATAATAAGTGTGGGGGAGAGGCTTAAGCCTTGGATTGCTGGATTAGATGTATTGCTTTAAAGCTGGAATTAATTTGTATGAAAGAACAGGTCTAGAAAATGAGGAAATCTCATTGGAATATGTCATATAGGGGAGGTGTTGCCAAAATTTGCGCAGATATTTATAATTTTTATGTCTGATATTGATTTGAAGGTAAATTCCGTTAGCTTAATTTGACTGAAAAGAAAAAAAAAAAAATCAGTTTTTGAAATTGAATTTAAAAAAAGTTTTTCTAGTTTTGTTGCAAGTTAATGGGTTTTATGTTGACTGATTTAGAGAATTGCATAGTATCATTGTGTAAGTATTTGGCAAGTGGTAAGAATGGTTATTTATGATTTGATTGTGATTGACTTGGTGAACATCTATAAACATTGTGAGACTTTTGAGCCTTTTAATAGACTAAGACATCTATATTAGTCTCTATTTTTCTCATGAGTATGTGTGTCAGTTCCTGGTGAAGTATTGACTCTTGAATTTGCGTTGGTTTCTTCAAGACCATATTGAAACATGAGCATACATAAAAATGATTAAGGCATTCGTTTTTGTTGAACCACATTTAGCCTAAGCCACCTGCATTATCATATCTCTTTCTAAAGCCCCTCTGAGCCTTAAGCCTATTTCTTTTGTTTAAACCACATTACAAGCTTATTTCCTAAACACATGACTTTTACCTAAGCTTTGAGCTAGTGGAATATATGACATGGTTTGAATGGGGTTGTACATCATACTTCTATGTGTAGGTGATCCTATTAGTTTTCAATTATGTTATTGTCAAAAAGAAAATTTCATAATGAAATGAAAAATATGAAGGAACAAAAGAAATGACATAATATGAAAAAAGAAAAGAAAGAAAAGATTGATATTTAGAATGAAAATGAGTTCGGGGCAGTTTATTATTAGATATATATTGCTAACATTTGAGTAGTTGGAGTTTTGATTATGGCCATTACTTTTGCCCTTGTTACAAATTCTGTACTCCACTAGTCTTAAGCTTTTGAGCACAAAATCCCAAATACTTCGTACCTTTACTGAGCTTTACATTACAACCTTACTAAAGTCCTTCTGATTTTTGTATGCTCCATGTCTTACTAAGTAGTGGAGGATTGAACGATATGCAAATTTAAAGACAACATATTTCATTTCGAGTCGACTTCGTAGGTTTTGAGTGATAACCGTTACACCTCAAACACATGAGTGACTACACACTTATTTTTATTTTCACAACTAAAGTGAGAGTTCACCAAGTTAATTGCTCAATTACTCAAATCTTGAATATGGTTGTGGTAAGATGTAATGGAAACACTAATACATGAAGTACTATACTTTTTGAAGAGTTGGTTGGTCTTTGGCTTATTGTTTGTGATGTCTAAACAATGTTTTTGAAAAAAAATTGTTTCTATAAAAGTTATTTTTGGTCTTTGTGGAAACTTTCAGTTAAGTTATGGCTGCTTATACTAGAATTTGCCTGAAAAGTCGGTCAGTTCGGAAGTTAAAATTTCTTTTGACATATAGATGCTACTATTATATAGTCCTATTTTGCTCGAGGACTAGCAAATCTTAAGTGTGGGGGAGTTGATAAGGCTCTATTTTATACATGATTTCTGCATGTTATATTACTTTTTAGTATAAGTTTTGAGACTTATAATATGTTTTTTTTCTCATATTTTAATGTTATAATAATTGAGTTAATTAAGTTACAAAGTTGATTTAAAATATAAAAAATGCGGTCAAGAAATTACTTGCTTGATTTTAATACTACTTATACATGTTAATTTGGTTTATCTAATATTTATAATAGTAGTATGTGTTTATTATGCAAATAATTTATTTTGGAGCCTAAGTATTTATTACTTTATTAAATTATTTGTAGGTAATTTAGAAGAAGAAAAAGAAAAAGAAAAAGAAAGAAAGAAAAGCCTACAACAGCCTAAGACTAATTACAAAAGAAGGGTGGACTTCTTCTCTAAAAGAAAAAGAGAAGGCAGCTACAAAAGGAGAATGGACTCCTAATATACTCACCCAACAATTTTAATTGGATAAAGAAAGCCCAATGCTACCTAATACGGGAGATAGAACGCAACAATTGAAGAAGGGCATAAAACCCTTTTGACGACTCACAACAGAGAGGGAGACAGCCGCAGCACAAAAGAGAGGGAGACAGACGCAGCACAACAGAGGAGGAGACCAGAGAACGAGAGCCGACGCCAGAGCAAGGCGAATGTTCATCTGATTCTTCATATGAATCTGGAGTTTCTTTCTCTCTTTTATCTTAGTTTATGTTATCTAATTTCGTTAATTACTATGTTTAATTTCAGATTTTTATTTTCAATTAGTTGGTTAATTTAGTTTCATGTCTAGCTAAATTTCCATGTTTAAGGACTAGATGTAGTCTTTTATTTTCTGTCAATGATTTGAACTAAGTTGTTTGGATTGATTTATTTTTATTGCAATTTGATAATCTTGGTTTGTTTTCATATAATTGATTTGGCCAGTTGATTATATGTTTAAGATATTGGATTATTAGCGGAAGTGAAATTTCAATATTAGTTCGTGGGGTTATTAAACGTCAAGTAGTATAATTTTAGGAATAGTTATACATTTGGGGTGGTCTTTTATATGAATTTCTTGTTCGTAATGGGTTTATATTAATTGTTATGACCACGGAAGTAGGCGTAAGATTATTATAAATACACGTTTTCTACCTTGGAAGAGGAGATAATATATTATAGGAAATTCGATCATTGCAATACAATAGTTTTTAATCCGACAACTAGTTTAATTTCATTGTAGAAGGTAATTGGCAAAACCTAAGTCCTGAAACCATTTCTTATACTTGATTTATACCTATTGTCCGACGTCTTTAGAGTTAGAATTAGTATAGTTCTTATTTTATTAGTCTAGTTTATCACCACCAATCACTATTTCCGGATCGTCTAAATAATATTAGATTTTCTTAATTTGGTAGTTGATTATAGACCTCCTTGTGGGAAACGATATCTTGCTTACCCTATATTTACTTTAAATGACCCGTACACTTGCGGTATTTTAAGGTACTTTTAGGACCGGCCATTTACTAAACACTAGTCTGTAGGAAGACATTCCAATGGGTGTCTTATAGGTTGTTCTGTACGCCCACAAAGCATCATCAAGGCGAAGGCTCCAGTCTTTTCGGCTTGGATTAACTGTCTTTTCAAGAATCGATTTGATTTCGCGGTTTGAAACTTCTACCTGCGCATTTGTTTGTGGATGATATGATGTGGAAACTCGATGGAACACATGATACTTCCTCAACAGAGCTTCGATTGTCCTATTGCAAAAGTGGGTACCCCTGTAATTGATTATAACTCTCGGAAACCCAAATCTAACAAAGATATTAGATTTCAAAAATTCTGCAACCACTTTAGAATCATCAGTACGAGTGGCCTTAGCTTCCACCAATTTCAAAACATAATCGACAGCAAGCAATATATAATGAAATCCAAAAGAGGAGGGAAAAGGTCCCATAAAATCCATAACCTAAACATCGAAAATCTCGCATATTAAAATTGGTGTTTGGGGCATTTCATTTCTAGGACCTAATGTACCTGTCCTTTGACAATCACAAACTTTGCAGATTTCATATGCATCCTTAAACAAGGATGGCCAGTAGAAGCCGCTTTCCAGAACCTTACGAGCTGTCCGCTTGGGTCCGAAATGCCCGCCACAAGCATAAGAGTGACAGAAGATTAGTATAGAAAGAAATTCAGTTTCAGGTACGCACCTTCTAATCACTTGATCAGAACAATGTTTCCATAGATACGGATCATCCCAAATGTAGTGCTTTGCTTCACTCCGCATTCGATCCTTCTGTGGTTGTAGCTAGTTGGGAACTTCCCCGATGCGAGAAAATTCACCAAATCTGCATACCACGGAATCCCCGAACTCAAGGTATGAAGTTGCTCATCTGGAAACTCCTCACTGATAGGTGTGTTGTTGCCATCGCCCCCAACTAATCTGCTCAAATGATCTGCAACTCCATTTTTAGAACCTTTTTTGTCTCTAATTTCAATTTTGAACTCTTGAAGTAGAAGAATCCAACGAATGAGTCGTGGTTTGGCCTCCTTTTTAGACAATAGGTACTTTAACGATGCATGGTCAGTATACAAAATAATGTTAGTACCTAAAAGATAGGACCTGAATTTATCTAAAGCAAAAAACTACAACAATAAGTTCTTTCTTAGTTGTAGTGTAATTAGCTTGAGCCTCATTCAATGTTCTTGAAGCGTAATAAATGGTGTGAGGAATCTTTCCAACTCTATGTCCTAATACTGCTCCTACAGCATGGTTAGACGCATCACACATCAATTCAAATGGGAGCTCCTAGTTTGGAGGCTGTAAAATGTGCAGTGACCAACTTGTTCTTCAACTGGTCAAACGCTTTCTTACACTCCTCATCAAAAGCGAATTCCACTTCTTTTTGCAACAGTCTACACAAAGGTTGTGCAATCTTTGAAAAGCCTTCGATAAACCTACGATAAAGCCCTACATGGCCAAGAAAAGAACGAACTTCTCGCACAGAGACGGGGTAACACAGTGAGGTAATGAGATCTATTTTAGCTTTATCGACTTTTATTCCATTAATAAAAACAATATGACCTAAAACTATACCTTGTTGAACCATAAAATGACATTTTTCAGAATTGAGCACATGGTTAGTTTCTATACAACGTTTGAGAATTAAAGTGAGATAATCTAAGCAATTATCAAAAGAGTCACCATGGACCGTAATAAATCATCCATGAAGACTTCAATGAATTTCTCGAGATAATTTGAAAAGATGCTTACCATACATCTCTGAAAAGTAGCGGGAGCGTTGCATAACCCAAAAGGCATGCGCCGGTTGGAAAAAGTACAATACGGGCACGTGAAAGTTGTTTTCTCCTGATCTTCCAGAGCTATAGCAACATACACATAACTAGAGTAACCGTCAAGAAAGCAGTAATAAGCATGACTAGCAAGACGTTCAACCATTTGATCACTAAAAGGTAAGGGAAAATGATCTTTTCGAGTCATGGAGTTTAATTTCCTATAATCTACACAGACCCTCCATCCATTTTGCACTCGAGTAGGGACCATATCTCCCTTGTCATTTTCTACCGCGGTCACCCCCGACTTTTTGGGAACCACTTGTAAAGGGCTAACCCAAGGACTGTCAGAGATAGGGTATATCACCCCTACATCAAGAAGCTTCAATACTTCTTTCTTTACAACCTCCATCATAGGTGGATTAAGCCGCCTTTGCACTTGTCTTGCTGGTTTAACTCCCTCTTCTAAGAATATTCTGTGTGTGCACATGGAGGGGTCAATCCCTTTCATATCTGCAACCGTCCACCCCAAAGCTGTCTTATGGGCCTCAAGAACCTTAACAAGCTTTTGCTCTTGAATTGGGGTAAGATTACTTGTGATTATCACTGGAAGGGTATCCTTTTCTCCTAGAAATGCGTATTTTAGATGATCAGGCAATGACTTTAACTCTACTTCTGGAGGCTGCACAACAGAAGGCAACAACCTGTGAGTATTAGGAGGTAGATTAATGAATTGAATCGCAAATCTTCTTTGCTTAGTGGGCAGTGATTCCAAGGCAAAGAAAGCTTCCTTTACCTCATTTTCGACAGCAAAAACATCCTGCAAATTTGCATAACTTTCTTTCTCCATTGGGTTAATTAAAAAGATTCCAAGGCTTCATTACCACAAAGAAAATACACTTACTCAGTTAATGAATCAATGATATCTATCACTAGTGGAGAAAATCGCAAGGCCTGCGGTCAAAATAGCCCTAAGGGCTGCGTTTTTGGCCAGCAGCCCTTGCCGTAGCAGCCCTTCGGCAAAAGTGAAGAGCTGCGGTTTTAGCCCAAAACCGCAGCCCTTTTGACCCAAATAAATTTAAATTTTTTTTTTTTTTTTTTTTTTATTTTTATGTCAAATTGACACAAAATCAATTCCAAATGATAAAATTATAACAAAATCACAAACTGACATTTATATATAATAACAAAAACTACTTCATAGTATAAGTTTTACAGATTTCCAACCAGATATATAAGAATGGAATTGAACTCTTGAACATCAAGTTAAAAATTACGTAGGCTCATAATGCTGACATCATAAATAAAAACAAAAGAAATGCACCAAGAAATCTTTGCTACTTTAAACAACAAAAAATCAACAACCCATGAAAACAAGGGGAAAAACGAACATAAAATTATTACTTGCAGAAATCTATATAAAAAAACAGATGAACATGATATTATTGTAAACAGTAAAAAAAATTCTCCAAAGAGTAAATATTATCGCAAAAAATATCAAAAATCAGCGGAAAAACTATACAACTAACAAATCCATAATATTATCCAGCAAGCAGAAATATAAAGTTTATCTTTTTCAAACATAAAAATTACCAAATCAGTCTAGAAATTGCATAACCTATATCAATACTGTAACAACAATCATGCTTTATCATATGCAAAAGAAAGTAGAAATTTTTTAAGATATTCACATTATAACAACATTCAAAAACAGATCTAAAAATACATAAACTAAAACAAACAAAAAGTTCCATAGAAAGAGAAACAAACCAAAGACTGTGTTAATGGGGTTCATGGCAACTTGATTCTTAGCAGCATCACCAATCAACCTCTCAGAATCGGTGAAAGCGACATAAGAAGGTGTCGAGGCAGTGACGAGGCGGCGACCACAGCGTTAGTGAGAGAGAGAGGGGCAGGCAGGGCTGTGGTGGCAGAAGCAGTCCTGCGGCGTGCGTCGGCTGTTCGGCGGTGCAGCAGTGTAGCAGAACGACGAACGGGAGAGAATGAGTGAAGGAGATTGTGAGAGAGGAGAGAGAAAGAATGAGGGAGGGAGGGAGGGAGGGAGGGAGATTGTGAGAAATAACCCTACCCGCTTAACATTTTAAGCCTACTGTTCCTTGCGCGAGAGATTGAATTCCTTTCAAATAAAATGTAAAAAAAAGCCCATAAAGGGTTGCAGTTAGCCCAAAAACCGTAGCCCTTTATTACTTATAGGGCTGCGATTTTCGGCTAACCGCAACCCTTAACTAAAAGGGCTGCGGTTTTTGCATTGACCGCAGCGGCTGCAGTTTTTTGGCTAACCGCAGCCCTTCACTATTAAGGGCTGCGTTTTTCAAAAAATGCAGCCCTTGCAACGCAGCCCTTCCGTTTTTTTCCCCTAGTGTATGCTAGAAACAAATTCGCAATCAGATGGATATCTCATAGCATCAAATATATTGAAACGAATAACATCTTTGTCAAACTCCATGGTTAATATGCCACTGTGAACATCAATCTTAGTGTGAGCAGTTTTGAGGAAAGGTCTTCCTAATAATATAGGAGAAGAATTAGAAGCTTCATTATCATGCATATCTAGCACATAAAAATCAGTAGGGAATACAAGCTCATTAACATGTACTAAAACATCCTCAATCACCCGTTGGAGGTATGCATTAGAACGATCAACAAGTTGAATTATAACATAAGTTTCTTTTAAAGGATCTAAATTAAGAACATTGAAAATAGATCAAGGCATCACATTAATTGAGGCTCCTAAATCTAGCATGCATCTCTCGTACCTCGTGTTACCTATTTTGCATTCTATCGTGAAAATAGCAAGGTCTTTACACTTTGGAGGGACTTTTCTCTGCAAAACAGCGGAAACATTCTCACTGACATTTACTTGCTCATCACCTTTCAGTTTCTTCTTATTAGTGCACAAGTCCTTCAAAAATTTTACGTATCGCGACACTTGTTTTATAGCTTCTAGTAGAGGTATGTTCACCTCTACCTTGCGAAAGACGTCCAACATCTCCTTCTAATGATCAGGCTTCTTGTTATTTGATAATAACCTGCTAGGAAAAGGTACAGGTGTAAAAACATTGTTAGTTTTAACATAAACATCAAAATTGGCCTTGTTTTGTTGCTGCTCATCCTTTTCTGTTACAATTACCTCCTGTTCTTCTGGAATTATCACCAGCTCACTCTTCCTTCTCACTAGAATCTCTAATTGCTTGCCACATCTAAGAGAAATAGCACTGGCATTCTCCTTAGGATTTCTCTCAGTTTAGCTAGGTAGTTTCGAAGAATTTTGTGTTTGCAACCTGCCAAGAGTATCAGCTAACTGAGAGACTTGATTTTCAAGGTTCCTCAACCCACCTCGTGTTTCTTGCTGAAATTGCAAAGTACTGGAAGACATCGTCTTCACAATGTCCTCAAGAGACATGCCACCAGATTGTTGTTGAGGCATAGGTTGTTGCAACTGTGGTCTAGGTAATATTAGAGGTTGAGTCGTGTGGAATCCAGGTGGAGGAGTGAATGCTTGTTGTTGATGGAGTGGTGGTCTGAAGTTAGGATTTCCTTGCTGCTGAGTGTTGCCATACCTTAGGTTTGGATGATCCTTCCATCCCGGATTATAGGTTTGAGATAAAGGGTCATACATCGTTTGTTGTCCTTAAAACCCCCAATAGCATTCACTTGTTCATCTTGTAGGCTTGGACACATATTAGTAGCGTGTCCTACTGTGAAACATATCTCACATGCCTTGGCTTGGCCTTTTCCTATCACAACTTTTTTTTTTTTGGTAAGTAAGAAAGTTTATAATCAACCAAAAACCAACCCACATATACAACCTAAACTTATGAACTAGCTAAGAGCCAAAAACATAAGAGACCTCCACAAGACCAAAAAAGGTCTGAATAAACTCAAGATCACAATTGATCTATCCAATCTCTATCTAGACTACTACATTTGTTAGGAATACAAAAATTTATCCTATGTTTCACTATAAACTGTATAGTTTCTATACTTCTATTTACACTAACTACTTGTAAATTCCAAAAAGCATCATTTCTCACCCTCCATATCTGATATCTGCAGCCAAGACAGTACGCAACACTGTTTCCTTGTTCTAGATCCCTTATAAGATCTTTGAGACCACATTACCCATTGAGGTAAAGTTCTTCTTCTAACTGGGATATCTAACCAACTGATGATTGAATGCATCAGTTGATGGTTGTAATTACAGTTGAAAAATAGATGGTTATGATTCTCCTCTTGTTGACCACAAATACAGCACAAATCATCTTGACTAATACCCATATTGTAAAGTCTAGACTTAGTTTTAAGTCTTTGCTGAATACTAAGCCACATGATAAATTTGTGTTTTGGAATTGACATCCTATTCCAAACACTAATGTCCCAGTTTACTCTGCTTCCGGCACCTTTCATCATTGAGTAAACTTCATGAATCTTGTACTGTCTGTTGTTGTCCTATGTTTGAATGTTCTAATTCTTCAATTCATTTTTGACTTTGCAAATGTATTTCACCACCCAACTTGCACTTGTGGGAGCTTGAAAATCTCACCAGTTTTGGGACTTAATGTACACAACATGAATCCACTTAACTCAAAGATCATCTTTATTAATCCCAATATGCCAAATCAGTTTGCCCACTGCAGCTTTGTTCCACTGTCTGACATCTCTAAAACCAAGGCCCCCCCTGTTTCTTCAGTAAACACACCTGATCCCAATTGATATAACCACCTTTCAAATCATCTGCCTTCCCACTCCAAAGGTAACATCTACAAATGCTGTTAATTTTATTAATCACAGCTACAGGCAGAATAATCATTTGAGACCAGAACTACTAATGCTCATCAAAACTGCATTTACTAATTGAGCTCTACCTGCAAAGGAGAGATTTCTTGTACTCCAAGTTGTGATTCTTGCTGTCATCTTATTTATTAAGCATTCACAATCGGACTTCTTTGAAGAAATGGAACCCAAGTATCGAAAGGAGATTTTCTTCAAATCCAGAAAATTGTTGAATTCTAGAACATCATCATCCATCATTCCAAATACAAGGGACTATGTTGTTTCATTTAGACCAAAGACTCGAGAACACTTTAACCCTTGCAAAAGCATGTAGCGGACAAGGATTCCTATTACGAACAAGAGTAAATCATCCAAGCGAGATGATTTAGTTTCAATTTCACAACCTATGAAATACTTGAAGCCTTCATATCACCAAGAAATCCATTATTCTTGAGAGATAATCCATGCATATCACAAACAAAAGGGAGACATGGTCTCCCGTCTCGACCCTCTTAGCGGGAAAAAACCTTTGCTTCCATTCAATAAAAGAGTAAATGGAGTCTGAATACAGCTCAGGATACATTGAATGATATGAGCAGGGAAGTTGAGGGCTGTTAACAGGTCTTCTACAAACTGCCACTCAATTGAGTCGTATGCCTTTCTCAGATCAATCCTCATCATTAAACCTAGCCTTTGATTACCTCTGCTATTGAATCTTTTGATTAAATCTTGGCATACTAGGATATTATTGATGATGCTTCTTCCTATGATGAATGCTCCTTGATTTGGAGTAATCAAATCAGGTAAAACTCTCCCTAGCCTGGTACACATGAGCTTGGTGATGGTCTTATAAATCACAGAACAGCAGGCTATTGGCCTGTAATCACCTGTATTTGCTGGGCACTTCACCTTAGGAATCAAGGTGATTGTTGTAACATTGACTTCTGCTAATAATTTTCCACTTCTGAAAAAGTCTTGAATGGCTTCAGTGAACTCAGCTCCAATAATATCCCAAGTCTTTTTAAAAAAAAAAACTTGTATAACCATCTATTCCAGGTGATTTCTCATCTAGTATAGAGTATAACGCACTCTTGACTTCTTTAGTTGAAAAATTAAGAGAGAGCATTTGGTGCTGCTCTGCATTCAACACCTTGCCTCTTCCAATAATTTCTACGGAAATGGATCTTGTACTACCTTTGCTGCCCAATAAATCCTGATAGAAACTTAAAAAAGCTTCTGTAACCTCAGTAGGTTTTGACATTACCCATTCACCTCTTGCATTTTTATAGTGTTGATCCTGTTCTGCACTCTTCTCATTTTAATACTTTGATGAAAAACTCTCGTATTTTCATCTCCCTGCTCTATCCACCCCACCTTAGCTTTCTGGCTAAGGAAAGAGATGTAGTTTTTGTGTGCATTATGATACTCCTTCCTATAATGTATTTCTCTATCAATCAATTCATTATTTATAGGATCCTGCTGAAGCTGTTGCTGCACTTCTATTAAATCTTGATAGCATTTTGTATTCTGAATGGAGACATCACCATACTCCACCTTATTTAAAGCCTTCAAATCATCTTTTAATAATTTCAATTTCCTCACCAATCTGAACATTTTTGTACCATCTATTCGCATGTTCCAGCCATTCCTCACAATCTCCAAGAAATTTGGAGATTTACTCCACATATTGAAGAATTTAAATGGCTTTCTCTTCTGCTCATAGGAGTAAGAATTAACAATCACAGGGCAGTGATCATAATCACCTTCAGGCATAAACTTCACCTCAGTCATAGGCCAATTTTCATTCCAATCTTCATTTCCCATAACACTATCCAGCTTACAATAAACTTTCCTCTCTCCCTCCTGCTTATTACTCCATGTATAAAACTGCCCCACAACCTTCACATCCACCAAATGACACACTTCTATACAAGTTCTAAGATCCACTAACTCCCTTTCTCTCACAGCCTGCCCAATTCTTTCATCTATGCCCCAAATACCATTAAAATCACCTAACACCAGCCAGACACCCCTTATACTTGCAGCTAAAGACATCAAATCATCCCACAAATTCTTCCTATCCTTCCTATCATTCTGACCATATACAAAAGAACAATAAAACTTCTTTCCTCCATTCACAACTGCCACTTCTGTATGGATCATTTGAGTAGAACTAACAAGAATATTAACATGGAAAGCAGAAGGGTGCCATGCTAATACTATTCTATCATTATTTTGCCAACTATTATTGCTAGTTATACACCAACCAGGGCACAAATTAAGGTACATATCACCCAACTTATGTAATTTTACCTTAGTCTCAAGAAGGCTAAACATTCTGACATTATGAGAAAGGATAAAGTTCTTTACCTCTCTCTGTTTATTTTTGCTGTTTAGCCCTCTCACGTTCCAGGATAAAATATTATCCATGTGAGTCAGGAGGTTCCACCTCCTGCACTATAACCTCCACTGTTTGTTCCATGACTGCACCTTCCTCGATCTTCTTCTCTTATTCAGAAACAACATTAACCTCATAAGCTTCCTCCTCCATCACATGTGCAAGGTTCAGTATTGCAAATGAATTATTTGTTATAACAAGAGCTACATGAGCAATCTTCCTGTTTCCTCCGGCTACAACTTCCTAAAAACCATCCTTTCCTGGCTCAACAACTTGCTTTGCTACCCACACTTTCTTAGTCTTCTTCTTTTCTTGTGTGCTGATGGTTTTCTCATGACCAAGGCCATGACACAGTTCACATATTGTAGGCTTCCATTCATAGCCCACCCTCTGTTCCATCAGTATACCCTTTTCATTCTCAAAACTTATTGATTCTGGGAATGTCTGATCAACCATTACTTCAACTAACACTCTTGCAAAATTCAAACACTCTTTAGTCAAAGTTGCTTGATCCAATTTCACCAAGCTCCAATTCCTGAAACCAGTTTTGTCAAGCATTTCTCTCCCCAATACTTCAGATCAAGTTTGGGTAATTGAATCCAAATCGGAACCCTCTTAACCTCCTCCTTCTGAAGATCCATATCTGGGTGCCAAGCTTTCACCACAATTGGTTTCCTATCAAAGAACTGAAAACCTCCTGCTAAAATGGCATCACGTTGCTCCATTGTTTTCATTCGGACTATGAACAGGCCATTCCTTTATAGCAGCAACCTTATCTATTCCCAATTTTCCCCAAATGCGACGAATAAAACCTTCCATTACTAAAAATGGTGGATTCGCCCCAATTACATAACATACAATCGCATTTTCCCAATATGTAATCTCATCTTTAACATCATCAAAATCAATTTTAATTGTAATTGATTTTGCTTCAATTTCAATGGAATCTTGATTATTTTCTTGAATTTTCCTCATTACCGGTGATTGAACTTTCTCAAAATCAGTAATTAAACTTCGAGATTGAGGCATACCCTGAGAAATGGAGTCAAGACGACTCTAAGTTTTCTTCATTATGCTGAGCCATTCAGACAATTGGTTAGTATCCTTCCTCTGTTGCTGCAATTCCTGTATAGAACTCCTCGGTGAAAGAGGTTCTTTAAAAGAGGGTGTCTCCACCATTAATGAAGAAACTCCATGAATCTCCGCAATCAATTTTTCTTTCCTACCTTCCGTTGATCCAGATGGACCATTCCTCTTATTTTTCTTGTGATGTTTTTGTTTCTTCGCCTTTGCTTTCGAAGACCCTGCCATGACGATGGTGCAAAATAGCGATGGCTAAACTTGGGCCGAGAGAAAACGAAATACCACTTCATAAGTCTAAGAGGTAATGGACCAGAGTTGGCGCTAATAAGCTTTCGTTTTCCTATCACAACTTGCTCAACTAAGGAGGTGAGGTTCGCAACTTGCTGCTCCAGCTTAGAAACACCCACCTCCTTAACCTGATGAGATGGAGTTGGAACTCGATTCCTTCTTCTAGAATATTGAGAGTTAGCTGCCATGTTTGCTAAGAGCTTCATTGCATCGGCATGTTTCTTATTACCTAGTGATCCACCGCTTGCCGCATCAATCATATTTTTATCATTGTACGTTAATCCTTCTGTGAAATACTGAACTAGAAGTTGTTCACTAATCTGATGGTTTGGGCAGCTATTGCATAACTTCTTAAAGCGTTCCCAGTACTCATGAAGTGTCTCTGTGTCATCTTGCCGAATCCCGCAAATATCCTTACGAATGTTTACCGCAAGAGATGTTGGAAAATACTTCGATAAAAATACTCGTTGCATTTCATCCCAAGTAGTGATGGATTGAGCATGCAGATCATATAGCCATTCTTTTGCAGCATCTGATAACGCAAATGGAAACGCTTTCAACTTCAGTTATCAAGTGTAACTCCACTCGTTTTCATTCCGGAACAAGCCATATGAAATTCTTTAAGGAACTTGTTCGGATCAGTCATGTATGCAGAACCTAAGGAGCCATTTTCCTTGAAACCAATGACAGTGGGTAATGCTCGGATAAGGCCTGGTTATATCTCACATTCTGTGTCCTCATCTGCATAAATGATGCACAGTAAGTTGGGAACAAAAGTAGGAGCTGCTAATTCCTTCAAGGTGCGCGCCATCTCAAAGTTAACTTCTTCTTCCTCCTCCAAAGATGAACAATCACTAAGAGGAAGTGGAACATGACGCGCTTGCTCAAGCTGTTGTTGAGCACGAGTCCTTTTCGCCACTATGAATCTTTAGTTCTTTGCTGTAAAATCTCACAAGCGTATGTGCTTAGAGTTTATGTCAGACATGACAACAAAGAAACTAGATCACAAGTTAGTAAGAAAAGTTAGTAAATCACACAAAAATATAATATAATAAAAATGCCAATTTCCTGGCAACGGCGCCAAAATTTGGTACAACTGTCGCGTGTCTACCAAAAATAAACCTAACTCGAACCTCCTAATAATGTAGTAGGGTAAGTGGCGGGCCGCGCTTGTCGTGAACGCCGCCCGGCCAAAGATAAAATTTCTCCTACTCTCTTTTACACTAAGGTAGTATAATGGAAGTAGGGTTCGTATCCACAGGGAAACGGGGACGAGTTATATACTTAGCGTGCGTTAGTACCTAGAAGACTCTAACGGTCGAGAAACCTAATAATAATAACAAAGGGGGTTTTCAAGTCGATTTACTAACAAACTACAACTAACTAGCAACTAAATAAGATGAGAAATCAATATAGGAAGATCTTGAATCCGATTAACATGCACTTCAATTCATTATCGATCATTGAACCTCGACTCTTATTATTTCCATAATTATCTATTGTCGAGAATTAATCTCGTGCTCTCCTTATTCTTAGTTGAATAGCACGATCAGCGTGACTATAAAACCCTAACTAAAGGATAACCTAGTCCGATCTGCGTCTAAGTTCAATCCGATAGCAGCAATAAACACAGAGAACCAATAGACCTGCTAACGTCATACAAGCGATAAACATTTAACAGGTGATTCAATTTCCCCAAGAAATAACCAAGACGATCTGCATCTAAGTTACTCCCTAGTTTGCTACTAATTGATAAAAGAATAAAACAATCCGATTCTATTCTTAAATCTAGCATTAGATTAATTACACAATCAAACTAGTAACGTTCCTAGCATAATCATGCAAAAACCATTGAAAGCAAGCATAGAAATTAAACCATAATCAAAGGAAATAAATAGAGAAGAAAGATCTCACAATAATGCTTGAAGCTCCATATTAATCTCGTTCAAGAACGGTTCAAGCTACAATCGGCATAGCAATAGCCAATCCCATAATTGAAATCTACGAAGACTAAACTCGAAAACAAAAACTAAAAAGAGAAGAGAAGAAGAGAAGAATGGAGTGTTGGATATTCTCTCTCCTCAAATGTGTGTGTCCTAGGTCAAAAAAACTAAGTTTAGTATTTATACTAAGGCTCAAAAGTCAGCCGTCATTTAAACCGCCATAGGGGTCGCGAGGTGCGGTACAGGTCGCACCGTGCGATGAGCTACTGCCTTCGCAACGAGCTGAAGACTTGGGCCAAACCACGCAGGTCGCGAGGTGCGAGAAATCTCGCGAGGTGCGAGCAGGCAGGTCGCGAGGTGCGACATTACTCGCGAGGTGCGAGCTGTGGGCGCTGGGCAGTTTGCTGCTGGGCGTGCGATGGGCGCTGGTTGAGCGTGCGTTGGGCGAGCGATGGGCGAGCGATGGGCGAGCGATGGGCTGTGATGCGCGAGCTGGTGAGCTGGGCGTGCGATGGGCTGCTGGTGATGCTTCGAGCTTGGCTTGGCGAGCTTGTGGCTTGTGATGCTCGGCTCAAATGCATTTCACCTTGGAAGCTCGGAATACATGACGTTAACACAAATTATCTCGCAAAGCTCCGAACTTCCGCTAAGAGCTAAATAAGACACGAATGTTAACAATTACAATCAAACCCCTAGCAAAGTGCACCTAAAATACCACAAGAACATCGTATAACTTGAGCGCATCAAATACCCCCACACTTGAACTTTACTCGACCTCGAGTAAACTCAAAATGAGGATCACCAAATGAATCATCACCCAAACTAACGACACCAAAATGTGAGCTCAATTCCTGAAGGATCTCAAAGGAATTGAACTCACTCCAACGCCACAATCAAAATGACAACTCGCCTAAAACCTCAAAAGATAAACACTACTACTATTACAACCAACTTATATAAGCAAGCTATGGAACAAAGACAAAAAGGGATAAATTCCATGCTTACTCCCAAAAACAATAAACCAAAAGAAAATGAAAGCCAAAACAAATCTCCGGCAAATGAGTTTCCAAAGTGTATCATTCTCTCTTAATCTCTCATTTTGCCTAGGAGCCCTTTTCGGGTTTTCATCCTAGCTTCTCACATTTTTTTATCTCACCATCTTACCCGCTCAATATAAGCCACTCTTTTGCATAAGTTGCCCTTTCGGGTTTTCAACCTATCCGGGCCCCCATTTTTGCCTGAGTCGCCCACCCTTGTGGGTTTTCAACTCAGCGGGTTTCATTTCATCATCATTTTTTTTTTTTTTTTTTTTTTTTTTTTTTTAATTTTCAATTTTTTTTTTTTTCAAATTGAAAGTAATATACACAACATAGATACATGAGAATGAGAATACCCTCCCCCCTACTTAAACTACACATTGTCCTCAATGTGTCGACAATTAGAAGAAAAAGTAACGAAAATGGGGGAGAAAATCGAAAATCGGGTAAATCGAAGATCGAATGCTCAAAACTCATGACCAAACAATCCGTCAAACTCAAATTTCTTAACAACACCAACTCAAATCGCATAAATCAACTTACAACCTCTCCCTCGAATCACTCAAACAAATGACAAGCTCAAAAGTTTTGAATTTGTGAGATTTGCACCGAGCTTAAGAGATCGAAAAGATACATTAACAATCTCAATCCTCTAGTGTTACCAACTCCTAGCTATTGAAGTCCTCCCAACGGGTTTTCTTTTGTGGATTTTGGCTACAAGCGAATTAAGATTGGTTGTGGATCTTTTTAGTGGGTGGGTGGTGGGTGAAAGAAAATTTGTTGTGGTGGTGGAAATTTGATGAAAAATAAAGGAAAAGAAAGAAAATAAAGGGGTCTCGGGGTTTTGGGGTCTTGGGGTCTCGGGTTGCCTCCCGAGAAGCGCTGTTGTTTAAAGTCGTTAGCTCGACTTAGTACCTTAAGCTCAAAAATTGGGCTTGTGCTCCATGTGTGACAATGGAGGCGCCATGTCAACCTCCAATTCGAGTACCTGCAAAACAAACGGAGTAGAACTCTTGCAATGCATCGTTAGTGGTACACTTTCAAAACAAGGTGGTAAATCAGGAGGCTTTTTCCGCTCTTTCCACTCCGGCACCATAACCTGCATGTTAGTAGGAGAGGCACAATCCTCAACCAAGGCATCATCAACATTTATCGACTCATCAACATGCTCAATATCAAGAACATCATGCAAAACAGAGTCAACAATGTTAATAGAGTAAAGAGGGTTATCATCCTTAATCAAAGGCTTAGAATCATCGATTTTAAACGCCTCTACCTTTCCCTCGAATTCCATGGTCAAAGAACCAGCGCAAACATCAATTTTAGTGCAAGATGTTTTCAAGAAAGGTCGCCCCAAAAGGATGGGGGCGGCATGCTTATCAAGCTCCATCTCCAAAACATAAAAATCGGCAGGAAATTTCAATTTCCCAACCGTAACTAACACATCCTCTAATTTACCCCTAGGATAAACATTGGATCTATCGGCTAATTGAATCACCACACCGGTTTCATGCAAATTGCCAAGTTTCAAAGACTTATATAATGAATATGGAATCACATTAATTGAAGCACCTAAGTCTAACATGGCTTTAGGAAACATGGTGTCACCTATAGTACGGGGGATGGTAAACATGCCCGGGTCCTTGCACTTTTGAGGTAATTTCTTTTGAAAGATAGCAGAGACATGCTCGCTAGCCTTCACTTTTTGCACTCCCTTTTGTTTTTGCTTTCTTTTCGAAGTACACAATTCCTTAAGGAACTTAGCAAACCTAGGTACTTGATTTAAAGCATCAAAAAGGGGAATGTTTACCTCACATTTACGAAAGATTTCGTAGATGTCATTGGTGCGCTCTGTTTTTGCGGGTTTCTCTTAATGCCTCGGGAAATGGTGGCTCTGGTTCATATGGCGGAGGAGGTGATTTTTTGACTTCCTCCTCTTGTTGAGGTGGCAATGATGTACAATCTGCTGTCGGTTCATGCTCGATCACCTCTTCCACTATCTCTTTGTCTCGAACCACCAACCTCTCTTTGCTTGCAATTTCCGCTCCACTTCTCAATGTGATAGCACTCACGTTCATCTTAGGGTTGAGCTCTATTTGGGATGGAAACCTCACCGAATCCCTAGCCTCTAACTTGGTTACAGCTCCCGCAATTTGGCTTACTTGGCTCTCCAAGTTCTTGATGCTTGAACGGGTCTCCTCCCGAACCGAACCATATTTCCCTGCATGTTAGTGACATTTTTAGTTAAAGCATTCATCATATCCTCGGTAGACATGCCGGTACTCGGTCCTCGTGATTGGCCTTGTGGCCGAAAATATGGAGCTCCTTGCTCCGGTGCTCTCGAATAAGGAGGTGGTGGGCGGTTATCTTCTTTGTGGCGGCTGTTGGTTCCCTGATGAGTTCCCGTACCTCAAATTAGGATGATCTCGCCATCCCGAATTGTAGGTACCAGAATATGGATCATATCTTTTAGGGAAACCTTGGCCCCGAAAATCGGCCGCCTTAACCTCTTCACTCGGTTCTTGTAGATGAGGGCAAAAATCGGTTGGATGATGTGAAGAGCAAATGCCACAAGCCTTCACTTGGTGAGTTTTCTCTTTCACTATGAAGTCTCGCATCACGGATGTGAGACTTGCACCCGATCTTCCAACTTAGAAGAACTAGAACCCTCGGAGACCACACGTCGAGTTCCGGACCTTCTACTAAACCGCCTCGAGCTTTCAAGAAGCTCATTTAACAGTTCCTTTGCAGCGAGTGCAGTTTTATTGACAATGGATCCACCACTTGCTGCATTAACCATCCTAGCATCCTCATCACATAAGCCATTATAGAAGTATAGCACCAAATCTTCCTCTGAATAACCGTGGTATGGACAACTAGCACATAACTTCTTAAACCTCTCCCAATACTCGTAAAAAGACTCATCACTTCGTTGCTCAATGTTACTTATCTCCTTCTTCAATGTAGATGATTTAGAAGTGGGAAAGTATTTCTCGAGAAAGCTCTTTTTCAATTGAGCCCAAGTGGTGATGCTTTGTCGGACGGAAGGTAGTACATCCGGTCCTTTCTTTGCGTCTTTTAGCGAAAAGGGGAAAGCTTTAAGCTTGATTCTATCTTACTGAAACTCCACTTGGCTTCATGCTCTTGCATACCACATGAAACTCGACAAATGTTTATTTGGATCTTCACCATTTAGCCCATGGAATGAGGGAAGCAAATGTATCAACCCCGACTTTAGCTCAAATGTGTCCCCCACTTCCGGTTCCGGAAATGTGATACACAAAGGTTGTTGGTCAAGGTTAGGAGCAGTGAGTTCCTTTAAAGTGCGGTGCTCAACTCTAGGAGGCATCTCTTCTTCAAATTCAAGCGAAAAAGGGAGCTCTCTAAAGTCTTCACGCAATTCTCTTCTCAACCTGAAAAGGGTTAGTTCTAGATCTCGATCGTACTGCAAAGGTTCTTGGTTAGTAGCACGAGTATTAACCATAAACAAAAACCATTAGCAATACAACCCAAAAGCATACACTAAATATAAACAAGTAACACCGTGTCCCCGGCAACGGCGCCAAAATTTGGCGGGCCGCGCTTGTCGTGAACGCCGCCCGGCCAAAGATAAAATTTCTCCTACTCTCTTTTACACTAAGGTAGTATAATGGAAGTAGGGTTCGTATCCACAGGGAAACGGGGACGAGTTATATACTTAGCGTGCGTTAGTACCTAGAAGACTCTAACGGTCGAGAAACCTAATAATAATAACAAAGGGGGTTTTCAAGTCGATTTACTAACAAACTACAACTAACTAGCAACTAAATAAGATGAGAAATCAATATAGGAAGATCTTGAATCCGATTAACATGCACTTCAATTCATTATCGATCATTGAACCTCGACTCTTATTATTTCCATAATTATCTATTGTCGAGAATTAATCTCGTGCTCTCCTTATTCTTAGTTGAATAGCACGATCAGCGTGACTATAAAACCCTAACTAAAGGATAACCTAGTCCGATCTGCGTCTAAGTTCAATCCGATAGCAGCAATAAACACAGAGAACCAATAGACCTGCTAACGTCATACAAGCGATAAACATTTAACAGGTGATTCAATTTCCCCAAGAAATAACCAAGACGATCTGCATCTAAGTTACTCCCTAGTTTGCTACTAATTGATAAAAGAATAAAACAATCCGATTCTATTCTTAAATCTAGCATTAGATTAATTACACAATCAAACTAGTAACGTTCCTAGCATAATCATGCAAAAACCATTGAAAGCAAGCATAGAAATTAAACCATAATCAAAGGAAATAAATAGAGAAGAAAGATCTCACAATAATGCTTGAAGCTCCATATTAATCTCGTTCAAGAACGGTTCAAGCTACAATCGGCATAGCAATAGCCAATCCCATAATTGAAATCTACGAAGACTAAACTCGAAAACAAAAACTAAAAAGAGAAGAGAAGAAGAGAAGAATGGAGTGTTGGATATTCTCTCTCCTCAAATGTGTGTGTCCTAGGTCAAAAAAACTAAGTTTAGTATTTATACTAAGGCTCAAAAGTCAGCCGTCATTTAAACCGCCATAGGGGTCGCGAGGTGCGGTACGGGTCGCACCGTGCGATGAGCTCTTGCCTTCGCAACGAGTCGAAGACTTGGGCCAAACCACGCGGGTCGCGAGGTGCGAGAAATCTCGCGAGGTGCGAGCGGGCGGGTCGCGAGGTGCGACATTACTCGCGAGGTGCGGCCGTGGGCGCCGGGCGGTTCTTCTTGGGCGTGCGATGGGCGGCGTTGAGCGTGCGTTGGGCGAGCGATGGGCGAGCCATGGGCGAGCGATGGGCTGTGATGCGCGAGCTGGTGAGCTGGGCGTGCGATGGGCTGCTGGTGATGCTTCGAGCTTGGCTTGGCGAGCTTGTGGCTTGTGATGCTCGGCTCAAATGCATTTCACCTTGGAAGCTCGGAATACATGACGTTAACACAAATTATCTCGCAAAGCTCCGAACTTCCGCTAAGAGCTAAATAAGACACGAATGTTAACAATTACAATCAAACCCCTAGCAAAGTGCACCTAAAATACCACAAGAACATCGTATAACTTGAGCGCATCGGTAAGTTAAGGTCGATCCCACAGAGAATTGGATTTATCTTATTATTTCTTGTGTTAGTTAAACTAAGAGAGATAATCAAAGATACTAAAATAGGGATCGAGAGATATATATTGGTATTGGAATATTAATCGGTCATTGAACTAATTAAATCACGCATATACTTTGACGTTAACTCAAGAATGCACGTAGACACTCTAAACCAAACAAGCTCTTGGACTATTGTCTAACTAATTAATAATCTAGAACAAGCTCTCTAGACTCGATTAATTAGCAGCATAAAAACTGTAGAAATAGTTAACTTAAGCCACAATCTCACAAGCTCGGATTGCCCAACTTAAAAGATTGATAATCTTAGGTATTACGACAAGTTTTAGTCACTAATCAAACACCTAATTGCTTAAAAAGGAATTAATTTAGGACAATTACATATCGCAAGTCAAGTCCTAGTAATAAAACTAGCAAATTACACAAAGATGGTCAATCTAAAGTATAATCAAACTAGTTCTAAATAATTATACGGAGTATCAATCCAACCAAAGCATAAACATGAACCAATTAAATATCAAAAGTCAGAACTTTAGCATTCTCACAATTCAATATTCCAATAATCAATATATCTCCCTACCGTAAACTAATATAGCTTGACATATTAAGAACAAAAATAATACTAATAAAAACCAACTTATTCATTATTGAGAATTGAGAAATACACAATCTAAAAACTATATTAATCATCCAAATCCAATTATTAATTGTATGGAGAAAAACAAAAACTAGAAAAAAAAATTCAAACAAAATTACCAAACGTTGTAATTCTATGCTCTGTAATCTACTACTCATTGTTGTCTGTTGTTGTCTGTAATTCGCAGCATCCTGTTGTTCGTAAGTTGGGGCTTTTATGTCCTCTGTAATTGAGTGCCGCTGAGTGCTTGTTGTTCTCTGTAATTTTCAGCGCATCTCCTCCTTAATTCGCTGCTTTGTTCCTCCTTATTTCAACGCTGCTGCCTTCTTTTCCTTTTCCTTCTAATATATGGTCAACCCTTGGTTTATTTTGATTCACAAACCTAACTTTCCTAATTTTCTTTTTGACTTCAATTTAGGACTTGTAGGCTTATTCTCTTAATTTCCCACGTCCCTTGCTTCTTTCTCTCCTTATTTTATTTCTTTGGTATTGTGGGTCATTATGCCATCAAGCCCAATCATCTGAACTTCTAATTTCTCACAAAATAATCCCAAGTAGAAGAGGGAAAATGGACTTCCAACTCCGATTGCAAATTTGTTGCCCAAATCATCTTCCTGCAGACAATAAATAAAATTGTAGTAACTCATGACTCGGAAGAAAAATAACTTAAAACTCCTTGTAAAATATAAAACTCAATATTAAATTAAGGGTTTAAGATAATAAAAATACACACTTTTACGACCCTGTCAGTCCTAAACAGAATCGAGTGGATCTCACTTGTAAGATTTATATATAAATTTCAAAATGTGAAGAAAATGGAAGTGGACATGGGAAATGATTTTGGAAATGGAGAATTTAAAATGGAAACGAATTTTGGAAATGGAGAATTTAAAACGGAAACGGGTTTTGGAATAATATGGGCTTGAACATGAGGTAGACATGGGCCTAACTATATGCATATGCAGACATGGAGTGGACTGGACTATGCAAGCAGACTAGATTTAATAGCTTTGGGGAAGACCTAGACTTTGAACTTATAGGTAAAGTAAGCAGACTAGACTCGAAAACTAGTTACGTACGTGCATCTAATAACCTAAAATAATAAGTTTGTTAAAAAAAATAAAAATGTACATTAATGATAAAAACAATCAATATTCCTAAGTATCTATCGCATGAATTCTGCTATTAATACTGATAAGAGCTATGCCCAACTTTGGTTTAATTGAGATTCAAGGTTAATTAACAACATTAGTTATATCCTAAGTATAAGCTATTTAATCTTCCTACAATAACCTAGTAAAAAAGTAAGTCATCAAAGATTGAAAAACTTATATCACAAAGATTGAATGTTCATAAGTTTATTTGCTAAACATTCATCCTGTTACTCCAATACATAAACCACTTTATCAGGCAGTATGTCATATTTTAAAGTTGATTTAATTTTTCACCTAAAAAGAAATAAAAAGTTGTTATAGTATTTGTTAGCACTCCTTTGACCAACACAAATTCTTAAATGAGATGGACGCATAATAAAAAATTGTGAAATATAAGTACTTTTTGTCCCAAATGGGTCACTTAAATGGTTTCTTTAAGGTAAAAAGTTATTCGTCTAATTGCGGTAACTATATGCCCTAAATGAGTTTATTTGAATTTATATCTACAAGGTAAAGATAGAGGAAGATCAAGAAAATTTGGAAGAAGGAGATTACAGAAGAGAGAAGGGAAGAAGAGATTAAAGATTGATTGTAATCTTTCCTTCAACGCCGAAAAAGCTTCCTCACGCATTGGAGTCCAGACAAACTTACATTCCTTCTTCATCAGGCTAGTCATTGGTCTCGAAATCTTCGAGAAATCCTTCACAAATCTTTGATAGTAATCAGCTAACCCAATAAAACTCCTTATATCATGCATACACCGTCTTCGGTGTTGGCCACTCACGCACTGCTTGAATTTTAGTAGGATCTATTGAAACTCCTTCCTTTGAGATAACGTGTCCTATACAGGCAACCTGATCCAACCAAAACTCATACTTAGAGAGCTTGGCGTACAACTTATGCTTTCTTAGGGTGGACAAAACTTCCCTCAAATGCAACTCGTGACTGCTCCTATCCTTCGAATATATCAAAATATCATTTACAAACACAACCACATATTTGTCTAAGTATGGCCTGAAAATCTTATGTATCAAATCCATGAACACTGTAAGTGCATTGGTCAGACCAAACGGCATCACTGTGAATTCATAGTTACCATAACGCGACCTAAATGCAGTCTTAGGAATATCACGTTCAGCAATCCTCAATTGGTGATAACCTGACCTCAAATCTATCTTCGAGAAAATCCCCGCTCCTTTTAATAGATCAAATAAATCATCTATTTTTGGAAGTGGATACTTATTCTTGATCGTACATTGTTCAACTCCCAGTAATCAATGCACAACCTCATACTACAATCTTTCTTTTTCATGAACAATACATGTGCACCCCAAGGAGACGAACTAGGTCTTATATACCCTTTTTCTAACAACTCCTCCAACTGAACTTTTAACTCTTTTATCTCAATTGGAGCCATTCTATATAGAGCCTTTTAAATAGGTCCGGTTCCTGGCATCAAATAATGGTGAACTCAAGATCTCTAATAGGTGGCATACCCGGTATCTCTTTAGGAAACACGTCAGGAAACTCAGATGCCCTATCCTTATCTTCCTTTTCGATCCACTGAACTCCACATAAGAATAACGGACACCCGTTCTTCACAAAAGATTGAATTCTCATCGCAAACATTATCTTCATGCCCTTCTCCTTCCCAAGCTTCCTATAAGTCACCCTTTCTTTCTTACTGCCGACTAAGGACACCTTCTGGGCCTCACAATCAATCCGAGCCTTGAATCTTCCCAACCAATTCATCCTCAAAACTACATCGAGGTCTGTCAAGTCAAACTTAACTAAATTGGACAGAGAGTTCACCCCAGCTATCACTAAGGGTACTTGACCATGCAACTTAGTACAACTAAAAATCTCTCTTGATGGCAATGCACTTTCTAATAAAATAGACATTGGACTGCCTAACTGAAACTTTTCCACTAAAGTGCTAGAAATAAATGAATGAGATGCTATAGAATCAAATAACACTTTGACAGACAAAGAATTAATGAAAAAGGTTCCAACTACTACCTCAGAAACATTCTCAGCGTCACGGGGTACTATATCAGGTGCGAAGCTCATTAACTCCAAAAAGTTGCTATAATATTCATTAACAAACATAGTTCCCAACCTCATATTGGTGAACTCCATAGCCTTTTGCTTCCTTAAGTAAGGAGGGTAAAACTTAGTCCTCAAGGCATCTTTAAACTCGTTCCACCCAAAGTTTGGATCCTCTAATTAAGAGATCGTTTTTCCTTTGTTTCCACCATATGTCTGCCTCATCTCTCAAATAATAAACATCATTATTAACTCTAAGGTTTTCAGGGCACATTGTGGCATCAAAAAGCTTATCGAACTCCCAGATCCAATTTTCTAAGCTAGCTGGGTCCTCTTTCCCATGGTAAGTCGGAGATTTGGCTGCTGCTACCCTCTTGAAGACCCCATCAAATTAAAGCTATCGGTTTCACTCTGCTTGGTTTATTGATTAGCCATCACCTGAGTGATGTTTTCAGTTATCTTTGCTAGACTTCTAACCATAGAACTCATACTCCTTCTCCTTCTTTCTGCCATTCTGCTAGAAGTAAGAGTGTTTGAGTAAAATCTCAACTAACACTCATGGAATAGTTGTGTAACTACCAATTAATTCAATAAACATGTAAGTATATAACTAGTTCAAACATAACAAGCAATCACATACTTTATATATCATGACCAAATATTGGGCCTTATACATAGCAATTACTAAAACATGTGAATGTGTCAAAATACCCTTAAGACAACTAGTTGTTTTATGGCCAAAGCAAAATTACATTAATCTACTGTTACTACTGGAGACTTCAAGTTATAGTTAGCCCGCCTCAATAACATTCTCCAACTTGTCAATGGCCATATAATCAAATTAGCCTGGGTATTCTCGAGGGGTATATTTTGGGCTATCAGGCTCGAATGAAGCTTCGTATCTCATATTGTCAACTGAAGAAATTGTGGATACTGGGTTACGTAGGTTAATCTCAATGGCATCCCCACCCCTTTGAGCCCATTTATCTCTATATATATTAGTTCAGTACCAAAAGTGGCTAACCATACTCCCTGGAACTCATGATTATCTCTGTTTCACTCCCCATTTGGTAAGACTATACTAGCGTACTTATCATAGAGGGTTTAGAGTTTGGGTGTCTGAGGAAGGTGAATTAAGGCTAACAGTAATCGGTAGGGTTCTTCACTGACCCATGGCTCCCAGTCAAAGGCATTAATATTACTGCCCTCAACAACATCATCTATAAATTCAAGGACCGTTTTTCCTTCCAAAAGAAGTTCTTCAGAGTAATACATGTCCCTCACTGACCCACCACCCCCATTGTAAACAACACCACCTGTCCACCACCATTTTTACCCTCTTTGACTCCACCACCAAGAAACCACCTTCTCCTTATACCAAGAAACCCCCTGCCACCCCTCCCTTATCCCCTGCAGACAACACTCTGCCATCCACTCCCCCCCCCCTACGCACAACACCCTGCCACCCCTTCCCCCATCCCCCGCGGACAACGCCCTATCACCCCCTCCCCCTGTGAACAACCCCATCCCTCTCCCACCCACTGCGCACAACTCCTTGCCACCCCCTCCCTTTTCTCTTTATATCTCTCTAATCCGTCTTGCGTTTCCAGGTCCAGGAATTCACCTTAGCTTGCCTCGAGTCGAATTTCGGGTTGGGTTCGAGGTTGTTGAAGATTAATGGTTTGCGTGTAAGAGAGAGAGTGGTTGAGGAGAAGACAAGGAGTGTGACGTGGAGGAGAGAGAAAGAGGTAGGTTGAGGTTTGTATTATCACATATTGGCGGCGGAGTAAGGAGTGCTCACAGAGGGGTGGGGAGGGGGTGAGGGTGCTCGCAAGCGGCGTTGTGTGGAGTGCTCATAGGGGGGGGGGGGGGGAAGGGATGATCACAGGTGGGAAGAGGGTGGTGCGGTTGATGGTGAGTACAGAGGGGTGGTGAGGGGGAGGAAGAGAGAAAGGCAGGAAGAGGTTAGAGAAGAAAAGAGAAATATGGGAAAAAAAATTAATTTTACAACTTCAATTGGTTACCAGTTTCATGGTTCCCTATGATCAGATACAGCTAAAAGGTCGGATTACTAAATAATAATCAAAAGGTGGGATTAATTTAAGCGAACGGTCCAAAGGTTGGATTATTAGAATCAATTTTTATAATATAAAAAATATATAAAGACATTTTAAATTCTGTAAAATATATTAATAGAATTCATAAAAATATGGGGGATTACAGTCTACCCCTCTTAAAGATCCCACAAAAACAAAAAATTTACACAACTTTTGTTACTTTTAGTAGCTGAAACTTACTCGTGTCATAAGATAGACACACCACTTAATAAACTTGTGCCATAAAATGGACACACCAACTCACTCAAGAGTAAAACAAATCCATCAACTCATTAAGAGCAACTTTAAGTATTAAACTTATGTGCAAATAACTTAAATAAGCTTAAAAATGCGTAGGAATACCATAAAAGAGGGAAAACTTTCATTAAAGAGCAACTTTACACATGTTTCGCATCCGGGATATTACCTCTTCAATTGCGAGATGTGAAATACATCATGCATTTTCTCAAATTTCATGGGTAATGCTAACTTGTAAGCAACATTACCAACTCGTTGCAAAATTTCATAAGGACTGACATAACTGGCACTCAATTCACCCTTTTTACCAAAACGCATTACACCTTTCGTAGGTGAAACCTTAAGGAATATTTTATCACCCACAACAAACATATCTTCTCTTTGCTTCAAATAGGTGTGGCTTTTCTGCCTATCTTAGGCAGCTTTAATTCTAGACTGCATCACCTTTACATGCTTTATAGTCAACTCAATAAACTCAGTCCCCAATATAATGTTTTCACTAAATTCATTTCAGCAAATGATTTGATTAATATTCTCTTACTTGTGCCAAAATCATAATATAAAAAATGAATAGTAAAGTCTTTTTGAGTCATGAACTTCATTAATATGAGGGTACATGTCCAATATGTTCATACTAAATAAAAAATGTAATTTCTGTCATAGTAACTAATTCTCACAATGTAAGTAATTGCAACTATATTTATACATGAAGACACCAAATAATGTCGTCAAAGCATTAGTCTTGTATTTTTTTTTGGAAAAATTGACATGCATAATCCAAACTTTGGATTATTCCATAACAATCCTAACTTTTGAGGGGACCTTCTCAAAATAAGCCAAACTATTCTTTTTCTTGCCTACACTAATCCATTTTAGGTCTATAATATATTGAAAATTAGTAGTTTAGATTTTTTTGAGAAGGTAACCCCTAAAGTTGGGATTATTCTAAAATAATTCAAAGTTGAGATTCTTTAAGAAGACGGGTGAAAGTTGGGATTATTCATGTCAATTTTTCCTTTTGTTTTTTTCCATTCTAAACCTGGTCGTTTTCATTCTGGACTTGGCTTATCAAATTCATTACCCTGTTTCAATCGCTTAATTTTAATGATTACATATTTCATTCTTTTGTTGGTTTCTTAAATGCAGCTTTTTTTTTTCAATATTATATTTTATTACGAATTCTCTTACACTTCATCTTTTCTCTTTTTCGACATTAGATTTTATTGTGGTGAGTGAATTCTTGATCTATTTTCCAAAATTCATAAAATCGAACAATGTTAAATAAGCATGGCAAAACAAAAACAAAATCACCGAAATGCAAAACAAAACTGGCGAGGAGAACTTACATTGTTTACGGTATTTCCTTATATTTAGGTCATCTCAGGTCGGGATTAAACACACAAGCTTTTGGTAACATCGGTCAGAGGGTAGTAATAGGTCGGGTAGAAAGCAAGCAAGGTTAAACAGGTCAGGGGTCGTAATAAGTCGGGTTGTGTCAGTTATTTCTCGGGATGAATCAGTTTTAGGTTGTTACGAGTCAAGTAAATTACGTGTCGGGTCTATAACGGGTCATGTCATCTTTGGGTCGGTATAAACCAGGTTCAAGCCTAAATTATTGGATCAATTCGACTTTTGGGTCGACTACGGATCAGATCGGGTCGGGTCAGTTGTGGGCCACCACCTCTCAAGTAATAATCGGATTGGATGTAGGTCGATTTTGATAAGTTTTATGGGTCAAGTTAAAATCAACAAGATTTCTATTATTCTGGCTTGCCTAACCTATGCTTCAAGACCAAATTTTAAGGTATGGCTAAAATAAATTAATTCTTATTCTTCTAACATGTTTCTTCCATTTTTTTTCCATGTTCTCCTCTTATCACCACTTGTGTTCACGTCTTTCGAAGAACTATCACTTTTTCTTTTTTACGTCGAGATTGGGTTGGTCTTTAGTATCCTTTAGCAAGTTCCCTAGAGGGTTCAGTTGATCCATGATTTATTTTTCATTTGCTTCGAGATCCGATACAACTAATCAAAACCACCAGGAAGTCTGGATCAATGAGCTATAGTCGGTAAGATGATGGAGCTTTTGCTCCGCGATGATCCTCTGGATTGGATAGTCCAACACCCTGAAGGTAAATAATGGTTAAACATTTATGTGATATCGCGAATACATTACGTGAACACTACATTCTTAATACAAGTTAGGGATGGATTTGATACTCCCTCAATCTCATTTTTTTAGGCTATCTTCTCTTGGAGTCAGATTTATCAATTTGAGTTTTGCCTAATTCAAAACGGTTCTATACATTTTTATTCAGATCATTCAAACTAATAGTGTATTTAGTATTAAAAAAAAGTAGTAAAATTAACCAATAAAATAATACTTCATATTGGAACCAAAAACATCACTATAATAATGTATTTATAATTAGGTCAGTATTTTATTTTATAAATATACTCCTTTTAGTAATAAAAAAATTATACTACTATAATTTTTGCTTAAATAAGAACCAAAAATGTTCCTAATGGTTTGTTTATCGATTTCTCATTTCTCCCTTGAGAAATTGAACACAAGTGAGTCCTGACTCCTGAGCAAGACACAACCTAGTCCTAGGTCTTTCTTCCAATTCTCCTAGCACCTGGCTGAACTCCTCCTGCACGACTCCCTAACTGCACCACACTGTAGTAACTGGTAAGCACCACACAGAGGCAGTGAACCTTTTACCTCTTACTTCTTCATTCATCTAATGTTCATCGTTAATTTATAGAATGGTATTGCTTGCCCAATTCTAGATATGATATCGTTACTTTAAGAAATTCTTACTTTTTTCACCTTGCTGGATTATAGGAATTATGATGTATGAATTGTGGGATTTATGAATTATGAGGATGTATAAATTTGTGGACTTGTGAGATTTAAATTAGTTAATCGTGGAATGTGGATTTACAATTCTGACTTGTGAATTGTGTGTGAATTGCAATTTATGAATTATTGAATAATATACAAATTATAATGTTGTGAGTTTGTGATAGCATGAATACTGAGTTGTTGAACGATTGTTTAGTTACTTATCTTGAGAAATAATTGTTTTTGGTTGTAAAATTTGATGCAATTATAAACCGGTTCCAAACTTTGAGAACTAATCATGAACAATAGTAATTTTCTTTAATTTAAGTACTTTGAGGTTGTACTTGGATTTTGTCAAATTTTGAATTTAGTTATTTAGTTTTTTTTTTAATATCCAATAGTATCGCAAAATTACGCTACCCTTGACTCGGGACCTAGATATGACACTGCCTACATGTGAGAGAAAGCAAGGATGGAGAACGCTGCTATTTTTGTTTCCTTGAGCTCTCGATTTGCTGCTTTTATGCTCTGTGTCATGATTTATGTGATGTCCTGGTATCTGCTCTTGCTGGGTAACGTTCTTTACAAGAACTCTCATGCTGGTAAAATTAGAGGTCTGTTCTTATTCATTATACTCTTTGTATCATGACTTTTGTGATGTCATTGCGTCTGCTCGTGCTTTTATTTGTGCTCTTCTTGACAAGTGCTCTCTGTAAAAGAGCGTTGATTGTGTGTATAGCTGCCTATTTTCTGGAGGTCTTTTCATCCATTCTTTTGCATCTCCATGTCATGATTCTTGTGCATGACTGTGCTTGCTTATTAAGTTCTCCTTGACTATCTTTTTTTATTCAAGTTTTCTTATACTTTGTTTAGGTAAGAGGAAATAAAAGGAAGGGAAACTAGTTCCCTCGTCTGGGTAAGGGGTTTGGAGAAGGAAGGGGGGAGGGCGAAGGATCCATATTCCCTGCCTCTTTAATAAACATTATCCCTCCCAAATTCGAAAAATTTGAAGTGAATATGGAGCTTCATCTTCCCCCTCCCTTTCTTTTCCTTCCCCTTCCTCCTCTTTCCTTCCCCTTCCTTTTCCTCCTATATTGCTATTTAGACAAATTGTTAGTCCTAGTTCATGCTAGTTATGCTGGAAATTGAGCCATGGATGCTTTACCGAAGTGCAAGTTGCACAATTTTTTTCGAATTAACAAAGCGCATAACCCGTTTGATTTGATATTTTGACTTTGATGCTTTTCACCTTTATCCTGATGTGTTTCGGGTTTGTTTTTATTTTTATTTTTTTTACTGTCAATACATTGCAAAGCTACCTTTTGAGAGAAGGTGAATATTATTAATCATGGAGTGGCTTAAATAGGAACAGGAATATTACTGTTTGAGAGTTCTTTTGCTTTAATTGGTAACTCTAATTAAGTAAGAGAAGACAACTTGCAGAAGACAGTGCTTTTTTGCTGATTTTTCTGTTCCATTGCCTTTCCCTTTGTGGTGATCCTTAGGCTTGCACTTCAGGTTGGCTCATTTCTCAAGCAAAGGTGGGTTGTCTATGGCAGTAGTGGTTCTGATTAGCTCCTTGATGAGATTTTTTAGATTTGTTGAACTATAGTATACTGATTCTATTATCCTAATCACCTAATGGTTATGCACACAAGGAATAATTCATTTGCGAATTTAGGTTTTTTTTCCTCTGAAATTGCTAACTTCATCGACTCCTTTATACATACATATTGTCCTATATGTAAATTTTCAATGGATGGAATTATTAATTAGTGTCACTGTAGATTAATGAAATTTTTTGGGTGTGACGCCAAGTTGTTGTGTCCCCTTGACTATCCCAAACTTATATCTTCATGAGACCATTGTGAATGACATTTTAATCTAAAGCACCCTGGCATGCTTTATTTAGCTCCTCATTAAGCCAATGAGTCACCTAGTAAGTTCAATTCTTTATTACCCCCCTACCCTTCCAAAGTAATTTTGTTTGAAGGTAGTTTACTTCCCCTGACCTAATCCGAATGCTTACTTATGTCTTCATAAAATATCTTATGTTAGATAAATTGTTACGCTTAAGGACTTTAGGATACCGTATGTAGCTCTTCATCAACCAGTTGCTTAGTAGAGTTCACATTTTTGTTGTGTGCCCGACTGCCCGCCCTCGTCACCCTTTGAGAATGAGATAAAGATTTTGCCAGTCTTTAAAAAAAGTTTTTTATTCTATTATGCGTCCTTCAGTCTCTGTGTGCTTAGTCACATCTTAAACCATGGTAAATTTTTTGGGTTGATTGTAATATGACTCCACCACCTTCACCCATTTTCTTTCTCTCTCACTCTTCTTGGGGAATCAAGGGGCAAATAACTGATACAGATCTTGTTGCCCATACTTTTAGTTTGTGGTTGCTGATGCCCTTTTATCGTCCTTTATTACTTCATGTATAATTGGGTCTTTTGTTTACCTGTGCCTTTGTCTCCACCCACCATATGTTGTTGGAGTATGATGTTCGAATTTTCTTTGCCCTGCCTGCATCTCTTAATCTCTGTGTTTGCTATTCTTTCTCCTCCATTCATGTGACATATGACATACCTTGACTATATTGCTTACATTTGAGTTGGACTTCTGAAAGGTTTCTATGCGACTTATTTATTCATTGCTTTAATCTTCTTCGAGCATTTGTTTTCTCCTGTAGCCAGTATACTGCTTCAGAATTCCCAAATGTTGCCATCTATCTAATCCGTAGTTCCTGATCTTTCTGATCCAACCTTTTCGTGACCTACTAGTGCCTTTGCTTTACTTTTGTGTAATTTTTCTTGTTTACGGTTGTTAATGGTTGAATTCGGGATGTCTGTAAAACTTCCAGCAAGTACCATGTCATACCTAGTTCTGGTTTTTGGGTATTGGACCTGAAAATTTATATTCAGGTGGTTTTCGTGGGAATTTATGGAATAAAGGCATCCCAAATATGATTATAATGAAGAACACCACGAAATATATTTTAAAAGTATTTGTATGACAAGGTGACAAGGAGTATTTATTAAGCTTGCTACAAATTGACATGGCTAAGGCAGAAATTAAAGAATAATAAGATGAATTTGATTGAGAATTCTGGAAAGCAGAACTAAGACCTCATAAACACAAGCTTTTCGAGAGGATTGCTCTCTGCCAAAGTAGATCTCCGGAAAGCTAAAATTTCATATAATATTTTTCTGATCTTCTTTCGCTGTACATCTCTATTTATACTAATGCTTCTGAGCCCAGACCCTGCTTTCTTACTCTGGCTCTTAGCTTCAGCCTTCAACGATCTCTCTAGTGCACCTATTTAAACCCAAAAGTCAGGCACCTATTGTTAGACCATCCTTCCAGAGTCCTCTTCTGCCTGTATGTTAATGAAAGTCCGCCGGGGCGGGGTCTATTAAAGAAAAAAGTTTAATTAACATCTCTATCGTATTGAATAATTGAAGCCATTCCGCTTTTTCCTTTTTTCTGTCTATGTACTTCTCTTACAAGCAAACACCCATCAGATTAATGAAAATATTCCTAGTTCGCCCCTCCCATTAGGTCACTTCGTAACAAAGTTCAAGAATCGAGGTTTTCATTACTTCTTGGTCTTTACTCCACCTGCATTCTTCTGTTTCATTCAAGAAAATGATAAAACACAATAGCAAATTTATATCTTCTCATCATTTGCCTCCCTCTCTCCCTCTAACTTGTTCTTCATGCTTGACTACCATCATTTAGTTGTGCTTATTGCCCTATTTTTTCTTAAAACTTTGATCATTCTCTTTTATCTAATGGCTACATCTCTACTTCTGCTATGAGATACCAATTGAAAAATACGTTATCTGTGACTTATTTGTGTTGGAATTTTAAAGAATTAGAAGGATTCCTACTTTTTTTTTGAGAGGAGAAGGATTCTTACTTGATGATCAAGAAAACTGACTAATATGAACCGATGATGCTTTACCCGCAAGAGGTCTAAAAACCATAATAGGTATGGGAGTTTGAGGTCAACTTTACTTTTATCTTGATAATTAAATGCCCATCTGTACCTCTGCTATGAGATATCAATTCAAAATTCGTTATTTGTGGCTTAGTTGTTTTGGAATTTCAAAGAATTAGAAGGATTCTTACTTGATGATTAAGAAAAATGACTAAAATGAGCCAATGATGCCTTACCCACAAAAGGTCTAAAAACCATAATATGAGGTATGGAAGTTTGAGGTCAACTTAGCCTTTTCTTTCTTAATACTTTTTTTTTTTCTAGTTTTTCCAGCCGTCTGCAATGGGACTTCCCCTTTTTTGTATATCATGATGAGAAGCTATGTTTCTGGTCCTGTAGAACAAGTATTGTTTATGGCATGTCTTGCTGTTGCAGTATCGACATAACTTTTCTTTCAAATTCTTTGTAGCTGTTTTCTTAGCTGTACTGACCTTCTGTTATTTTTGGCCCTTGTTGTTTATGTTCTTTTCTTCTCAAAGACTTAGATCTCTAAGCATGAATGGTATCTAATGGGTTCTTGTGAAACATGAATTTCTACCCATCAGATTATCAAATTTCTGGTTTGATGTCAATTGGTGTTGAGGTCTTGAGGATCATCTTCTTCATCTAATATTGTATGTATTGGACCTTAGTGTATCTCTAAAGTTAGAGTAATAACTATGTGGGATGATTGCTAGACCAGTATTATTATATGGGTCGGAATATTGGACATTTAGGAAAGATCATACTAAGAAGATGAGCATAACAGAGGTGCTTATGCTGACATGATGCCAAAATGATAATTATTACAGTGATGATTATTACAGACTGAGAATACGTCAAGATATAGAACTTGGATGAAGAGATTTGAAGGAAGGTTGGAGTTGCAAATGTCGAGGATAAGATAAGGGAGAATCGAATACTTTGGTTTAGGCATGTATGACATGGATTTGAAGATGCATTGATAAGAATAATGGAGAGTTGGGATTATGGAATTTTAAAAGAAGTCAGGGGAGGTCGAAGATGACTTGGTTGAGGGGGTTTAAAAATGATATGAAGGAAATGGTTTGCAGGAGGAGCATATAACATTAGGCAGAAGTAAATGGAGGAAGATAATATTTGTTAAGTGATGATGAATGATGATCAGCATAAATCCATGATGTGTGGGAAGATTTATTGTTTGGATTAATCCTTTTGCTCAAATATGAAGTAGTTCTTCTTTCACGCAGCACGCATCTGTTGACTTTTACGTGAGAGTGTGGAACTGGTTATGAGAACTGAGAAAGATATAGGTTTTTGGCTTTTTGCTATGTTGAAATTTGTTAATTGCTGTTCCGTTGAACTGCTAATTGACTAGATGAGGTGATAACTTGGTAATAGGATCCAGTTGGTCATGGTCAACAACTCACTAGCTCAGATTGGATTTGGGTACTGGACGTCTGTTTACTGTACCTTATTTTAGCTGTATAATCTCTTTTGATTCAGTTGTGGAATGTTTCTTTTCCTTTTGAAAAATAACTTCAGGTCTGGAAACCTATTTCGAACAGCCCTTGGCTTTCACAATGTAAGGATCGGGCTAATAATAGATGTGTACGAATACCATGACAATTATTAGTTTGCTTTTGGGTCTCGGATATTTGATTTCTTTTGGATGTTCCATGAAGTTTTGGTATCTTCATGAAGTTATCTTTATTGTGATATGGTTTGGCCTATATATGATTGCAAATGCTAACTTAGGGAGACTTTCACTCTTTCCATTGGTTATCTGTTAAAAGGATCTTATTTTGTATTTGAAGGATGCACTTCATTATTAATTGTTTTTTCCTTAACATTCAGATATGAATTCAAACAAAACTGATATATATCTGTTTGAGAGACTGTTTTGCTGGTGCTTTGCTCGTTTTATTTTTTACATATGCCATTTGTTTACCGAACTCGGTGATGATACTGAATTAAAAATGATGCTAGTTGGAAAATCCATATTCCCATTTCTAATTACACAGGCATTCATGATATTGCTTACGTAATTTCATATTCAGGGCACATAGTACAAGTACAACTTTCCAGATGACTTGATTTTGGAAAGTTTATACTTGGCTTTTGAACCTAGGTAAAGTGACTTGAAAACTGTTAGGTTCAGACTTCACTGGGGATTAGGCAGGCAGCATGCAATGCTGCGTGTTAAAGTGTGTTATCAACCCAGTCCTTCCCAAATGAGAAACTTGCAACTGGAAATTTGGCTATAATTTCAATGATTGGCTGAAGTCAGTTTCATGCGAAGATCTTATAGCAAGAATTGATTGTGTTACATCTTTTTTTCTGTTCTTACATCCCACTTAAGTTCCATATTGATCTTTGCAGTTTAAAATGGCAACGAAGTCCGAAGCTGAAAGAAGAGAGCCTGTCAATGGGCAAGCAATTGCCAACCTGTATGCCTCAATGAGGACAGAACTAAACCAAATATATTCAAAGATCACAGAGCTGGAAATGGAAGTGAGTGAGCATTCCTTGGTAGTTAACGCCATCCAGCCACTTGATCCCTCAAGGAAATGCTACCGTATGATCGGAGGTGTGCTTGTAGAAAGAACAATCAAGGAGGTCTTGCCAGCTGTGCAGCGGAACAAGGAGGGAATTGAAGAGGTAATTGGCAGGCTTAACGAGGCCTTGGAGAAAAAAAAGAAAGATATTGCTGAGTTTGAGGCGAAGTACAAAATTAGGATGAAAAAGTCTGATAGTGATGTGAAGGACGATAGTAACAAAAAAGAAGGTAACGCGCAAGGTGTTCTCGTAGGTCCTGCTGGTGCTGTTGAATCATAGGTTTATATGATGGTAGTTTACTGAAGCTTTCATAGGTTGGTCTTATCTGTGTTCTACTCTATAGTCATTAGAGTTATTAGGATGGTCTAGCGCTTGGGAGTGCTTGATGTTGTGACAATTTTTTCACGCTGTGAGATTTTGGTGGTGCCCGCTGCCCAGTGGGAAAGAATTTTTTTTGGCTATTTTTGAATTTAAACATGCAAGTAAATTTGTTCATGTACAACTCAGTAGACGTCTTTAGACGACTGTTAAATTTTAATACTAGTATGATGCTGTGAATTGTGATACATACTAAACTAACGATTCCCACATAAATAGGAAAAATATTATCATTTGGATTTGAATGTACGTTTTTAAGAGGATTTTTTTATTTTTACCACCTTATGTTTACCACATATTGAAAATAACCATCTTATAATTTTTTGTTTTTATTTTACCATCTTAACTTTATCAAGTTTTCAAAAATCACCACCAACTAACAGTTTCTGTCAAATACTTCATCCACGTGGGTCCCACTTTTTTCCTTTTATCTCTTCTAAACTGATACCAGATTAAAGAGGTGTATATCCTCTTTAGGATGCGGAAATAGTTGAGTATTTGAAGATTGGATAGAACAAAAAATTACTAGGCTATTTTAAAGCTATAAGAAGGAGGCTTTTAGCAAGAAAACATGGTGTTTATTGCTGTTTTGGGTGTTTTTGGGTGGATACATAAATTCACTCTGCCTACTACTGATGCAGAATGAATCTATTTATAATGAAAACCGAAAATTACTAGTACTGAAGCAGAAAGTGACTCACCCCTACTTTTACAAAGAGACTTTTACTTTTCTAAAAGTAATGGCTCTGGTTTAAAGAACAACAAAAGCATAGATAAGGTGTCTGCTTTTTAAAGAAAAGCTATAACTATTAAATAATGGATGATGACTCATCACCCATTAGTACAGTGTAAAACAGTAGTAGACTTAATCGTACGGATCTCGTCCTTGTAGATCTATTTCTGTGTCGCCATCTTCATCACTGAGAAATTGTTCAGCCATTTCTACATCATCTAATGGTTCTCCATGTGGAGGAATGTTTATCTTGATATTCAATGGTCCCCATATCTTGAAGTATGGTCCCTTCTGTTAAGAGATTATAGTTACGCCAGTTTGAGATTTTTTGTGGTTTTTGCTGCATAAGCCATTTGTATAATTCTGGCTTATTAACATACTGAAAGTTTTGAGGATTGCTGATGTGGACTATAAATACTGGATTGATGTAGTATTGTTGGTAAGCTGGTCTATGGTGTAAACCTTCAACCTTAGGTAAGGTGCTGATAACTTGGACTATTCTAGATCCGGTTGCCTTGTTAGGTTATCCTATATGGCAGTACTGTAGGCAATAGGTCAGTCTTTCACCTAGTCCTGCTGGAATATCATTATTGTTTCTGTAGTAGAGTATGTTGATCATCCCATGATCTAATAGATCAACAATCTCTGCTCTACTTAAGTTGGTGTCGTAAAGTTTGATATTTGCTTTGAAGAGGCCTGTATAAACTATTTATTATGCATTTACTTCTTGACACATTATTGTCAAGATTTCCTGTTGAATTTCTACGCCTTGGATTCTGCTTCCATTAATTAGTTCTCCAAAGTGTAATTCTACTAACTTTTTCTATAGTTTGATCATGTGTTGTATTACACTATCTTCAACCTTTTGTGCTATGATTTCTACTACGTCTATTCCACCATCTTTTTCTAGTAGTTGTTGTAGTGTTTCTTGTGTTTTTAGTTTTAGTCTAGGTGTAAGGTAGTGGAAGGGAATATTTTTATGTGGTGTAAATCCTTTTTTCATAAAGGAGGCAGAATATGTAGCTAGCTGAGTTTTAAGGCTACTGTTCTGCTCTGTTATTTTTGTGAGTTATTGTCGGAGATGATGCAGTTCTGTTACAAGATTGCAGTTGTGTTTACCAATAAGGTCAATTGTATTGGCCTTATAAGCACACTCTTGTTGTAACTCTATCGTTTCTTTCTGAATTTTAAAGAGCTGATCATTCATAACCTTATTAGGGCTTGACTGTAATAACTTTTGTGAGAAAGTTGGAGGGTAAAAACCTCTGCTGTAAGTAGGATCTGCAACAGGGGTTCCAGGCTGTGAAGAGGAGGGTTTGAATTCTCCTCTTTGTACTATCAACGCCTTTATCTGCTATAAAGAAGTTTGGTCCTAATTTTAGTTTAGCAAAATCCATTGCTTCCCCAAAATTATGGAACCCTTTAAACAAGGGGCTGGAAAACCCTCTATTTTCTGTAACACTTGGTGCCATGTGCGATAGACTCCAGGTCTTCGACCATGTACCACTGAATAGAAACTAAAATTCCTTGAAAGAGGTTTTTGTTGTATTTTATTAAAATAATAGGTAAGACAATTTAATGTCAGTACCTTATGCTGTGTAGACTGCATGACCCATAAGTTATCACAGATAATGTAACACCCCCAAAATCCATACACGTCTAAACTACGCTGCATCGACTTTGGGAGTGTTACCGCCGCGGTGAAACGCAAGGCTTATTGAATTTAAAACACTAACTTACTCTTTATTATGAAAACTAAATTGCAGCGGAAATAAAATGCTAACTGAACTACAACTTGGGAATCACTATTGACCCCTTTTATTTAAAACCATTAACTATGTAAATTATAAACAATCTCTAGGATGTTCAACCAAAACACTTTAAAAGTTTAGAATCAAAAGTATCCCCCGTATGCCCGAACTCATGCAGCATCACCAGCATACCTAATCTGCTCCCCATTGAAATATCAATGGTTCATCACAGGTCAACAAACAACACAAATAACAAACAATCAGCTATGCTGAGTACGTACACAACCAGTTAAATAATACACTAACATAAACAGAAGAGTAGTAACAATTCCTAAACATGATACTACAAAAACATTAAATTTCGTTTTTACAATTTATTTGGCATCGAACGGGCACCGTCATCTTTCTAGAATCATACGGACTACTTAATCCTTAATAGACAACTTATTCTATTAGATGAAATGTATATACAGTTTCGTTCCGTTCCACATCCATCACCTTAGTATGCATACCCCCAAGATCGTACAGAACCTTCCGCCTATTCGAGTTATCAAAATTTATAAGGACACTACTGTCGTCACAGTAGGCCTGCGTAGGAGTGTAGAGCAAGTCTCACACTCCCCCCATTGTTCATCACTTATAGGGAGTCCAACTACAAGTTTATTGCCAAAATCCTTTCTTAGTATTGACCATTCATACCACATTAAACATGTAATCATTTAACATTCCTTCTTAGATACAATACTCAAATCTTTATTCTTGTAACATCCTTGTCACACCATAGATCAAAGAATACAAATCCAAAACTTTCATGCTTATGATACGATAGAATTACGCATAACAATGCTACATACCGCAATCATGCTACCAAACAATCTTAGCAATCACAATCATACAATCGTTCCCTATCATGATTCTAGGTTCCAATATAATAATTCACAACCTAACATGATACTAGCAATTGCAACTGAACTAGTACGCGTACATACCTTGTAACGGAGAATCTTTGCTGCCTAAACAAACGTTCCGCTTATGAAATTGGGACCTAAACAAGTAAGGAAGTACTTCAGTGCTACGTCCTTGATAATATTATCAAATAATACGTGACTAACTATATCGACTTAGTAATTCAAAGTATAAACGATAACTAATCTCATTGTTTATTAACTTCCTTTTCTTTCCTAACTCTATTGTGCTTAGCGTCTTTTAAGAGTCAATGTTAGTGAGCCAAACTGATTTTAGTTAACTCGATAGTATAACACCTTTACCAACTCCATTCAAGTCCTTATGTCCAATACTCCTAAAATCAGGTTTGAATAGCAAGGTCATCATAACTTTCCATCTAATAATCAATAAACTACTTTCTTTACTTCACACCTTACTTAATTACAAAACCTTAAATTAGATTTACAACTTAAAACAGATTAACAACTTAAATTAATTATGCAACTTAATTAATTACTAATCTACTCAAATTACAAATTAATTAACTTACAACTTAAATTAATAGAAAGACAGAATATACAATATTAAAACTAACATAATATCGTATTATACATATTAGGTTTTATACCACTTAATCTTGCCGGCAACCGAGCTCCGGCGACCGACTTCCGGCAACGACGCACAACCCTCGAGCCTCGCCCCTTGCTTCGCACCCCACACTTCGCACGGCTCGCACAACTCGTCGCACCGCACGCGACTTCGTACCGCCACGCACAACTCGTCCTCTCGCACCAGCAGCACGCACACACCACACTCGCGTACCTCGCTTGCGCTCGCCCAGCAGTCGAACACAAACCCCCGTACTCCCTCGCTCGCGAACGCTCGAGAAGCCTCGCACAACCCCTCGCTTGTTCGCACAGCAGCGATTGTGAACCCCCCACACACACACACAAGGGATCAGTGAGGAAGAAGGAGAGAGAGAGAAGGAATCAGAGAGAGAGAGAGAGTGCGCTGAGAGAAAAGAATGAGAGAGAAGAGAGAGGGACGACTAAGAGGGAATGAGGAATTAGGGTTTCTTTTTTTTCTTTTTTTTTTCTTTCTTTTCTTATTTATAGTATGAGAAACCTTAGTTTATTAGGATTTGTTTCCAAATCGAATTCTGATTTATTATTTAACAAAAACCGAATTAAAATATAATTAGGTACAAAAGTAGGTTGTATATTTAAATTATAACTGTAGGCTTACCTAAACTATATTATAAAATACTTTCACTTTATTCTTTATATTTTTATTTATAAAAGAATAACTCACAAAAATACGGAGTATTACAGGCTTCCCCCCTTAAAGGAAGTTTCGTCCCGAAACTTTGAGGTAGCCATTCTTAACGACGATCTTTTGCACTTCTAAGTCCCAATATTTCACAAGCGTTTTTCTAGTTTTCGCAAGTCACATAAGCAATAATACACATAAATAACAGACTTAAGTAAACTTTAGGGGAAGCGCGAAATTCTATCGCATTTTCCCCCCTTAAAAGAAAAGTTACGTCCCCGTAACTCGCCCACCCCTTGAAAGAGCTTCGGGTACTTTATGCAATCAAATAACATGTTTAAAACTTTGCATAAAATTAGTTCTCCCTAAGTGTCTATAAAATAAGCCCCAAATGTCCCTCATGTTCTTCCTTCTCCTTGAATATATCAATATATCGTCTATGAACACGACTACAAACTTATCGAGGTAGGGTCGAAAAATCATATTCATGAGGTCCATGCAAACAGTAGGTGCATTGGTTAACCCGAAAGGCATGACGGTAAACTCTAGTGTCCATACCTAGTTCAAAGGCAGTTTTAAGTATATCTTGATCAACAATCCTCAATTGATGGTAACCAGACCTTAAACTCTATTAAATCGGAAGGAAAGAAGCCCTTCCCTATTTTCAGTAAGACATTAAGGAATTTCTTAGAGCAATTAACAGTATCCCCAGACGGAATAACCATAGGCATAGAAATTGACTCGGACTCAACCAGTGCTAGAGCTCTAATAGTTGTATGGGCAATAAAAGACCAAGATGCTCCAGAATCGAACAAGACTTTAACAGGAATTGAGTTGATAGAGAAAGTACCCGTGACAACATCTCTACGAGCCTCCTCTTCGCTAACCGTCATCATATACAGCTTCACTGTGCCCTTATTATCATTGTTGTTGGTCACATGGTTCCCAGTTGGTGCCTGACTATTTGCATTGGTTGTTGGTTTGGAGTAATTAGAGTTCCCTGACCCATTGTATGCATTTTCACCATTCTCATTCCCATTTATAGGCTTGTCTCCATAGTTCCTTTTTTCTTGACTATTGGGGTTAACCTTATTCTTCGAATAGCACTCGTACGCTCTATGCCCCATTTTCCCACATTCATGACACTCCACCTTATTACCCTCGCAATCCCTCCCAGGATGGTTGTTTGGGCACTTCTTACACCTGTACACACGCTCAGGTATGCGGTTGTTGGTGTTATTGTTGTGGTTATTGTTATCGTCGTTGGGTCCCTTACTAAAGTTTCTTTGGAAGGTTTGGTTGTTCTGGTTCCCGTGGTATTTCTTTTCAAACCTCTGAATCTCGGAGTTTGGATTCTCCTTTCGCTTCTCACCTTGTTTACCCCCTTCCTCTCGTTTCCTTATGGCATATAGGTGGGTAGATTTGCCAAAGACATGGTCCAATGAGGTGAAAGTATCTCCCCCTAGTCTCCCTTGCAGGTCAAGGGTGAGCCCTAACTCAAAACGTGAGGCCTTAGCTTCCTCAGTAGGGGCAATTTCAGGAGCAAATCTCATCAACTCAATGAATTTGCGATAATACTCCTCAACAGACAGGTTCCCTTGTTCTAGCATCATAAACTCTTGGGCTTTCTGCTTCTTGAGGTATGGAGGGTAATACTTATCCCTCAGGGCTTTCTTGAAAGTTTCCCACCCAAAGTCAGGCTGTTTTAGGAGGTTGTCCTTAGCTTGCGTCCACCAAAAGTGGGCATCCCCCTGTAGGTAATAGCTTGCTAAGGGCACAGTCTTGTCGTCTGGACAGGAGAGGGTAAAGAAAAGCTTATCAAACTCCCCAACCCAGTTTTCCAATTCTTCGGGTCCCCCTTTCCCATTCAGCACTGGTGGGTTCCTACGGGCAACCTTTTGAGACAAGTCCCCGTCCCGGTTATGTCCTTGGGCTAGGTTAGCTGTAATCTGCACTAGGTCACGAATCGATTGCTCGATATTCAGAGAGGTATCAGGCGTGCCGCCCTGACGAACCATTCTGCGCTGAAAAATGACACAACGGCTGTTTCAGCGACATGCACATAGTCGTTTATTTATTTACCTACTATACATTAGCACGTTCATATAACACGTTTTTATTGCGAACAATCGTTAAGTCTCTATTGACTTGCAATATAAACATCTCAAATAAGACGTTACATCAAATAATAAAAGAAATAAAATATTGTATTATAATTGAAAAGGGTAAAATTTATTGTTTCCAAGGAAAACATAATATGAATAAATAAAGGAATAAAAGGAATTTTAATTTGCTACTTGGCATACAAGCCTTATTAAAACTGAAATAAACAAATAAAATAATATACTAATCTAAATTATATAATCGTAAGAAACTAGGGACTACAATGGTGAGCTTCGTCATCGGAATTAGGATTTTCTATTCCTTCTTCCATTTCAGCTTCGTCCTCAGAAGACTCGTCATCCCCTATAGGTTCATCTTCCTCCAGAGGTTCTTCTTCTATGGGCTATTCTTCTTCTTCCTGGTCATTTTCCTCAATCGGATCCCCTTCAGCAGGCTCATTCTCATCAGGATCTCCCTCTTGAGCATGCTCATTTTCATTAGGATCTCCCTCTTGAGCAGGCTCATTTTCATTAGGATATCTCTCTTCTTCATTTTCTAAGTCAAGTATAGGTTCAACATTATCTTCCCCAATCACTGCGATGAATGTCCTATTATTCCCCTCATCATCGGAAATGTAGGTAACAGTTCTGAGGTTTGACGCTGTGTGGTAGTCCTCGGGTATGAACTCATCCTCAAAAGTTTGGTACCTAGCTCTTTTTGCAGCTCTAAATGACGTTTGCGGCTCAGATTTAATTCTAGGGTTCTCAGAATTCACATTAGGTCCCGAGCTTTCCCCCACATGATAGGTTCCTCTAACTAGAGGTGATGAGGTAGAGGGCTCCCAACTTCTTTTCTCACGAATTCTCCATTCATTTTCACAGTATTTAAGACCAGTAATGAAATGTCCTACAGTAACTACGCTGCATCGACTTTGGGAGTGTTACCGCCGCGGTGAAACGCAAGGCTTATTGAATTTAAAACACTAACTTACTCTTTATTATGAAAACTAAATTGCAGCGGAAATAAAATGCTAACTTAACTACAACTCGGGAATCAGTATTGACCCCTTTTATTTAAAACCATTAACTATGTAAATTATAAACAATCTCTAGGATGTTCAACCAAAACACTTTAAAAGTTTAGAATCAAAAGTATCCCCCGTATGCCCGAACTCATGCAGCATCACCAGCATACCTAATCTGCTCCCCATTGAAATATCAATGGTTCATCACAGGTCAACAAACAACACAAATAACAAACAATCAGCTATGCTGAGTACGTACACAATCAGTTAAATAATACACTAACATAAACAGAAGAGTAGTAACAATTCCTAAACATGATACTACAAAAACATTAAATTTCGTTTTTACAATTTATTTGGCATCGAACGGGCACCGTCATCTTTCTAGAATCATACGGGCTACTTAATCCTTAATAGACAACTTATTCTATTAGATGAAATGTAAATACAGTTTCGTTCCGTTCCACATCCATCACCTTAGTATGCATACCCCCAAGATCGTACAGAACCTTCCGCCTATTCGAGTTATCAAAATTTATAAGGACACTACTGTCGTCACAGTAGGCCTGCGTAGGAGTGTAGAGCAAGTCTCACACTCCCCCCATTATTCATCACTTATAGGGAGTCCAACTACAAGTTTATTGCCAAAATCCTTTCTTAGTATTGACCATTCATACCACATTAAACATGTAATCATTTAACATTCCTTCTTAGATACAATACTCAAATCTTTATTCTTGTAACATCCTTGTCACACCATAGATCAAAGAATACAAATCCAAAACTTTCATGCTTATGATACGATAGAATTACGCATAACAATGCTACATACCGCAATCATTCTACCAAACAATCTTAGCAATCACAATCATACAATCGTTCCCTATCATGATTCTAGGTTCCAATATAATAATTCACAACCTAACATGATACTAGTAATTGCAACTGAACTAGTACGCGTACATACCTTGTAACGGAGAATTTTTGCTGCCTAAACAAACGTTCCGCTTATGAAATTGGGACCTAAACAAGTAAGGAAGTACTTCAGTGCTACGTCCTTGATAATATTATCAAATAATACGTGACTAACTATATCGACTTAGTAATTCAAAGTATAAACGATAACTAATCTCATTGTTTATTAACTTCCTTTTCTTTCCTAACTCTATTGTGCTTAGCGTCTTTTAAGAGTCAATGTTAGTGAGCCAAACTGATTTTAGTTAACTCGATAGTATAACACCTTTACCAACTCCATTCAAGTCCTTATGTCCAACGACGCACAACCCTCGAGCCTCGCCCCTTGCTTCGCACCCCACACTTCGCACGGCTCGCACAGCTCGTCGCACCGCACGCGACTTCATACCGCCACGCACAACTCGTCCTCTTGCACCAGCAGCACGCACACACCACACTCGCGTACCTCGCTTGCGCTCGCCCATCAGTCGAACACGAACCCCCGTACTCCCTCGCTCGCGAACGCTCGAGAAGCCTCGCACAACCCCTCGCTTGTTCCCACAGCAGCGATTGCGAACCCCACACACACACACACAAGGGAACGATGAGGAAGAAGGAGAGAGAGAGAAAGGAATCAGAGAGAGAGAGAGAGAGAGCGCTGAGAGAAAAGAATGAGAGAGAAGAGAGAGGGACGGCTGAGAGGGAATGAGGAATTAGGGTTTTTTTTCTTTTTTTTTTTCTTTCTTTTCTTATTTATAGTATGAGAAACCTTAGTTTATTAGGATTTGTTTCCAAATCAAATTCTGATTTATTATTTTTCAAAAACCGAATTAAAATATAATTAGGTACAAAAGCACGTTGTATATTTAAATTATAACTGTAGGCTTACCTAAACTATATTATAAAATACTTTCACTTTATTCTTTATATTTCTTATTTATAAAAGAATAACTCACAAAAATACGGAGTATTACAGATAACTTGCTGTGTTTTATCTAATGTTTCTCCTTTCAAGGGTTTAAATCCTTTACTTGGTTCAACACTGTATCATTTATTTTTTCCGACGGAAAATTCTTCTATCTTTACCTGGTGGCTAGATGAGCTAGCACTGTGTGTAGAACTGCTGGATTTAAGCTTATGAGCTTTATGCATTCTTCTGTATGTATCAGTTAATTATTCGAGACAACACATCAGCTAGATTATTATTTATACCTTTGATGTGTTCAAACACTATCTGATAGCCTTTTCCTGCAATTAGATCTTGAAAGTTAATCCAACGTTTATTAACCTTCTTACTATTACTGTTTTTAATAAATTTAACTCTGGCTTCACAATCTGTCCTAACTGTGATTTCTCTATCTAGATGTATTTTAAACTTTTCTAGAGCATTTATGATGGCTAGTATTTCATAATCTATTGAAGACCAATTAGTACTAGGTTTGAAGTTTCCACTTGCATACCCTGCTAATTTTTCTTCTACTTTAGGACTATATTTATTAGGTTTGGTTAGCAATACTGCTCCCCATCCTTCTTTACTACCATCCGTTTCGATAATGAGATAATCTGTGATTAAGGGTAATTCTAATGGGTTAAGTGTTTTTACCTTTTCTTTGATTTTTAAAACTAGATGGACATCTTCCTGGTTAAAGCATTTTTGTCCGTTCTTTGATGTTTTACCATATAAAGGTCCTACTAATTTTGATAGGTTTGGGATAAATTTCCTAGCATAATTTAAAAGTCCTAAGAAAGCTTAAAGCTGGTTTCTGTCTTCCATTTTATCTGGGAATTCTAATATTTTTTTAGCAATGTGATCTTGTATTTGAATTTTTCCATTGCCAATTTCTAATCCTAAGAACTGTATCTTTTTTTTAAACAATTCCATTTTGGAATCAGCTATTACAATTCCTTCTTTATCTATAATGCTGAAAACTTCTTCTAAGTGTTTTGTATGTTCCTGTATAGATTTTGAAGCAACTAAAATATCATCAATATAAACAAAGCAAAAATTTAATTTTCCAAAGATGCAATCCGTAAATCTCTAGAATATAGCTGGAGCTTTTTCAAAACCAAATGAAAGAAATTTCCATTGAAAATGTCCTTCACTGCAAATGAATGCTGTCCATGGTTTAAAACTGTTTGTTAATTTAATCTGGTTATACCCCGATTTTAAATCAAATTTACTAAATATATTTCTATCTTGGATTAAATTGATTAATGTATCCTTATTAGGTATACAGTAACCATCATCTACTAAATTATCATTTAGCCTTTTGTAATTATAAACTATGCGAGCTTTCCCTCGCTTAAGTTCACTATGGTTTTGGACTATGAATGCTGCACTCCTATGAGGACTATTTGATTTTTCAATTAATCCTGCTTTGAGCATTTCATTTATTTGTTTTTAAAATTCTTCTTTTTCTTTAGGGGAATAATCTATATTAGCTGTAGTGATAGTTATATCTGGATTTTTAACCTGTTGATTAATAACACTTTTAACTCTGCATTTACTAATGTCATTGGCAATTAAGCCTTTAGTTCTAAGTTTTTGAATTGTAGGATACATTGGAAGTTTGGTGTATGTTACACCCTTTTCTAATTCTCTAAACTCCTCAAATTGAAGGAAACTTACTGTTTCTGATTCAGGCTGTAATTGATTTTCTTCTCCTAAAAAATCTAATTCTCTATATTATCCACCACGCTTCCGCAGCAATTCTGATTTCTGTTGATAATAACGTGTTGGTATATGGTAAATATTTTTACTGATTGTAATGCTATTCTGAGTAATGGAGATACTACCTTGCTGAGAAATTATAAAATTTAAACTTAACAAGAACTGGGTTCTGGAATTATAAGCTTGTGAAATGTTAATTTGAGGTATGTCGTATTTTTTGCTATATCCTCCTGTAAAATCTTTAAATTGTATGGCAATGGGCTTAACATAGTATTCTATTAAACATGTTTTCCCATCTGCTAAGATATTGGTGATAATATCTATATGTTTTAGTTTGAATTGAGCTGGTACTAGGTTCGTAGGAATTTGGCTCTTAGTGCATCCTATATTTATTATAGCATAAGTTTCAACTGTGGCATGGGGGTCAAACCATAGTTTGCAGGCTACTTGTAAACCCTGGCTGGTATACAGTGGTGTCTTTATGTAACCAATAGTTTCTTCTTCATTTTGAAGAGACTGCTCTGATGCTAAGGGTTGCTTTTCTTCTATTCTTTTAACCCTTCTAATAGTTTCTGCTACTTGTTCTTCTATAATTTCTATTCTATTAAGAATATTGGAACTGCTTTCTCCTGTTTCAATCGTTCTAGGAACTAGTTCTGCTAAAGGTTTTTCTAGCAATGTCTACAGGCTTCTTAAAAGCAAGCATTACATTGGTATCTTAACTCTATTGCTGGAAACCATTGACATAAATGACATGGTTTATCTTCTGTTCCTCTTCTATGAACCCAATGGTGTTCACCAACTGTATTAGTCATAATATATTCTATTTCTGTTTCATCCTCTTCTATAAAACTATATACCGAGTCGTCATCTGCGTCAGCATCTTTAATATTATCAAATCCTACCTTTTCTGATTCTTCTACTAAGTAAGATCGTTCTTTGTTTTTATACTTCTTTGGTCATGTTCTAGCAAAATGTCCTTCTTCTCCACAAATAAAACATTGACAACTTCTGTTTTTAGGTTTCCTGAAATGGTGTCCTTTCTGAGGTTTGCCTTTACCTTTCTCAAAATATTTAGATTTCCTAAATTTGTTTTTGTATTTGGGTCATAATTCTGTGGTGTGTAAATGGCTCTTCTACAGAATGCATAAGACTGTTTCATTACTTCTTGATTTGCCATTTCTTCTGTGCATTTTTCTTTAAGGTATTGGTATGTGAAAGCAATTCTAGGTCCTATTCCTAGGTTTTTTTGTTGTTCCATAGCGCTTTATCCAATCGTCATGAATTTGTTTTCCTAAAGTTCCTGGTAATTTTTGGAAATATTTATCTGCTAAGGAATCGTCTAATGCTCTATTTGTTAATGCTATATTGCGCATAAAATCTCTAGAGAATTCATTAATGTAGTCGAATTTTGAAATTGACAGCTGTTCTAGATTTCTAATTGCTTGGCTTTCTTGAATTACAGTATCTGCTTTTGGTGTTGTACCTATGACTATAATTCTAATTAAGTTTGTGAAATTATTGCAATTATTTCCCATTGCTTTTATGTTGTTTAGCTTGTCTGGATGTTTAGTCTTATAGGCCATATACAAGCCATGAGCTGTTTCTCCTAAGATTGTTTCTAAATAAGCAAACATATCTGTTTCTTCTTTATTAGCTAGTCTTGCCCATTCCTGGATAATTAACTATTCCCAATCTTGTATAAAGGAGTTATACTGCCGAGGGGTTACATAATCTAGGTTTATCAATCTAGGGTTATAAGGGATGTTCTTATAAGGTTTTCCAGAGGATTTTAATCCTTTGTTAGCCGGATTATACTCCCTTGACTGTTTCCATACAGGTCTGTCTGGTGGTCCAGTCATGTATTCATCTGATGGATTATAGACATCACCATATGAACTTTCTCCATTAGCCATAAAGGCTGCTTCTGTTCTGTGGATACTATCTGGTCCTAATTTGCCTTCCTGGATTAGATCTATTTTTTTATATGATATTTTTTTTGTATTTCTTCTTCAGCTTCAGAGTAGGTCATTCCTAAATCATTCATTAGTTCTATAGTAATATCATCTAATACTTCTCTGATATTATATATCTGAAAATCCTTTTTAAAGATTTCTTCTCTAGTTTTAGTCTGTATTTGACTAATAAGAACTTCTTGTTCTTCTTCTAGCTGATCTTCATTTATTCTTGTGTAATTTCCTAAGTCTGTGAAATTTTCCTCTGTATCACTTTCATCATAAGTAGGTGGTTCTTCTTCATTAAAAAGTGATATTTCTTTTCTTTTTTCTTCTAATTATTTTTCTAGTTGATCAATTGCTCTCATTTTTTGACCTTAATCTGTATATAACTTAGCACTAGTGTATCTAATGACAATCTGTAAATAGGATATAGTTAAGCCTTTTACTAATATTTTCTTTTTCTGCCTTTTAATTTGCTATTTCAATTTTTCTTCTTAGTTCTTGTTCTTTAGCTATTTCACTGAGTTCGTAATTTGCTAAGCTATATTCTCTATCATTTTCTTTAGTTTCTATATCTAGATCTAGTTTTACTTCATGTTCTCCAAATCTAACTGAAAGTCTTCCTTTATTATCCTTATACATATAACTACTTTGTGGGACTAAAGGACTATTTTTATGGTTTTGAAATAACTCTGAGAGTTTCCATTCTTCTCCTGCTAAGATTTCCCTATCTATAACTATTGGTTCTATCATTTTTATCTCTTTGGACAACATAGTTTTAATAACTTTATCTACTTCTAACTTATAGTTTGTTGTAGTAGATTTACTGAGTTTAGCTATAGTTTCTATTGTTACTGACAAGTTATTGCCTTTGTAACCTTCAAAACCCTTGGTTATAACTATAATACTAAGATTATTAGTATCTTTAATTGATTTTAAGAGATCTGGTACGCAGTAAAATAATCTTCTATTAGATGATAGGCCTACTTCCATTCCTGATAGAATAGCTTTTTCTGGGTCTGTCCAACTATTGTCTACTATTAATAACAAGGCTTTAGTTCCTGTTTCTTTTCTAATTAAGGCTGTAACTCCTATAAATATCATTCCTAGATGAAGATAATTATGCTTTTTTGTTAAGGTTTTGACTGTCTGTGGTGATATAAGTTCTATATTTTCAGATCCAATGTTGATGGCTTCTTCTCTATATGTTCTAAATACTATGGTTGACCTGGCGAATATTCCTTGATTATATAAAGTCTTTGGTTCTAACAATTTTACTCTATTATTTCTAAATCTATCTAAGCTTTGCTCTATATCTATTAATTCTTCTAACTGGGATATAGGCTCTTTCTTAGTTAACCACTTGAAGGGACTAAATCTTTTATTAGTGTCTACTTCTTCTGCAGTTTTTGTTATTGTGCTTAAAGATCTGCTTAATTAAAGATCTACTTGCTCCTGGAAAACTAGTCATTTTACTGATTTTGGTATAAAATATTTAAACTCTGTTATCGGTTTAGCCTTTTTAATTATCCCATCTGGAGAAACACTAAGATTCTTAAAGGCTTTGATTAAACTTTCTTCATTCCTACCTGAAGTCTGTCATTTGACACTTCTAAGTTCGTCTTTTAATTCTATTATTTGCTGCTTTATCTAAAATTAATTCTGTTAAAATATTAAATCTAATGGTATTATACTTATCCCCTTTTGTTGGTGGATTATAAGTTGCAAATTCATTATCTGTAAAATCTAAATATTCTTTTGATTTCTTTTCAGCTGTTAAATAATCTTCCCTATTTTTTCGGGACATTAACCTAACACTAATTCTTTTACCTCTTGAAGCAAAGTTTCAACTTTACTTAATTTATCTGTGGTTTGGTTTAAGATCTTTTTAGTCTCTAATTCTATGAGTTTAGGCTTGTTATGTTGTATGTCAAAACTAAGCTGTTTAACCTCTTCCTTAGTAGGAGTTTGTCTTTTAAGGTCTTAACATCTTTACTTAATGAACTAATCTGTGATCTCATGAAATCGTTATTATTTTGGACTTATTTTAGGAGTTTTCTATTATCTATAAAAGCTCTGATTATTTTATCTAAAGATTCGTGATAATTTTGTTTTTCTAGGTTATCTGCTAAACTAATTAATAGGTCTGTTATGCTATTAAGGTGGGAATTATCGCTGTGTAATCTATGATTAAACTTAGTATCAAATCTACAAAGAAACTTGTAATTGTCTAATGATACAATATGTCTATCTTTGAAATTATAAGAAAGATCTAAGTATGCAATTGTCTTTCAATTTTCTTCAATGATTAAAACACCTTATAGCTTTTTCATTGTTCATTTAAGTTCTTTTTTATCAATAAATACTCATACACATTTTTATGACAAAGGTATAAAATTAAATAACAATACTACCTTGAGACTGCCTACTAATTGTCGGTGACGTACTACACCCTGGTTTTCGTCCTGTGGCCTCGAACAGTCTTTCAGCTAGAATCGTTACTTGCTCTGATACCAGATTACAGAGGTGTATATCCTCTTTAGGATGCGGAAATAGTTGAGTATTTGAAGATTGGATAGAATAAAAAATTACTAGGCTACTTTAAGCTAGAAGAAGGAGGCTTTGATACCAGATTAAAGAGGTGTATATCCTCTTTAGGACGCGGAAATAGTTGAGTATTTAAAGATTGGATAGAACAAAAAATTACTAGGCTACTTTAAGCTATAAGGAGGCTTTTAGCAAGAAAACATGGTGTTTATTGCTCTTTTGGGTGTTTTTGGGTGGATACATAAATCCACTCTGCCTACTACTGATGCAGAATGAAGCTATTTATAATGAAAACCGAAAATTACTATTACTAAAGCAGAAGATGACTCACCCCTACTTTCACAAAGAGACTTTTACTTTTCTAAATGTAATGGCTCTGGTTTAAAGAACAACAAAAGCAGAGATAAGGTGTCTGCTTTTTAAAGAAAAGCTATAACTATTAAATAATGGATGATGACACATCACCCATTAGTACAGTGTAAAACAGTAGTAGACTTAATCGTACGGATCTCGTCCCTGTAGATCTATTTCTGTGTCGCCATCTTCATCACTGAGAAATTGTTCTGCCATTTCTACTTCCCCTAACGGTTCTCCATATGGAGGAATGATTAGCTTGCTATTCAATGGTCCCCATATCTTGAAGTATGGTCCTTCTGCTAAGAGATTACAGTTACGCCAGTTTGAGATTTTTGGTGGTTTTTGCTGCATAAGCCATTTGTATAATTCTGGCTTATTAACATACTAGAAGTTTTGAGGATTGCTGATGTGGACTATAAATACTGGATTGATGTAGTACTATTGCTACGCTGGTCGTTGGTGTAAACCTTCAACCTTAGGTAAGGTGCTGATAACTGGACTATACTAGATCCGGTTACCATGCTAGGTTCTCATATATTGCAGTACTGTAGGCAATAGGTGAGTCTTTCACCTAGTCCCGCTGGAATATCGTTATTGTTTCTGTAGTAGAGTATGTTGATCAGCCCATGATCTAATAGATCAACAATCTCTGCTCAGCTTAAGTTGGTGTCGTAAAGTTTGATATCTGTTTTGAAGAGGCCTGTATGAACTATTTGTTCTGCATGTACTTCTTGACACATTATTGTCAAGATTTCCTGTTGAATTTCTACGCCTTGGATTCTTTTTCCATTAATTGGTTCTCCAAAGTGTTTTTCTACTAACTTTTTCTAGAGGTTGATCATGTGTTGTATTACACTATCTTCAACCTTTTGTGCTATGATTTCTACTACGTCTATTCCACCATCTTTTTCTAGTAGTTGTTGTAGTATTTCTTCTGTTTTTAGTTTTAGTCTAGGTGTAAGGTAGTGAAAGGGAATATTTTTATGTGGTGTAAATCCTTTTTTCATTAAGGAGGTAGAATATGTAGCTAGCTGAGTTTTAAGGCTACTGTTCTGCTCTGTTATTTTTGTGAGTTCTTGTCGGAGATGATGCAGTTCTGTTACAAGATTGCAGTTGTGTTTACCAATAAGGTCAATTGTATTGGCCTTATAAGCACACTCTTGTTGTAATTCTATCATTTCTTTCTGAATTTTGAAGAACTCATCATTCATAGCCTTATTAGGGCTTGACTATAATAACTTTTGTGAGTAAGTTGGAGGGTAAAAACCTCAGCTTTAAGTAGGATATGGAACAGGGGTTCCAGGCTATGAAGATGAGGGTTTGAATTCTCTTCTTTGTACCAGGTAAAAGGTGTATCAACGCCTTTATCTGCTACAAAGAAGTTTGGTCCGAATTTTAGTTTAGCAAAATCCATTGCTTCCCCAAAATCTTAGTTTTCTGTCTTCCATTTTATCTGGGCATTCTAATATCTTTTTAGCAATGTGATCTTGTAATTGAATTTTTCCATTGCCAAAATCAGATCAATATCCGAACCTGACAAGCAGCTTGACTAATCTCCGAACATCGCCAGACGGGTGTTTCCTCAATCGGTTCACATGCCTCCCAATATCAGTTTCCTTCATAATCAATCACCCACAAACTTGAGAATCTGCGAAGTATATGATTCTAATGCAATTACTCTAACATTAGCTTAACACTAACCTTAAGAGCTTTGAATGTGATATCCATATCAGCTAAACTTTGAAGCAAATCAACCACTGAATCCTCAGACTACAATCTTAAAAAATCACATATTTGTGTCACAAAATCCAATCAAATAAGAATCCTAGCAACACTACTAATCACTACAAGAAAATCACAAAATAACGACGGCCTATCAGCGACGGCTAGGAAAACCGTTGGTAAATCCACAGTAAGCGACGGCTCTAAGCCGTCGTTGATTACCGTCTGCTTTTATATCATCCAACGACGGTTTAGCTGTCGTTGATAATTAACGACGGCTATCAGCGGTCGTTGAATTTGTGGAATTAAAGCAGAATTTTTTTTAGCTTGGGCGACGGTTAGAAACGGTCGTTGATTTCTGAAGGGGGGGGGTTTAATTGAATCTGCTGTTTCATCGGGTTTTATTTTCAACAAAAAAATAAAAGGAGGGAAGTACTTTGGGCGAGCACAGCAGCGACGAAACCACCTCCACCTGCCTTTCCTCCTTCCTCCAGCCAACGGCAGCGACGAAACCCACCTCGCCGGCGGTAAGCTTTACTTTCTTCATTTTTTTTAAAATTTTTGTACTCATGAACCAAACCCTAACAATTGGGTTTTTTCCTCGTGAGAGAAGTGAACTTCAGGCGACGACCTTGGGCGACGAAGTTGCATCGACTCTTGCCGGACCTACATTTCGCCGGTGGTAAGCAGTGCCAATATCTTTTTTTTTTTTTTTAATAATTTGTGTACTCATGAAACTAAACCCAGAAAATTTGGTTTTTGCTAATTCTTGTTATTTCTCCTAAAAATTCGAATCATGTTTTTGTCAGTTTTTTACTCACATTTTGTTAGTCTTGCTTTATTTTATGTATATTTCTTCATTTAAGTGTTTGATCTTATATTAAATCATTTCTTTAATCAAAGTTCATACTACTTATTATTTTTTCATATAATTTCATAGTCAGGTTTTAGTGATTTGGTGAGTGAAATCAGTAACAAGAAAGAGCATGTGGGTATTTTTGTTTTCTAACATTTGGTGGAAAAAAAGAATGGGTGAAAGTAACCCAAAATTGTTGGACTTAATATCAAAGGAAAAACAAAGGATGATGAATAATGAAGAAAGAAGATATGGGTGTTGTTCATCTGATGAAAACAAGCTTGAACTTAGGCTATTATTTTTTATTTTAGAGATGATGCATCTATGTGTGTTCTCTATGGATAATGGTTTACATCCATTTTTTTGTTATTTGGTAATGCAAATGTAAACGTTTACGTTTTTTATCATATGCATTGTACTTTCTGGTGAACATGTTGAGAATTTGGAATTAAGTTTGTTCACAGCGTTTATAACCATGCTTGTCAAATCAATGATTTAATTTTTTTTATTTTTTTTTTTGGAATCTTATTTTAAGTCAAAAGGGGTGCTTGTGAACTTAAATTCGTAGTTACTTATTATTGGAGTTGCTCGTTTAGTAGAAATTGACGCTTAAAGGTGCCGTTGAATAATTGATTTTCTACATGATGTAGGATTACGTAGCACTTTGGTGTTTCTCTTTGGCTTAATTGTAAGGTTAGTAGCAATTTTTTACCATATTTTGTCTTCAATTTATATTGTTTTCGTTCATGTAAATTCTATATTTTAATTTTTGTGTAAGTTTTTCATCATGAAATATAATGTAGTAAAAAAACGTTTGTTTAGAGAATGTTAAAAACTATATAATTTTTTAGTTTATATTACTTTGAAGATTAAGTTACTTTAATTGTATAAGTTTAAGTTACTATATAATTATCACAATAGTTTTTATAGTGGTTCGTTTATTAAATGTTATAAAAGTTAAAAACTATATAATTATGACAATAATTTAGTTATTGCACATTCCTTTATCTAGTTTACACTATTTAAATTGTTTATATTGTTTTTGACATATTTGTTTTCGTGGAAATAGTTTGGATGAGGTTATAAATTAAAGTTAAGTGTTTAAATAAATATGTTTGCATCATCATGTGCCTAGATACCCGTTCAAGGTATACTCATTAGGAGTATATCATGAATAGTCCCCGATTGGGACTGTTCTTCGACGTTTGACCTCACTTAGGTGGTGAATGTATGCCTTTTGTTCTATTCAATGTAATTTCCGGTGATATTGTTTCTCTATGTTGTTCTCTGGGTACATATGTAAGCTTTTACGAAGCTGACATTGTGTACTTGGAGAACTCATGGGAAATGCTGCCGGAATTTACGTAGAAGCGAATAGTTGGCATACATTCACTAGTGGGGTTAGACGTCAAAGAATGGGTTAGGTTAGAGTGATAAGGACCATTGGACATCATTTTAGGCCCTATATGTATTTCACAAATATGTTTTAATTGTACGTATGTTGGTTGTTAATGAGTATTGTCATTGAAATGGTTTAGAATTGTAGAATTGGTCACCATGAAACGGAAGGAGCGTTGGTGGATGTATGATAGATATGACAATGTGCGTAACTTGAGGCCCGAGTTCTTGAGGGGGGTTGATGAATTCATTGATTTTTGCAAAGTCAATCCCGAAACCCCAGGTAAGGATGAAGTTAGATGTCCGTGTCCGAAATGCAAGAACAGACGTATGCATGACGCAGACGGTTAAAGTGCATTTGTATAGCAAGGGCTTTATACCCGATTACTACGGTTGGTATTCTCATGGTGAAGAGTTACCTCAACCCGCGAGAAGAGCTATCTAATCCGTACCGTGAAATGGTTTTCGATGCTCTTGGGAATAACCCGGAACCGTCCCATTGTTGAAGAGCCTAGTGGAATGGAGGAGGAGCCTAATCCTCAAGCAAAGGTGTTTCTTGACCTATTAAAGGCTTCGAGGAACCGTTGTACGACGGGAGCTCCATGTCCGTGTTGGAAATGGCATCTAGAATCGTATCTTTGAAGTGTGAGTACAATTTGCCACATAGGTGTGTTGATGCTTTTGCTTCATTAATGAAAGAAGCAATACCTAGCAACAACAACATGAGTAACACATTTTACGATACGAAGAAGATCTTAGAGGGATTAGAGCTTCCCCACGAGAAGATTCATGCTTGCCCCAAAGGTTGTATGCTTGTTTTGGAGAACTGATGCACACTTGGACGGATGTAGAGTGTGCGATAGCGACGGATACAAGAGGACTTCTAAGGGGTCTTTAGTTCCAATGAAAGTTTTGATTTATTTCCCAATCACACCGAGATTGCAGAGGTTGTATGCAACAAAGAACGTTGCTTGAAGAAATGACATGGCATGCCAAAAATCCAAGAGTCGAAGACAAAATGGCTCACCCTAGTGACAGTGAAGCTTGGAAGCATTTGGATAGATCATTTGGCGAATTTGCATCTGAGCCTAGGAATGTTCGGCTCGGTTTGTGTACCGATGGGTTTGGTCCACATGGAAAGTTTGGGGGTCAATATTCATGTTGGCCGGTCATCTTAACCCCGTACAACTTGCCGCCATCGATGTGCATGAAAAAACCCTTCATGTTCCTTTCGTTGCTCGTTCCTCGGTCCTAAAAATCCGAAGCGAAACTTGGATGTGTACATGCAACCCTTAAACGAGGAATTGAAGCAATTATGGGATGTTGGAGCAACTACTTATGATATTTCTAGGAAACAAAATTTCAATATGCGTGCCGCCATTCTTTGGACAATAAATGATTTTCCCGCTTACGGTATGCTATCTCGGCTGGTCTACCGGGGAAAAAGGCTTGTCCTTATTGTATGGATAAATCCAAAGCTTTTTGGCTCGAGCATGGGGGTAAAGTTTCTTGGTTTGATTGTCACCGTCAATTTCTTCCCCGAAGATCATCCTTTTCGTAAAAACAAAGTAGCTTTTTGCAGAAATAAGGTTGAAAAAGGGTCTCCACCACACATCATGTCCGGGGGAAGAGTTGTGGTCATGTGTTAAAGACTTGCCAAAGGCTACGATGGACCGGATGCACTTAACGCTTTGAAAAAGTTGAAAAATGGGTGGTTCAAACAAAGCTGTCTTTGGGAGCTCCCATACTTGGAAAGATCTGCATCTTCGTCACAACCTTGACGTCATGCACATTGAGAAAAACTTCTTCGACCAACTCATTCACACAGTTATGGATGTGAAAAAAACAGTACAGCGGACACCGTTGCATCTAGAAAAGACATTGCTAAATTGTGCAAAAGGCCTCAACTTCATGTCACCAAGGATGCGAACGGAAAAGAAACTCCACCAAAAGCACCTTTCGCACCGGACAAGTCCCAAAGGAAAGTATTATGCAACCGGGTCGAGAGATTTGAAATTTCCCGATGGCTATGCTTCCGACTTAACAAGATGTGTGGACATGCAGTCCGGTAAGCTGCACAAGTATGAAAAGCCATGACTGTCATGTCTTCATGGAAAGATTATTGCCGGTTGCATTAAAGGAGTTGCTTCCGGTTCATGTGTGGAAAGTTGTCACCGAGATTAGCCTTTTTTCCGTGATTTGTGTTGCTCCACCATCACGATAAGTGACATGGAAAGGTTGGAAAAGGACATAGCCGAGATCCTTTGTAAACTCGAAAAGATTTTCCCACCATCATTCTTCAATTCCATGGAACACTTACCAGTTCACCTTCCACGCGAAGCTAGGCTATGTGGTCCCGTGCAATACCGTTGGATGTATCCCTTTGAAAGGTACCTTATCCTTCATTTTCATATATCCTTTTTTATTGTTGTTCGCAATTGTGTAACTCTTTTTTATAACCACCTTCTTAGGTTCCTCAATCATTTGAAACGCAAAATTGGTAACAAGGCTCGTGTGGAGGGTTCTATTTGTAATGCGTACTTGTGTGAAGAGATTGCAAACTTCTGTTCAAACTACTTTCAGCAAGGAGTGGATACTAAGACACGAGATTCAGGCCGTAATGTAAATGATGAACTTGATAGGATGCTCGACGAAACCTGTCCCGGAGCTATTCGGGGTTAATTGTGGTCGGTCGTCTAATGCGGGAGGAACACGATTTTTAACCGAAGTGGAACTACAACGTGCACACCTATATGTGTTAGCAAATACAGGCATCTTACAAGAATTTGAGAAGTAAAACACTTGTTATTAATCATATTATTTATAAATTTAACTTTCATTTTAAATTTAGACATTAACAATTGTTATGTTTGTAAGGGATTTCGAGGACCACATTCTTCAAATTCGACCTACTCTACGTAGGGAAGATGTGTGGGTGCAACATGAAGCAGAATACCTTGATTGGTTTAGATCGAAAGTGAGTTTGTGTGACTATAGGTTATTCAAAAGGTTATTCAAGAAATGTTAATGTATTAACAATATGAATGAATTTCAATAGGTTATTCAAGACAAACCCAATGATGATGTATTGGTTGCTTTGGCAATGGGTCCTTCGACATTAGTTCGCACTTGGAATAGATACTATGTTAATGGATACAATTTCCAAACAAAAGCATCAAGCAACCACAAATCCACCATGAATTATGGAGTGTGTGTGTCTAATGACGGTGGGAGTGATTTCTTTGGGATTCTAGATGATGTTATAGAATTGAAGTTTACCGGTGCTCGTAGTCAATATAGCAATGTTTTGTTCAAGTGCAATTGGATGGACAATGTGAGGGGAATGAACATCGATCAATACAAGCTAGTTGAAGTCAACCACACCAAGAAATACCCCAAGTTTGATCCCTTTGTGTTATCATACCAGGTTAGCCAAGTATATTTCGCACCGTACCCAAGCTTGAAAAGAGATCGTGCTCAATGGTGGGCTGTGTTTAGGACAAAGGCAAGGTATGTGATTGATGCTCCGGTTGACTTCGACTTCCTTCCGGGAGACAAGTGTTGGGACTCCAACGCTTTGTGATCCAAATGATATTCCCGATTATGAAGGTGGTAATGATGTCGAGTGTGTTGAAGGAGATGACGAAGAAATTTTGTTTGAAGCCCCATCAGGTGATGATGAAGAAGAGTCTAGTTTCGAGTCCGGAGAAAGCGAGGATGATGACGATGACGATGATGGTTTTTGGGATGACGATAGTGATGATGAACTAAGCGAGGATGGGAATTCACTTTGATTTGTTTGAGTATATCATAGCTTGTATTAAGGACAACATTTCAATAAAAATATAGGACTTTTGTAATGAAATGTTGAAGATTACTTGTTATGACATTTCCATCCGTAGTTTTTCTTACATGTTGTTGAGTAACATGATCCATTCTCGCACCTGTGGTTTTTCTTAGTGTTTTTCTAATATTTAATTAGTACTTGCTTTCTCCCCACTTCCCTTTTCGCATTAATATTTATGTTTCCTCTGCCTTGCTTTCTCCCCACTTCAAACCTAGTAATTATTATACAGGGGACACAAACTTCTTTTGTTTTTTAGATTAAACCTAGTATGCTCTTTATTTGTATGGAGTTTATTTGTGTTTATTGGTTCTCCCTATTTCACTAACATTCTAACAAAAGGGGGAGGGCGGGGAGGGGCGAGGGGACTGCGCAGCCGCCAGGGGGAGCGAGGGGGGGAAGGGCGGGGGCCGCAGGCCGTGTGAGGGAGGGCGGGGGGCAGTAGGCCGGCCAGGGGGGGTGGGGAGGGAAGGGGCGGGGAGGGCTCGCAGCCGCCAGGGGGAGTGAGGGGGGAGGGCGGGAGGGGCGGTGAGGCCGCAGCCGAGAGGGGGGATGGCGGGGGGAGGGCGGGAGGGCTGCGAGCCGCGAGGGGGAGGCGGAGGGCCGCAGCCGTGAAACGGGGGGTGAGGGGGGAGGGGAGGGGAGGGCGGGGAGGGCTCGCAGCCAACAGGGGGAGTAAGGGAGGGGAGGGCGGGGGCTGCAGTCGTGAGGGCGAGGGGCCGCAGCCGCCAGGGGGGATGGCGAGGGGAGGGCGGGGGAGGGCCCCGAGCCGCCAGGGGGGAGGGCGGGGGGGCGCGAGGCCGCCAGGGGGAGGGCGAGGGGAGGGCGGGGAGGGCCTGCAGCCGCCAGGGGGGGGGGGGAGGGCGGGGCCGCAGGGGGTGAGGGGGAGTGGGGGCGGGCGGGGGGAGGGGAGAGGGCGCAGCCGCCAGGGGGAGTGAGGGGGAGGCGGGGCCGCAGCCGTGAGGGGATGGCGGGGGGAGGGGCGAGGCCGGCCGGGGGGATGGCGAGGGAGGGGCGGGAGGGCCGGGCCAGCGGGGAGGGCGGGGGGGGGGGAGGGTTGCAGGGGCCAGCGGGGAGGGCAGGGGGAGGAGGGGGGCCGCAGCCGCCAGGGGGAGGGCGGGGGGGGGGCAGGTGGGGTGAGGGGGTGAGGGGGGGAGCGGGGGGGAGGGCGGGAGGGCCGAGGCCACAGGGGGGAGTGAGGGGGGGGCGGGGGGGTCGCAGGTCGTGAGGGTAGGGGGCTGCGAGCCGCCAGGGGGGATGGCGAGAGGAGGGCGGGGAGGGCTCGTAGGGCCCAGGGGGGGAGGGCGGGGGCGCGGCCGAGCGGGGGAGGGCGAGGGGAGGGCAAGGAGGGCTCGCAGCCAGCGGGGAGGGCGGGGGGAGGGCGGGGGGCAGGCCGTAGTGAGGGGGAGGGGGGAGGGCGGGAGGGCTGCATGCCAGGGGGGAGTGAGGGGGGAGGGCAGGGGGGCTGCGCGTGAGAGCGGGGGGTGCGAGCCAGCGGGGGGATGGCGGGGGAGGGCGGGGAGGACTCGAGCCGCCAGGGGGAGGGCGGGGGGGAGGGCGTGAGGGCGCAGGCCGCCAGGGGGAGGGCAGGGGGGGAGGGCGGGGAGGGCTCGCAGGCCGCAGCGGGGGGAAGGCGGGGGCCGCAGGGCCAGGCGGGGGAGGGGGGGGGCAAGGGGGCCGAGGAGGGCCCGCAGGCGTGAGGGGGAGGGCGGGGGGGCCGCAGGGAGTGAGGGGGGAGGAGGGCGGGGGAAGGGCGGGAGGGTCGGTGAGGGCCAACGGGGGGTGAGGGGGGGGTAAGAAATAATTTACATTTTATTGTGTTTTTTTTAATCTTGCGCGTTTCTAGTTTCTTGCATTTTAGGTAATCATGTCGAATCCTAAGGGCCGCGGAGGTCGAGGTGGCTTAGGTGGAAGCCAAGGTCGTGGGACTTTTACTCCGAGGGAGCTTTTTCAGTCACCAGATGTACAAGGAAGCCAGAACCCTATGTAAGAGACACAGGGAGATGATTCACAGGCACGTGACATTGGTGACCACGTACCGGAGACTCCGATGACTCATACGGAGGAAGGTTCGAACCGTGCACCAAGAAAGGTTTTAAGCCCTACTGGATTGTGGTAAGTTCGTAAGCCTTCATTTCATGATATTTGTATGCAATGATATTCACAATTCACGTGTTTGTTTGGTTTTCAATTCAGGTTTGATGATAACAAGGTTAGTGGGTCCATCACTGACATTTTCCAGGGCCATTTTCGACAACCATGGTTCAATTACAGTGAGGTCGATGATGCAACAAAGACGCATTGGTGGAACATTTTCACAGTATGTATAAATCGAATTATGAAAAATGAAATTGATTATATTACTTTATTAATATCTTTGTTTAATGTTTGACTAAAGGGTATTTACGAATGGCCTCCTAAATTAGAAGGCCTAGTGAGGAAGGATTACAAGAAAAAAGCTTCATCTCGTCTGCGAGACTTGCGATACTGGGTGGTTAAGAAAGCCAAAGAAAGGCCAAAATGGTTGGGGGAGACGATATACGAAGACATGAAGAAGAGAAGTGAAGACCCAACATTTCGGGAAAAATCTGAACAGGCGAAGAAGAACTGAAGAGGTGGCTCCCTGTCTAATCCAATTGAGCCGTCACACTTTCAGGGTTCTATTTCGGCGGACAAAGACTGCTAGGAAGATGGTAAATATGTTTCATATCTACTACTTAGTGTAATTTACATGAATATGTTCCATAAAGCCTTTGTTAATTCAACAATGTCTACGGGCAAAGAGTAGAGGAGGAGTACTCCCTACTGCTCCCGAGTTGTTCTTGAAGACTCATTTCAAGACTGTTCCTGGAAAAGGAGAAATTCCAGCAAACAAGAAATCAAAGCAAATCTCGGTACATACTTCTAAACATATATTTATAGGCAAATATGATTGAAAAGTTTGATGGTAGTTTAAGTTAGAATCAAATATAGGCTAATATAGGCCATTTTAGGCCTTTTTACTTGAAATTGAATGAATACGAGTACTTTGATGCTAGTTTAAGTTATAACCACCTCAAACATCATATATGTAGTTAGTTTAATGTATTTATAAGTTGTTTTGATTGAAAATACACAAAGTAGGAAAGTTAGAACCAAATGTAGGCTAATATAGGCCATTTTAGGCCTTTTTACTTGAAATTGAATGAATACGAGTACTTTGATGCTAGTTTAAGTTATAACCACCTCAAACATCATATATGTAGTTAGTTTAATGTATTTATAAGTTGTTTTGATTGAAAATACACAAAGTAGGAAAGTTAGAACCAAATGTAGCCTAATATAGGCCATTTTAGGCCTTTTTACTTGAAATTGAATGAATACGAGTACTTTGATGCTAGTTTAAGTTATAACCACCTCAAACATCATATATGTAGTTAGTTTAATGTATTTATAAGTTGTTTTGATTGAAAATACACAAAGTAGGAAAGTTAGAACCAAATGTAGCCTAATATTGGCCATTTTAGGCCTTTTTACTTGAAATTGAATGAATACGAGTAGTTTGATGCTAGTTTAAGTTATAACCACCTCAAACATCATATATGTAGTTAGTTTAATGTATTTATAAGTTGTTTTGATTGAAAATACACAAAGTAGGAAAGTTAGAACCAAATGTAGCCTAATATAGCCCATTTTTACTTGAAATTGAATGAATACGAGTAGTTTGATGCTAGTTTAAGTTATAACCACCTCAAACATCATATATGTAGTTAGTTTAATGTATTTATAAGTTGTTTTGATTGAAAATACACAAAGTAGGAAAGTTAGAACCAAATGTAGGCTAATATAGGCCATTTTAGGCCTTTTTACTTGAAATTGAATGAATACGAGTACTTTGATGCTAGTTTAAGTTATAATCACCTCAAACATCATATATGTAGTTAGTTTAATGTATTTATAAGTTGTTTTGATTGAAAATACACAAAGTAGGAAAGTTAGAACCAAATGTAGCCTAATATAGGCCATTTTAGGCCTTTTACTTGAAATTGAATGAATACGAGTACTTTGATGCTAGTTTAAGTTATAATCACCTCAAACATCATATATGTAGTTAGTTTAATGTATTTATAAGTTGTTTTGATTGAAAATACACAAAGTAGGAAAGTTAGAACCAAATGTAGCCTAATATAGGCCATTTTAGGCCTTTTTACTTGAAATTGAATGAATACGAGTACTTTGATGCTAGTTTAAGTTATAACCACCTCAAACATCATATATGTAGTTAGTTTAATGTATTTATAAGTTGTTTTGATTGAAAATACACAAAGTAGGAAAGTTAGAACCAAATGTAGCCTAATATAGGCCATTTTAGGCCTTTTTACTTGAAATTGAATGAATACGAGTAGTTTGATGCTAGTTTAAGTTATAACCACCTCAAACATCATATATGTAGTTAGTTTAATGTATTTATAAGTTGTTTTGGTTAAAAATACACAAAGTAGGAAAGTTAGAACCAAATGTAGCCTAATATAGGCCATTTTAGGCCTTTTTACTTGAAATTGAATGAATACGAGTACTTTGATGCTAGTTTAAGTTATAACCACCTCAAACATCATATATGTAATTATTTTAATGTATTTATAAGTTGTTTTGATTGAAAATACACAAAGTAGGAAAGTTAGAACCAAATGTAGCCTAATATAGGCCTTTTTAGGCCTTTTTACTTGAAATTGAATGAATACGAGTAGTTTGATGCTAGTTTAAGTTATAACCACCTCAAACATCATATATGTAGTTAGTTTAATGTATTTATAAGTTGTTTTGATTGAAAATACACAAAGTAGGAAAGTTAGAACCAAATGTAGGCTAATATAGGCCATTTTAGGCCTTTTTACTTGAAATTGAATGAATACGAGTACTTTGATGCTAGTTTAAGTTATAATCACCTCAAACATCATATATGTAGTTAGTTTAATGTATTTATAAGTTGTTTTGATTGAAAATACACAAAGTAGGAAAGTTAGAACCAAATGTAGGCTAATATAGGCCATTTTAGGCCTTTTTACTTGAAATTGAATGAATACGAGTAGTTTGATGCTAGTTTAAGTTATAAACACCTCAAACATTATATATGTAGTTAGTTTAATGTATTTATAAGTTGTTTTGATTGAAAATACACAAAGTAGGAAAGTTAGAACCAAATGTAGGCTAATATAGGCCATTTTAGGCCTTTTTACTTGAAATTGAATGAATACGAGTACTTTGATGCTAGTTTAAGTTATAACCACCTCAAACATCATATATGTAGTTAGTTTAATGTATTTATAAGTTGTTTTGATTGAAAATACACAAAGTAGGAAAGTTAGAACCAAATGTAGCCTAATATAGGCCATTTTAGGCCTTTTTACTTGAAATTGAATGAATACGAGTAGTTTGATGCTAGTTTAAGTTATAATCACCTCAAAAATCATATATGTAGTTAGTTTAATGTATTTATAAGTTGTTTTGATTGAAAATACACAAAGTAGGAAAGTTAGAACCAAATGTAGCCTAATATAGGCCATTTTAGGCCTTTTACTTGAAATTGAATGAATACGAGTAGTATGATGCTAGTTTAAGTTATAACCACCTCAAACATTATATATGTAGTTAGTTTAATGTATTTATAAGTTGTTTTGATTGAAAATACACAAAGTAGGAAAGTTAGAACCAAATGTAGGCTAATATAGGCCATTTTAGGCCTTTTTACTTGAAATTGAATGAATACGAGTACTTTGATGCTAGTTTAATTTATAACCACCACAAACATCATATATGTAGTTAGTTTAATGTATTTATAAGTTGTTTTGATTGAAAATACACAAAGTAGGAAAGTTAGAACCAAATGTAGCCTAATATAGGCCATTTTAGGCCTTTTTACTTGAAATTGAATGAATACGAGTACTTTGATGCTAGTTTAAGTTATAATCACCTCAAACATCATATATGTAGTTAGTTTAATGTATTTATAAGTTGTTTTGATTGAAAATACACAAAGTAGGAAAGTTAGAACCAAATGTAGCCTAATATAGGCCATTTTAGGCCTTTTTACTTGAAATTGAATGAATACGAGTACTTTGATGCTAGTTTAAGTTATAATCACCTCAAAAATCATATATGTAGTTAGTTTAATGTATTTATAAGTTGTTTTGATTGAAAATACACAAAGTAGGAAAGTTAGAGCCAAATGTAGCCTAATATAGGCCATTTTAGGCCTTTTTACTTGAAATTGAATGAATACGAGTAGTATGATGCTAGTTTAAGTTATAACCACCTCAAACATTATATATGTAGTTAGTTTAATGTATTTATAAGTTTTTTTGATTGAAAATACACAATGTAGGAAAGTTAGAACCAAATGTAGGCTAATATAGGCCATTTTAGGCCTTTTTACTTGAAATTGAATGAATACGAGTACTTTGATGCTAGTTTAATTTATAACCACCACAAACATCATATATGTAGTTAGTTTAATGTATTTATAAGTTGTTTTGATTGAAAATACACAAAGTAGGAAAGTTAGAACCAAATGTAGCCTAATATAGGCCATTTTTAGGCCTTTTACTTTAAATTGAATGAATACGAGTACTTTGATGCTAGTTTAAGTTATAACCACCTCAAACATCATATATGTAGTTAGTTTAATGTATTTATAAGTTGTTTTGATTGAAAATACACAAAGTAGGAAAGTTAAAACCAAATGTAGGCTAATATAGGCCATTTTAGGCCTTTTTACTTGAAATTGAATGAATACGAGTAGTTTGATGCTAGTTTAAGTTATAACCACCTCAAACATCATATATGTAGTTAGTTTAATGTATTTATAAGTTGTTTTGATTGAAAATACACAAAGTAGGAAAGTTAGAACCAAATGTAGGCTAATATAGGCCATTTTAGGCCTTTTTACTTGAAATTGAATGAATACGAGTAGTTTGATGCTAGTTTAAGTTATAACCACCTCAAACATCATATATGTAGTTAGTTTAATGTATTTATAAGTTGTTTTGATTGAAAATACACAAAGTAGGAAAGTTAGAACCAAATGTAGGCTAATATAGGCCATTTTACCCACTTTATTTTACTTGAATATGAGTATATTTAACCAAATGCAGGAGACGTACAAGAAGAAGCTGGATCATTGTACCACTCAGGGGTCACAGCCGAACCCTAATCTGTTGTATTGGGAGACAGTTGGGGGGAGGAACCGAGGAAAAGTTCAGGGGTTGGGTCAGGGAGATCATTTGTACTACAACTCTTCATCAGGGCGAGGAGATAGCGACTCTTCACAACCATATGAGCAGTCCATTTTATCTCAGATTGAGGCGCAGATGGAGGCAAAGGTCGCTGCGCGGATGGAAGAGGTGGAGGCAATGGTCGCAGCACGGGTGGAAGCGTCAAGTCGGGCCATTGTTGAGGAAATGATGAGGAACATGTCTAGTTTCGGCCACATGTCCTCGGGTTGCAACCCAGCCCCCTCCACATCGCAGACAGGACGATGACCCGGGGTTTAGTGGTGGCGGTAGTGCTGCACGACACCCTTGACGGTGTAGTGTTTTTGGTTTCGGCAACTAGGTAACTAACTTTTTATGCATTTAGTGTCAATATTTATCGGCATCTCGCTTTGTTTCTAGATGTGTCGGGTTATTTTTTTTGGAACCCGACTTCTACTTTATTTCTCGACACCGGGATCTATTTTGCGTACATATATTCAATCTAGGTAGTTTGTCTAACTATAGACATTTAGTGTCTATATTTATCGGCATCTAGCTTATTAGTTTCCAGCTTTGTTGATATATATTTTTTGTAAACACAGACTTCTACTTTATTTCCCGACATCGGGATCTATTTTGTGTACATAATTGTAATCTATTTCATGTAATTATACAAGTATCAATGTAAATTACAAGTATCAATGCAAATTGTAATATATATCAAAATTGCATATTTTTGTAAATGAATGCGATGGAGGAACAGCTTTAGAGTGGTCCCACAAGCATGCAGCTGTGCTGGTACAGGTTTAATTATTGGTAACAACAAAAATATTCTAAATAATATTATTTCAAAAAAACAACGACGGCTAAACATTAAATCAACGACGGCTAGGCAGTCGTTGTAAGGTATACTATGCACCCAAGGACTTCCACTTCAACGACTGCTTTTACATAATAGCGACGGTTTATAACAGACGTTGATGTGGCCCATACAACGACTGTTTATAACCGTTGGGGAATTACCGACGGTTTTCAACGGTCGGTACATCAACGACGGTTCCAAACCGTCGTTGATTTACTTTGTTTAAAACAGTCGTTGGTTTGGTGCCGTGTCGGTTTTTTGGAACGGTCGCCGATTACAAGTAAACCGTCGTTAAATTATTTACCGACGGCTTAGCGGTCGTTGATTCCAAATTCGGCGACCACCGTGCACCGACCGGCCGTTTAACGACGGCTTAGCGGTCCGGTGATGTGTTACCGACGGTTTTTCTTATATTACCGACGACTTTTAGCCGTCGTTAATTACGACCTTTCTTGTAGTGAATTAGCATAAATCAACAAAGAACAACAACCTGATCAGGATCTTCAATCTGTTCTTTAATAGATAAAATTCTTCTGAGCTCATCATCTTCATTTTCCTCATCCAGATTCTCAACAAACCTTCTATTCCGTTCCTGCCCCTCCTCCCTCATCATCATCGCCACCACCAATCGAAACCGGAGTCGAAGGCGAAACAGATTTATGGGGTACAATCTCACTCTCGGTCCCAAAACAGCATCAACCACAAGCATTTGTGGCAAACCCATTAGAAGGTGGTCTTTCAAAGTTATGGCAATTTATGTATAATTTCTCAACAATACCATCTCTCTCGAACTCTAAGCTCATCCCCATATTCTAATGATGCAACTTTTATTGCACTTTAAGCTATAAGAAGGAGGCTTTTAGCAAGAAAACATGGTGTTTATTGCTCTTTTGGGTGTTTTTGGGTGGATACATAAATTCACTATGCCTACTACTGATGCAGAATGAAGCTATTTATTGGGATAAATTAATCAATTTAGCTGTTTCTCCTAAGAATGTTTCTAAATAAGCAAACATATATGTTTCTTCTTTATTAGCTAGTCTTGCCAATTCCTGGATAATTAACTGTTCCCAATCTTGTATAAGGGAGTTATCCTGTTGAGGGGTTACTGATGGGAAAACATGTTTAATAGAATACTATGTTAAGCCCATAGCCATACCATTTAAAGATTTTGCGGGAGGATATAGCCAAAAATACGACATACCTCAAATTAACATTTCACCAACTTATAATTCCGAACCCAGTTCTTGTTAGGTTTAAATTTTATAATTTCTCAACAAGGTAGTATCTCCATTACTCATAATAACATTGCAATCAGTAAAAATATTTACCATATACCAACACGTTATTATCGGTAGAAATCGGAATTGCAGCGGAAGCGTGGTGGACAAAATAGAGAATTCGATTTTTTAGGATATGAAAATCAATTACAGCCTGAATCGAAAGCGGTAAGTTTCCTTCGATACGAGGAGTTTAGAGAATTAGAAAAGGGTGTAATATATACCAAACTTCCAATGTATCCTACAATTCAAAAAGTTAGAACTAAAGGCTTAATTGCCAATGACATTAGTAAATGTAGAGTTAAAACTGGTATTAATCAACGGGTTAAAAATCCGGGATATTACTATCACTACATGTAATATAGATTATTCCCTTAAGGAAAAAGAAGAATTTAAAAAACAAATAAATGAAATGCTCAAAGCGAGGATTAATTGAAAAATCAAATAGTCCTCATAAGAGTGCATCATTCATAGTCCAAAACAAAAGTGAACTTAAGCGATGAAAAGCTTGCATAGTTTATAATTACAAAAGGCTAAATGATAATTTAGTAGATGATGGTTACTTGTATACCTAATAAGGATACATTAATCAATTTAATCCAAGATAGAAATATATTTAGTAAATTTGATTTAAAATCGGGGTATAACCGATTAAATTAACAGACAGGTTTTAAACCATGGACAACATTCATTTGCGGTGCGGGACATTTTCAATGGAATGTTCTTTCATTTGGTTTAAAAAAATGCTCCAGCTATAATGGATAGCATCTTTGGAAAATTAAATTTTTGCTTTGTTTATATTGATGATATTTTAGTTGCTTCAAAATCTATACATGAACATACAAAACACTTAGAAGAAGTTTTCAGCTTTATAGATAAAGAAGGAATTGTAATAGGCGATTCCAAAATGGAATTGTTTAAGAAAAGATACAGTTCGTAGGATTAGAAATTGGCAAAGGAAAAATTCAATTACAAGATCACATTGCTAAAAAGATATTAGAATTCCCGGATAAAATGGAAGACAGAAAACGGCTTCCATGAAATTTATCCCAAACCTATCAAAATTAGTAGGAGCTTTATATGGCAAAACTTCAAAGAATGGACAAAAATACTTTAACCAAGAAGATGTCCAGCAAGTTTTAAAAATCAAAGAAAAGGTAAAAACACTTAAACTAATGGAATTACCCTTAATCACAGATTATCTAATTATCGAAACGGATGGTAGTAAAGAAGGATGGGGAGCGATATTGCTAACCAAACCTAATAAATATAGTCCTAAAGTAGAAGAAAAATTATCGGGGGTATGCAAGTGGAAACTTCAAACCTAGTACTAATTGGTCTTCAATAGATTATGAAATACAGGCCGTCATAAATGCTCTAGAAAAGTTTAAAATACATCTAGATAAAGAATTCACGTTAGAACAGATTGTGAAGCCATAGTTAAATTTATTAAAAACAGTAATAGTAAGAGGGTTAATAATAAACGTTGGATTAACTTTCAAGATCTAATTGCGGGGAAAAGGCTATCGAGATAGTGTTTGAACACATCAAAGGTATAAATAATAATCTAGGCGATGTGTTGTCTCGAATAATTGACAGATACATGGATAAAGTGAATAAGCTTAAATCCAGCAGTTCTACACACAGTGCTAGCTCATCTAGCAACCAAGTAAATATAGAAGAATTTTCCTTCGGAAAAAATAAATTATACAGCGTTGAACCAAGTAAAGGATGCAAACCCTTGAAAGGAGAAACATTAGCTAGATAAAACACCGCAAGTTATCTGTGATAACTTATGGGTCATGCAGTCTACATAGCATATGGTATTGACATTAAATTATCTTACCTATTATTTTTAATAAAATACAACAAAAACCTCTTTCAAGGAATTTTAGTTTCTATTCGGTGGTACATGGTCGAAGACCTAGAGTCTATCGCACATGGCACCAAGTGTTACAAAGAAATAGAGGGTTTTCCAGCCCCCCTTGTTAAAAGGGTTCCATAATTTTGGGGAAGCAATGGATTTTGCTAAACTAAAATTAGGACCAAACTTCTTTATAGCGAGATAAAGGCGTTGATACAACCTTTAATCCTGTACAAAGAGGAGAATTCAAACCCTCCTCTTCCACGGCTGAACCCTTGTTCCAGATCCTGCTTACAGGAGAGGTTTTTACCCACCAACTTACTCACAAAAGTTATTACAGTCAAGCCCTAATAAGGCTATGAATGATCAGTTCTTTAAAATTCAGAAAGAAATGATAGAGTTACAACAAGAATGTGCTTATAAGGCCAATACAATTGACCTTATTAGTAAACACAACTGCAATCTTGTAACAGAACTGCATCATCTCCGACAAGAACTCACAAAAATAACAGAGCAAAACAGTAGCCTTAAAACTCAGCTCCTTCATATTCTACCTCCTTTATGAAAAAAGGATTTACACCACAAAAAAATATTCCCTTCCACTACCTTACACCTAGACTAAAACTAAAAACACAAGAAACACTACATCAACTACTAGAAAAAGATGATGGAACATACGTAGTAGAAATCATAGCACAAAAGGGTGAAGATAGTGTAATATAACACATGATCAGCCTCCAGAAAAAGTTAGTAGAATTACACTTTGGAGAACCAATTAATGGAAGAAGAATCCAAGGCGTAGAAATTCAACAGGAAATCTTGACAATAATGTGTGAAGAAGTAAATGCAGAACAAATAGTTTATACAGGCCTCTTCAAAGCAAATATCAAACTTTACGACACCAACTTAAGGAGAGCAGAGATTGTTGATCTATTAGATCATGGGATGATCAACATACTCTACTACAGAAACAATAATGATATTCCAGCAGGACTAGGTGACAGACTCACCTATTGCTTACGCATCTTGCCATATAGGAGAACCTAACATGGCAACCGGATCTAGTATAGTCCAAGTTATCAGCACCTTACCTAAGGTTGAAGGTTTACACCAACGACCAGCTTACCAACAGTATACATCAATCCAGTATTTTTAGTCCACATCAGCAATCCTCAAAACTTCCAGTATGTTAATAAGCCAGAATTATACAAATGGCTTATGCAGGAAAAACCACCAAAAATCTCAAACTAGCGTAATTGTAATCTCTTAGCAGAAGGACCATACTTCAAGATATGGGGACCATTGAATATCAAGCTAAACATTCCTCCATATGGAGAACCATTATAGGATGTAGAAATGGCAGAACAATTTCTCACTGATGAAGATGGCGACACATAAATACAACTACAGGGACGAAATCCGTAAGATTAAGTCTACTACTGTTTTACTCTGTACTAATGGGTGATGAGTCATCATCCATTATTTAATAGTTATAGCTTTTCTTTAAAAAAGCAGACACCTTATCTCTTGCTTTTGTTGTTCTTTAAACCGGAGCCATTACTTTTAGAAAAGTAAAAGTCTCTTTGTAAAGCGAGGAGGTGAGTCACCTTCTGCTTTAGTAATAGTAATTTTCGGTTTTCATTATAAATAGCTTCATTCTGCATCAGTAGTAGGCAGAGTGAATTTATGTATCCACCCAAAAACACCCAAAAGAGCAATAAACACCATGTTTTCTTGCTAAAAGCCTCCTTCTTATAACTTAAAGTAGCCTAGTAATTTTTTGTTCTATCCAATCTTCAAATACTCAACTTCAACCTTTTGTGCTATGATTTCTACTACGTCTGTTCCACCATCTTTTTCTAATAGTTGTCGTAGTGTTTCTTGTGTTTTTAGTTTTAGTCTAGGTGTAAGGTAACGGAAGGGAATATTTTTATGTGGTGTAAATCCTTTTTTTCATAAAGGAGGTAGAATATGTAGCTAGCTGAGTTTTACTGCTACTGTTTTGCTTTGTTTTTTTGTGAGTTCTTGTCGGAGATGATGCAGTTCTGTTACAAGATTGCAGTTGTGTTTACCAATAAGGTCAATTGTATTGGCCTTATAAGCACACTCTTGTTGTAACTCTATCATTTCTTTCTGAATTTTAAAGAACTGATCATTCATAGCCTTATTAGGGCTTGACTGTAATAACTTTTGTGAGTAAGTTGGAGGGTAGAAACCTCTACTGTAAGTAGGATCTGGAACAGGGGTTCCAGGCTGTGTAGAGGAGGGTTTGAATTCTCCTCTTTGTACTGGGTTAAAGGTGGTATCAACGCCTTTATCTGCTACAAAGAAGTTTGGTCCTAATTTTAGTTTAGCAAAATCCATTGCTTCCCCAAAATTATGGAACCCTTTAAACAAGGGGGCTGGAAAACCCTCTATTTGCTGTAACACTTGGTGCCATGTGCGATAGACTCCAGGTCTTCAACCATGTACCACTGAATAGAAACTAAAATTCCTTAAAAGAGGTTTTTGTTGTATTTTATTAAAATAATAGGTAAGACAATTTAATGTCAGTACCTTATCTTTGTGTAGACTGCATGACCCATAATTTATCGAGAGATAACTTGCTTGTGTTTTATCTAATGTTTCTCCTTTCAAGGGTTTGAATCCTTTACTTCCTTCAACCCAATATAATTTTTGTTTTCCGAAGGAAAATTCTTCTATCTTTACCTAGTTGCTAGATGAGCTAGCACTGTGTATAGAACTGCTGGATTTAAGCTAATTAGCTTTATCCTTGTATCTGTCAATTATTCGAGACCACACATCAACTAGATTATTATTTATACCTTTGATGTGTTCAAACACTATCTGATAGCCTTTTCCTGCAATTAGATCTTGAAAGTTAATCCAACGTTTATTATTAACCTTCTTACTATTACTGTTTTTAATAAATTTAACCATGGCTTCACAATCTATTCTAACAGTGATGTCTCTATCTAGATGTATTTCAAAATTTTCTAGAGCATCTATGACGGCTTGTATATCATAATCTATTGAAGACCAATTAGTACTAGGTTTGAAGTTTCCACTTGCATACCCTGCTAATTTTTCTTCTACTTTAGGACTATATTTATTAGGTTTGGTTAGCAATACTGCTTCTCATCCTTCTTTACTACCACCTGTTTCGATAATGAGATAATCTGTGATTAAGGGTAATTCTAATGGTTTAAGTGTTTTTACCTTTTCTTTGATTTTAAAAAGTAGCTGGACATCTTCTTAGTTAAAGTATTTTTGTCCGTTCTTTGAAGTTTTGCCATATAAAGGTCCTACTAGTTTTGAAATTTTTGGTCAAATTTCCTAGCATAATCTAAAAGTCCTAAGAAAGCTTGAAACGTTTTCTGTCTTCCATTTATCTGGAAATTCTAATATCTTTTTAGCAATGTGATTTGGTAATTTAATTTTTCCATTGCCAATTTCTAATCCTAAGAACTGTATCTTTTTCTTAAACAATTCCATTTTGGAATCAGCAATTACAATTCCTTCTTTATCTATAATGTTGAAAACTTCTTCTAAGTGTTTTGTCTATTCCTGTATAGATTTTGAAGCAACTAAAATATCATCAATATAAACAAAGCAAAAATTTAATTTTCCAAAGATGCTATCCATAAATCTCCGGAATATAGTTGGAGCATTTTTTTAAACCAAATGAAAGAACTTTCCATTAAAAATGTCCTTCACTGCAAATGAATGTTGTCCATGGTTTAAAACGGCTGTTAATTTAATTTGTTATACCCCGATTTTAAATCAAATTTACTAAACATATTTCTATCTTGGATTAAATTGATTAATGTATCCTTATTAGGTATACAATAACCAGCATCTACTAAATTATCATTTAGCCTTTTGTAATTATAAACTATGCGAGCTTTCCTCGCTTAAGTTCACCGTGGTTTTGACTATGAATGCTTGCACTCCTATGAGGACTATTTGATTTTTCAATTAATCCTGCTTTGAGCATTTCATTTATTTATTTTTAAATTCTTCTTTTTCTTTAGGGGAATAATCTATATTAGTTTGTAGTGATAGTTATATATGGATTTTTAACTTTGTTGATTGATAACGTTTTAACTCTACATTTACTAATGTCATTGGCAATTAAACCTTTAGTTCTATGTTTTTGAATTGTGGGATACATTGGAAGTTTGGTGTATAATACACCCTTTTCTAATTCTCTAAACTCCTCATCTTGAAGGAAACTTGCGCTTCGATTCGAGCTGTAATTGATTTTCTTCTCCTAAAAAATCTAATTCTCTATTTTGTCCACCATGCTTCCGCAGCAATTCGATTTCTTTGATAATAACGTGTTGGTATATGGTAAATATTTTTACTGATTGTAATGCTATTATGAGTAATGGAGATACTACCTTGCTAAGAAATTATAAAATTTAAACTTAACAAGAACTGGGTTACGGAATTATAAGTTTGGTGAAATGTTAATTTGAGGTATGTCGTATTTTTGGCTATATCCTCCTGTAAAATCTTTAAATTGTATGGCTATGGGCTTAACATAGTATTCTATTAAACATGTTTTCCTATCTGCTAAGATATTGGTGATAATGTCTTTATGTTTTAGTTTGAATTGAGCTGGTACTAGGTTCATAGTAATTTGGCTCTTAGTGCATCCTGTATCTATTATAGCATAAGTTTCAACCGTGGCTTGGGGGGTCAACCATAGTTTGTGGGCTACTTGTAAACCCTGTTTGGTATACAATGGGTGTCTTTATGTAACTAATAATTTCTTCTTCATTTTGAAGAGACTGTTCTATTTCGATGCTAAGGGTTTCTTTTCTTCTATTGTTTTAACCCTTCTAATAGTTTCTGCTACTTGTTCTTCTATAATTTCTATTTTATTAAGAATATTAGAACTGCTTTCTCCTGTTTCAATCGTTCTAGGAACTAGTTCTTCTACTTGTTTTTCTAGGCGGTGTCTACAAGGCTTCTAGAAAGCAAGCATTACATTGGTATCTTAACTCTATTGCTGGAAACCATTGACATAAATGACATGGTTTATCTTACGTTCCTCTTCTATGAACCCAATGGTGTTCACATTCTGTATTAGTCATGATATATTCTATTTCTGTTTCATCCTCTTCTATAAAACTATATAATGAGTCGTCATCTGAGTCAGCATCTTTAATATTATCAAATCCTACCTTTTCTTCTTCTTCTACTAAGTAAGATCGTTCTTGGTTTTTAAACTTCTTTGAACATGTTCTAGCAAAATGTCCTTCTTCTCCACAAATAAAATATTGACAACTTCTTTTTTGATTTACTTGAAATGGTGTCCTTTCTGAGGTTTGCCTCTATCTTTCTCAAAATATTTAGATTTCCTAAATTTCTTTTTTGTATTTGGGTCTATACCCATAATTACGTGGTGTGTACATGACTCTTCTACATAATGCATAAGACTTGTTTCTTTACTTCTTGATTTGCCATTTCTTATGTGCATTTTTCTTTAAGGTATTGGTATGTGAAAGCAATTCTAGGTCCTATTCTTAGGTTTTCTATTGTTCCATAGCGATTTATCCAATCGTCATGAATTTGTTTTCCTAAAGTTCCTGGTAATTTTTGGAAATATATATCTCGCTAAGGAATCGTCTAATGCTCTATTTGTTAATGCTATATTGCGCATAAAATCTCTAGAGAATTTATTAATGTAGTCGAATTTTGAAATTGACAATGTTCTAGATTTCTAATTTCTTGGTCTTGTTGAATTACATTATCTCGCTTGTGGTGTTGTACCTATGACTATAATTCTAATTAAGTTTGTGAAATTATTGGGATTATTTCTCATTGCTTTTATGTTGTTTTGCTTGTCACGGATGTTTAGTCTTATAGGCCATATACAGGCCATGAGTCATTTCTCCTAAGAATGTTTCTAAATAAGAAAACATATCTGCTTCTTCTTTATTAGCTAGTCTTGCCCATTCCTGTATAATTAACCGTTCCCAATCTTGTATAAGGGAGTTATCTTCCTTGAGGGGTTACATAATCTAGGTTTAGCAATGCGGGGTTATAAAGGATGTTCGTATAAGGTTTTCCAAAGGATTTTAATCCTTCGTTAGCCGGATTGTACTCCCTTGATTGTTTCCATGCTTGGTGCATGCGGTGGTCCAGTTCATGTATTCATCCGATGGATTATAGACATCACCATATGAACTTTCTCCATTAGCCATAAAGGTCGTTCACGTTACGTGGATACTATCTGGGTCCTAATTTGCCTTCCTGGAATAGATCTATTTTTCAATATGATATTTTTTTTTGTACTTCTTCTTCGACTTCGAGTAGGTCATTCCTAAATCATTCATTAGTTCTATAGTAATATCATCTAATACTTATCCGATATTATATATCGAAAATCCTTTTTAAAGATTTCTTCTCTAGTTTTAGTCTCGTATTTGAATAATAAGAACTTCTTGTTCTTCTTCTAGTTGAACTTCATTTATTCTTGTGTAATTTCCTAAGTTTGTGAAATTTTCCTCTGTATCACTTTCATCATAAGCGGGTGGTTCTTCTTCATTAAAAAGTGATATTTCTTTTCTTTTTCCTTCTAATTGTTTTTCTAGTTGGTCAATTTCTCTCATTTTTTGACCTTCTTACGTATATAACATAGCACTAGTGTATCTCGACAATTCGTAAATAGGATATAGTTAAGCCTTTTACTAATATTTTCTTTTACTGCCTTTGCTATTTCTATTTTTCTTCTTAATTCTTGTACTTCTTTAGCTATTTCACTTGAGTTCGTAATTTGCTAAGCTATATTTTGTATTATATTCTTCGGTTTCTATATCTAGATCTACTTTTTCTTCATATTCTCCAAATCTAACCGAAAGTCTTCCTTTATTATCCTTATACATATAACTACTTTGTGGGACTAAAGGACTATTTTTATGGTTTTGAAATAACTCGAGAGTTTTCATTCTTCTCCTGCTAAGATTTCCCTATCTATAACTGTTGGTTCTAGCATTTTTATCCCTTTGGACATCATAGTTTTAATAACTTTATCTACTTCTAACTTATAGTTTGTTGTAGTAGTTTTACTTGAGTTTAGCTATAGTTCCTATTATTCTTGACAAGTTATTGCCTTTGAAACCTTCAAAACCCTTGGTTTTAACTATAATACTGAGATTATTAGTATCTTTAATTGATTTTAAGACATCTAGTACGCAGTAAAATAATCCTCTATCGGATGATAGGTCTACTTCCATTCTTGATAGAATAGCTTTTACGGGGTTTGTCCAACTATTGTCTACTATTAATAACAAGGCTTTAGTTCCTTTTTTTTTTTTTTTTTTTTTTATAATTAAGGCTTTAACTCCTATAATTATCATTCCTAGATGAAGATAATTATGCTTTTTTGTTAAGGTTTTGGTATGCGTGGTGATATAAGTTCTATATTTTCGGATCGAATATTACGCTGATGGCTTCTTCTCTATACGTTCTAAATACTATGGTTGATCCATCGAATATTCCTTGATTATATAAAGTTTTGATTCTAACAATTTTACTCTGTTATTTCTAAATCTATCTAAGCTTTGCTCTATATCTATTAATTCTTCTAAGCGGGATATAGGCTCTTTCTTAGTTAACCACTTGAAGGGACTAAATCTTTTATTAGTGTCTACTTCTTCTGTTGTTTTTGTTATTGTGCTTGAAGATCCGCAAAGATCTACTTGTTCTGGTAAACTAGTCCTTTTGCTTGGTTTTGGTATAAAATATTTAAACTACTGTTATCGGTTTAGCCTTTTTAATTATTCCTTACGGAGAAATACTAAGATTCTTAAAGGCTTTGATTAAACTTTCTTCGTTCGTACTCGAGGCTTGGCCCTTTGACACTTCTAAGTTTGTCTTTTAATTCTATTATTTGCTTGCTTTAGATCTAAAATTAATCTGTTAAAATATTAAATCTAATGGTATTATACTTATCCCCATTTGTTGGTGGATTATAAGTTGCAAATTCGTTATACTGTAAAATCTAAATATTCTTTGATTACTTTCAAATTTGTTAAATAATCTTCCCTATTTTTTCGGGACATTGACCTAACACTAATTCTTTTACCTCTTGAAGCAAAGCTTCAACTTTACTTAATTTATCGAGTGGTTTGGTTAAAGATCTTTTTAGTCTCTAATTCTATGAGTTTAGGCTTGTTATGTTGTATGTCAAAACTAAGCTGTTTAACCTCTTCCTTAGTAGGAGTTTTGTCTTTTAAGGTCTTAACTTCTTTACTTAATGAACTAATCTATGATCTCAAGAAATAGTTATTATTTTGGACTTCTTTTAGAAGTTTTCTATTATCGATAAATGCTCTGATTATTTTATCTAAAGATTCGTGATAATTTTATTTTTCTAGGTTATACGCTAAACTAATTAATAGGTCTGTTATGCTATTAAGGTGGGAATTATCATTTGTGTAATCTATGATTAAACTTACTATCAAATCTACAAAGAAACTTGTATTTGTCTAATGATACAATATGTCTATCTTTGAAATTATAAGCAAGATCTACGTATGCAATTGTCTCTAAATTTTCTTCAATGATTAAAACACCTTATAACTTTTCCCTTTGTTCATTTAAGTTCTTTTTATCAAGAAATACTCACACACATTTTTATGACAAAGGTATAAAATTAAATAACAATACTACCTTGAGACTGCCTACTAATTGCCGGCGATGTACTACACCCTGGTTTCCGTCCGGTGGCCTCGAACAGTCTTTCAGCTAGAATTGTTACTTGCTCTGATACCAGATTAAAGAGGTGTATATCCTCTTTTGGAGGCGGAAATAGTTGAGTATTTGAAGATTGGATAGAACAAAAAATTACTAGGCTATTATATGCTATAAGAAGGAGGCTTTTAGCAAGAAAACATGGTGTTTATTGCTGTTTTGGGTGTTTTTGGGTGGATACATAAATTGATACAGAGGAAAATTTCACAGACTTAGGAAATTACACAAGAATAAATGAAGATTAGCTAGAAGAAGAACACGAAGTTCTTATTAGTCAAATACAGACTAAAACTAGAGAAGAAATCTTTAAAAAGGATTTTTTGATATACAATATCAGAGAAGTATTAGATGACATTACTATTGAACTAATGAATGATTTAGAAATGACCTACTCTGAAGCTGAAGAAGAAATACAAAAAAAAATATCTTATAGAAAAAATAGATCTAATCCAGGATGGCAAATTAGGACCAGATAGTATCCACATAACAGAAGCAGCCTTTATGGCTAATGGAGAAAGTTCATATGGTGATGTCTATAATCCATCAGATGAATACATGACTGGACCACCAGACAGACCAGTATGGAAACAGTCAAAGGAGTACAATCCGTCTAACGAAGGATTTAAATCCTTTGGAAAACCTTATAAGAACATCCCTTATAACCCTAGATTGCTAAACCTAGATTATATAACCCCTCAGTAGTATAACTCCCTTATACAAGATTGGGAACAGTTTATTATCCAGGAATGGGCAAGACTAGCTAATTAAGAAGAAACGAGATATGTTTGCTTATTTGGAAACATTCTTAGGAGAAATTGACTCATGGCTCGTATATGGCCTATAAGACTAAACATCGAGACAAGCTAAACAACATAAAAGCAATGGGAAATAATCCTAATAATTTCACAAACTTAATTAGAATTATAGTCATAGGTACAACACCACAACGGCTACTGTAATTCCAACAAGACCAAGCAATTTGAAATCTAGAACAACTCATCGATTTCAAAATTCGAATACATTAATGAATTCTCTAGAGATTTTATACGCAATATAACATTAACAAATAGAGCATTAGACGATTCCTTAGCAGATAAATATTTCCAAAAATTACCAGGAACATTAGGAAAGCAAATTTATGACGATTGGATAAAGCGCTATGGAACAATGGAAAACCTAGGAATAGGACCTAGAATTGCTTTCACATACCAATACCTTAAAGAAAAATGCACGAAGAAATGGAAATCAAGAAGTAAAGAAACAGTCTTATGCATTATGTGGAAGAGCCATTTACACACCACGGAATTATGGGTATAGACCCAAATGCAAAAAGAAATTTAGGAAATCTAAATATTTTGAGAAAGGTAGAGGCAAACCCTCGAAAGGACACCATTTCAGTAAACCAAAAAATAGAAGTTGTCAATGTTTTATTTGTGGAGAAGAAGGACATTTTGCTAGAACATGTCCAAAGAAGTATAAAAACCAAGAACGATCTTACTTAGTAGAAGAAGCGAAAAAGGTAGGATTTGATAATGTTAAAGATGCTTGACTCGAGATGATGACTCAGTATATAGTTTTATAGAAGACGATGAAACGAGAAATAGAATATATTATGACTAATACGAATGTGAACACCATTGGGTTCATAGAAGAGGAACAGAAGATAAACCATGTCATTTATGTCATTGGTTTCCAGCAATAGAGTTAAGATACCAATGTAATGCTTGCTTTGTAGAAGCTTGTAGACATTGCCTAGAAAAACCAGTGAGAAGAACTAGTTCGTAGAACGATTGAAACAGGAGAAAGCAGTTCCAATATTCTTAATACAATAGAAATTATAGAAGAACAAGTAGCGAGAAACTATTAGAAGGGTTAAAAGAATAGAAGAAAAGCAACCCTTAGCATCGAGAAATAGAACGACCTCAAATTAACATTTCACCGACTTATAATTCCAGAACCCGAGTTCTTGTTAGGTTTAAATTTTATAATTTCTCAGCAAGGTAGTATCTCCATTACTCGAGAATAGCATTACAATCAGTAAAAATATTTACCATATACCAACACGTTATTATCGGTAGAAATCGGGAATTTGTTGCGGAGCGTGGTGGACATAATTGAGAAATAGATTTTTTTGGAGAAGAAAATCAATTACGGCCTGAAACAGAAGCGGTAAGTTTCCTTCGGTATGAGTAGTTTAGAGAATTAGAAAAGGGTGTAATATACACCAAACTTCCAATGTATCGTACAATTCAAAAACATTGAACTAAAGGCTTAATTGCCAATGACATTAGTAAATCCCGATATAACTATCACTACAGACTAATATAGATTATTCCCCTAAAGAAAAAGAAGAATTTTAAAAACAAATAAATGAAATGCTCAAAGCAGGGATTAATTGAAAAATCAAATAGTCCTCATAGGAGTGCAACATTCATAGTCCAAAACCACAGTGAACTTAAGCGAGGAAAGCTTGCATAGTTTATAAATTTTTTTTTTGGCAATTCAAAATTGTTATAGATAACCAAAAAAAAAATTGATAATTTAGTAGATGATGGTTACTGTATATGAAATAAGGATACATTAATCAATTTAATCCAAGATAGAGATATATTTAGTAAATTTGATTTAAAATCGGGGTATAACCAGATTAAATTAACAGACAGTTTTAAACCATGAATAGCATTCATTTGCGGTGAAGGACATTTTCAATGGAGGTTCTTTCATTTGGTTTAAAAAATGCTCCAGCTCTATTCCAGAGATTTATGGATAGCATCTTTGGAAAATTAAATTTTTTGCTTTGTTTATATTGATGATATTTTAGTTGCTTCAAAATCTATACAGGAACATACAAAACACTTAGAAGAAGTTTTCAGCATTATAGATAAAGAAGGAATTGTAATAGGCGATTCAAAAATGGAAGTGTTTAAGGAAAAGATACGAGTTCTTAGGATTATAAATTGGCAATGGAAAAATTCAATTACAAAATCATATTGCTAAAAAGATATTAGAATTCCCGAGATAAAATGAAAGATGGAAAACGAGCTTCAAGCTTTCTTAGGACTTTTAAATTATGCTAGGAAGTTTATCCCAAACCTATCAAAATTAGTAGGACCTTTATATGGCAAAACTTCAAAGAACGGACAAAAATACTTTAACCAAGAAGATGTCTAGCTAGTTTTAAAAATCAAAGAAAAGGTAAAAACACTTAAACCATTAGAATTACCCTTAATGAAAAATTATCTCATTATCGAAACGGATGGTAGTAAAGAAGGATGGGGACCAGTATTGCTAACCAAACCTAATATATATAGTCCTAAAGTAGAAGAAACATTAGCAGGGTATGCAAGTGGAAACTTCAAACCTAGTACTAATTGATCTTCAATAGATTATGAAATACAAGGCGTCATTAATGCTCTAGAAAAGTTTAAAATACATCTAGATAGAGAAATCACAGTTAGAACATATTGTGAAGCCATAGTTAAATTTATTAAAAACAATAATAGTACGAAGGTTAATAATAAACGTGGGATTAACTTTCAAGATCTAATTGCAGGAAAAAGCTATCAGATAGTGTTTGAACACATCAAAGGTATAAATAATAATCTAGCTGATGTGTTGTCTCGAATAATTGACAAATACATACAGAAGAATGGATAAAGCTAATAAGCTTAAATGCAGTAGTTCTACACACAGTGCTAGCTCATCTTGCAACCAGGTAAAGATAGAAGAATTTTCCTTCGGAAAAATTAAATTATACAGCGTTGAACCAAGTGAAGGATTCAAACCCTTGAAAGGAGAAACATTAGATAATACACAACAAGTTATCTGTGATAACTTATGGGTCATGTAGTCTACACAGCATAAGGTACTGACATTAAATTATCTTACCTATTATTTTAATAAAATACAACAAAAACCTCTTTCAAGGTATTTTAGTTTCTATTCAATGGTACATGGTCGAAGACCTAGAGTCTTTCGCACATGGCACCAAGTGTTACAACAAATAGAGGGTTTTCCAGCCCCCTTGTTTAAAGGGTTCCATAATTTTGGGGAAGCAATGGATTTTGCTAAACTAAAATTAGGACCAAACTTCTTTGTAGCAGATAAAGGCGTTGATACCACCTTTAACCCAGTACAAAGAGGAGAATTCAAACCCTCCTCTTCACGGCCTGGAACCCCTGTTCCGGATCCTACTTACAGCGGAGGTTTTTACCCTCCAACTTACTCACAAAAGTTATTACGGTCAAGCCCTAATAAGGCTATGAATGATCGAGTTTTTAAAATTCGAGGAAAGAAATGATAGAGTTACAACAAGAGTGTGCTTATAAGGCCAATACAATTTACCTTATTGGTAAACACAACTGTAATCTTGTAACAGAACTGCATCATCTCCTACGAGAACTCACAAAAATAACGGAGCGAGAACACTAGCCTTAAAAACTCGACCGGCTACATATTCTACCTCCTTTATGAAAAAAGGATTTACACCACATAAAAATATTCCCTTCCACTACCTTACACCTAGACTAAAACTAAAAACACAAGAAACACTACAACAACTACTAGAAAAATATGGTGGAACGGACGTAGTAGAAATCATAGCACCAAAGGTTGAAGATAGTGTAATACAACACATGATCGGCCTCCCGAGAAAAAGTTAGTAGAATTACGAGTTTGGAGAACCAATTAATGGAAGAAGAATCCAAGGCGTAGAAATTCAACAGGAAATCTTGACAATAATGTGTGAAGAAGTTAATGCAGAACAAATAGATTATACAGGCCTCTTCAAAGCAAATATCAAACTTTACGACACCAACTTAAGTAGAGCAGAGATTGTTGACCTATTAGATCATGGGATCATTGACAGGCTAAAGTCGTGTCACCTTATCAAAAATAACCTAAAGTCCACTAACAAGTAGTTAGGGAAGTCAGGATCGAATCCACAGGGAGAAAGTTATATTATTGTATCTGGATTCTAATAGTATACTAACTAAATCAGTTGAAAATGGGTGTGTGACTAAACTAATAGGCAAATGAAAGAACTAAATATGAAGGTATGTATCAATTAATAAAGAACTAGGACTATGGATCACTATGCATACAATTCAGGATATCAGAGACGAATAATAACTACCCAATAAGTCAATTTATCTAGGGCACATGTAATTTCTCTCGAACATTACCTCCCTCAAAGATCACCTAGCCGCTCTCGCATGGTCAAGGATCACTATGCCTAATGATTGAAAGCCTATACGAAATCTCTCCTCTCGAAGTAGATTCAATATTGCGATAATAGAAATACAAATAAGGCCTAATTCATAAATCTAGCATGAACGATTCAATCACAGGAAACAATTGAAATAAAGGGTAATTATATAAATCTATTAATCCCTCATTGCATACATAGATGCCCACAATCCTAGAAATAAAACTACTCACTCATTGTAACAACCCATAATTTTGCTCCTAGTTTTTTTTCGCAAGAATTTTCTCTAAAAACTATTATTTTCTCTAAATTAATTATTTTTATTTTATAATTTTGGGAGCCGAATTATTATTTTTATTTTTATGGCGTGTCAATGTGTTTATTTCATTTATATTTATAATATAATTTATTAGAATTATTTTTATTATTAAGTATTTTCAAAGTTTAGGCGCGATTTAGGATTTAACCGTTTTATCGCGTATCGGGCTTTCGGAGCATGGATCGTTGTTGAATTTGGGCCGAAAGTTTTTGTGGGTGTGTGGGCTTGGGGCAGCCGGCCAAGTGAAGTAATAGGAGAGGCTTCTCCTTTTCTTTTCTCTTTTGTTTTCCTCAAGACTCTTTAATGCCTTATAACCCCCATAACCCCCCTTAATGATTTCTTTAATTAAACCTCATTAAACCTCTTAATTCACTTCAAATTCTGATTAGAAAATCAGAACTTTTGGCTGTCATTCTTCCATATTTTCGTCCATCATCATCACCATCATCACCATTTTCATTCTCTCAAATTTTCTTCATTTCTTCTCTTTGATAATTGTTCGTGAATTATTTTTGTGGCTTTTTCCTTATACTTGGTGCTTGGAATTTGAAGAAGAAGAGGATCACACCCCTATTGTGGGGATTTCCAGGAGTTTTCAGCTCGCCTCCGACGATTCAGGTAACTAGTTGTTATCCTAGAAACATAGTGATTAGAGTAGTATTCGGTATTAGATTAATACGTTAGGAATTATCTAAAATACTTTTTGAATGAGATTTTTGACGAAATTTTACATGAACATACGTGACATATGCTATTTGAATACTGTGTAGAGAAAAATAATTTTTGCATGATTTTTAATATTTATTTGATTTAATTAGTATTTTGTGCGTTTTTGGCTAAATTTCATAATAATTATGGAACGACTGTTAAAATTGATGAAATCATTTTTCTTAGATCATGTTACATGCGTCAAATGTATTCCAAGCCTTAGAATAATTTGTATCTACTGTTTACTGTTTTAATTAATTGATATATCTGTTTTTGTAATTTCTGTTCAGTCAGTATATAATTCATTAAAATTATTTATAGAGGCAGAAAAATTAATTTATTTGAATAATATATATTTCCGTGAGTTTTTACATATTATGTGAAATTTTGGTAATTTTTGGGTTGCTAATTTTCAGTAGTATACAGTATGCATCATTTGAGTAACCACATGTTTAGGTTTGATTTATGGAATAAAATGATTTAATTGTTATTACTCTTTTAATGAATATGATTTAGAGTTAATTGGTGATGTATTTGTGATTGAGTGTGGTTGCTGTAAAAACTAGTATATTGTCATTGTTGATGTTTGGGAATGTTCAAGTGTTATTGTGAGAGTTATTTGTTGAATATTTTATAAGTGATTTATTTTGAGGAATTATGAAGAACTGTTTTGATGAACTGTGGGTATAAGGCCGGGTGGCATCCCCTTTTTGACGAATATTTTTGATGAATGATACTTAGATTGTATGCATGATTGTATTTTGAGATAAGAATATCCGGTGGGATAGATGTAGTCCCAGGTTAAGAACATGCCAACCACCACGGTTTGCGAACTAGGGGTACACCCGGGTTAATTGTTGTCGTCCGAGAGGTCGGGGAGTTCTGCGTGTTCTACCCTTGCATCGGGAGTTTGGTCATTCTTAGACACAGGCGGTGGGGAACGTAAGCCCATGGGCGACCTCGGAGATTGCGATCCGACAAACCTTAGGAAGTGATTTGCGAATGACGGCGTTCGGTTTCGACTCAATAACTTGTTGTATTTTTGATTTATTATTATTATTATTTATTTATATTAGAATTATGTCACTCACTATATCATGTGTACTTAATGATCTCTTGATTTATCTATGAGCTTTATGATTTCTGTGTGCATGATATGATGTAATGATTGCATGTTATTCCTTTCTTAATAATCTACCTCTGAATAGTGCTTTGATTGCTATTGTTACGGGAGAACTGCTGAGTTACTCCCCACTGACGTGGAAATATGTAATATAATCTTGCGAGATGGAAATGAATGCTAGGCTTGTGGATTTGCTTGGGCTAGCGAGTGTGAGAGTTGGTTGTGAGAAGAAGCTTCTAGTTCTGTTTTTGGTAGATGAACTTTATATAGGTCATAGGGAGACTTATTTTTGGATTGCTTTCAAGGATATTAGTTTTATTTAAGTTTATTTTGGGAGACTTGCATGTCTCATGGTATTTTGGATTTGATAGTATGATACAATTGGGATACTTCCTTTTTATTTTAGAACTATGATGTTTACTCGGAGATTTATTCTCTTTTTAAGCTATGAAGTTTGAGTTATTATCTTTATTTATTGTTTTAGAGTAGCATACCGTCCCGACGTTATTTCCGCTAACGTCATTTTAGTACTTCTTGAATTGATAAGGTTTAGTATCTTAGTAGTAGAAGGACGGGGTGTTACGATTGGTGTCGAGCAAAGTTACCCGAGACCCTTACTTAGCCACTAAGAAACTCCCTAGGAAATGTATAGTTGAAGTAAATAGGGTCATTAGAATCTTAGGCTTCAAGAAAAGTAGTGGTGAGAGGGTCACTTGGGTAGGAAACCACGGGAAAATATTTTTTCTTATTTTGATGTGATAAGTTGTTAATTTACAACTAATAACGTGTTCGATAACGAATGTTTAACTTGTGTTTGTAGAACGCCGCCTCGAGGTTTGACTAGTGCTAGAAAGGAGGCTGCCCGGAAAAGGCGCCAAGCACTTGAGAACGCCATCATAGTTATGGCTAACCGGTCTTCTGCTCCGCCTAAGTGGGCAATCTGTTTTTGATCGGTTTGGCCGTCACCGTCCGCCTACTTTTGGACAGGACTTCGATCTGTTGTGCTTGAAGGGTGGATAAGAGAGATGGAGAAGTCAATGCCGCTCTTGGATGCCCTGCTGCTTGAAATGGTGCCTATTGGTACCTACTACCCGAAGATGGAGGCTGACAACGGGTGGAGTGCTTGTTCGTGCAATCTGCATGGCTACAGGGATTTGGATGGGATGATTTTCGTGTTAAGCTGAAGGAGAGGTTTTATCCTGATGAGCTCCGTTGGCGAAGCGGGGAAAGAGTTCTTAACTCTGTCTCGGGGGTACTACGAGTGTGCGGGGAGTACACCGATAAATTCACCGAGCTGTCCGGGTTTGCTACCTCGGTTGTACCTTCTGAGGCGAGCGTGTGAAGAGGTACATCAAGAAAATGGATCCTAGGGTGAGGACCCATGTTACGAGTTCGGGAGCTTCGACTTTCCAGGGAGCCTATGAGATAGCTCGAGTATTCATGCCTCTTTGAAAAGAGGAAGATTCTGCTAAGGCTGTTGCCGCAAAGAAGCCTCGCTGCTACCTATGTTCGGTTCCGGCTAAGAAGCCGAGGTATGAGCCGTCTGGTCGAGGGGTTATCAACGGGGTTACGGATCGGGATTTCGTCCGGAGTTTTGATCCGAGCAAGTGCCGAATCCGTGGTAAAGTGCTCATCCGGGGAAGAACTGTGATGGATCGACCGTTGTCTGCTTTCTATTGCAAGGAAGTGGGGCACAAGTCTTTTCAATGTGCTAAGAATCCTAGAGCTCCGTCTTTTCTCTGCCGGTCTGCTAAGCCGGTTAGTTCTTACGCTCCTCCGAAGAACAGGATTTATGTGATGACGCAAAGCCGAAGCCGATGTCCATCCCGATGTCATCTCCGGTACTTTTCTTGTAAATAATATCCCCTGCTTTTGTTACGTTCGATACTGGTGCTACAGTGTCTTTTGTTTCTAGTTCCTTTGTTCGAAAAGCTAATCTTTCCTCTAGATCTCCTATTAAGTCCCTAATTTCTCTTCCGTCTGGTGAGAATTAACCCTGTCATTCCGAGTTTAAAGGCGTGCCCGTTAGTATTCGAATCCGAGGTTGACCGATCTTAAGGAGTTTCCTATGTCGAGTTCGATGTGATCCTTGGAATAGATTGGTTATCGAAGTATCATGCCTGCATTCAGTGCCGTGATCAGAAGGTGGTGCTCAGAGATCCTCAAGGGAAAAGGATTTCTTATTCAGGTGTTGTAGTGAAGAAGGGTGTTAAGTGGGTTTCCGCTCCGAGAATGCGGAAGATGCGTCAAAAGGTGATGTGGTATACCTTTGCATGGTGAAGGATTTATCATCCGAAGATCGGCTCGAGAGTATTCCGGTAGTTCGGGATTATCCCGATGTATTTCCTGAAGAGTTGCCAGGTATTCCTCCTGAAAGAGATGTGGAGTTCGGCATTGATTTAGTACCGGGTACTGCTCCTATATCCAAGGCTCCGTATAGAACGGCGCCGTCTGAATTGCAAGAGTTGAAGACTCAATTGCAAGAGTTGATAGATAAGGGATTCATAAGGCCTAGTGTGTCTCCTTGGGGTGCTCTTGTTCTGTTTGTAAAGAAGAAAGACGGGAGTATGCGTCTGTGCATCGATTACCGTGAGCTGAATAAGGTAACAATCAAGAATAAATATCCGTTGCCTCGCATCGAGGATCCGTTTGATCGGTTAAAGGTCTTTGGGGTATTTTCCAAGATCGATCCGAGATCCGGATATCATCAAATTCCCGTGAAGAAGGAGGATATTCCGAAGATTTCCGTACCGAGATATGGGCACTATGAATTTGAAGTGATGCCATTTGGTCTCACGAATGCTCCTGCGATTTTCATGGATCAAATGAATCGCTCTTTCCACGAGTACTTGGATACTTGTGTGGTCGTGTTCATCGATGATATTCTCGTCTACTCTAAGGATGAGAAGGAGCATGAGAAGCATTTGAGACTGGTGTTGAATGTTCTGCGCAAGCAAAAAGTGGTTCGCAAAGCTTTCTAAGTGCGAATTCGGCTGAAGGAAGTTGCTTTTCTAGGGCATGTAATCGGCAAGGAAGGAGTCAAGGTGGATCCCGCTAAGATCAAGGCTTGTTGTCGAGTGGGAGAGTCCTAAGAATGTGACCAGAGATTCGGAGTTTTACGGGTCCAGTTGGTTATTATAGGAGGTTCGTTCAAAATTTCTCCAAGATAGCTCAACCTCGACTCGCTTGATGCGCAAGGACTGCAAGTTCATCCGGGTACGAGGATTGTGAAGATGCATTTACGAAGGCGAAAAAGAGTTTGACCTCTACTCCTGTTCTTACCTTGCCATCCGAGGGTGTTGGGTATGAAGTGTTCAGTGATGCATCGAAGAATGGTCTGGGTTGTGTTTTGATAATTTTTGTGTGATTTTACTGCTCGAACTTATTAGTTTCATAATTATTATGGTGTTTTTGTGATGAAATTGAGGACACACTATTAAATTGTTTGAGGGCTTGTAAATCGAGATATAATTTATAATTTAATATATTCTGGTTCTTTGATTTTCAGTAGTATACGGTATGCATCATTTGAGTAACCACATGTTTAGGTTTGATTTATGGAATAAAATGATTTAATTGTTATTACTCTTTTAATGAATATGATTTAGAGTTAATTGGTGATGTATTTGTGATTGAGTGTGGTTCTTTGTAAAAACCGAGTATATTGTCATTGTTGATGTTTGGGAATGTTCAAGTGTTATTGTGAGAGTTATTTGTTGAATATTTTATAAGTGATTTATTTTGAGGAATTATGAAGAACTGTTTTGATGAACTGTGGGTATAAGGCCGGGTGGCATCCCCATTTTGACGAATATTTTTGATGAATGATACTTAGATTGTATGCATGATTGTATTTTGAGATAAGAATATCCGTTGAGATAGATGTAGTCCCCGATTAAGAACATGCCAACCACCTGGTTTGCGAACTAGGGGTACACCTGGGTTAATTGTTGTCGTCCGAGAGGTCGGGGAGTTCCGCGTGTTCTACCCTGCATCGGGAGTTTGGCCATTCTTAGACACGGGCGGTGGGGAACGTAAGCCCATGGGCCGACTCGAGATTGCGATCGACAAACCTTAGGAAGTGATTTGCGAATGACTGGCGTTCGGTTTCTGACTCAATAACTTGTTGTATTTTGATTTATTATTATTATTATTTATTTATATTAGAATTATGTCACTCACTATATCATGTGTACTTAATGATCTCTTGATTTATCTATGAGCTTTATGATTTCTGTGTGCATGATATGATGTAATGATTGCATGTTATTCCTTTCTTAATAATCTACCTCTGAATAGTGCTTTGATTGCTATTGTTCTGGGAGAACTGCTAGTTACTCCCTACTGACTGTGGAAATATGTAATATAATCTTGCAGATGGAAATGAATGCTAGGCTTATGACTGCTTGGGCTAGCAGTGTGAGAGTTGGTTGTGAGAAGAAGCTTCTAGTTCTGTTTTTGGTGGATGAACTTTATATAGGTCATAGGGAGACTTATTTTTGGATTGCTTTCAAGGATATTAGTTTTATTTAAGTTTATTTTGGGAGACTTGCATGTCTCATGGTATTTTGGATTTGATAGTATGATACAATTGGGATACTTCCTTTTTATTTTAGAACTATGATGTTTACTCGGAGATTTATTCTCTTTTTAAGCTATGAATTTTGAGTTATTATCTTTATTTATTGTTTTAGAGTAGCATACCGTCCCGACGTTATTTCCGCTAACGTCATTTTAGTACTTCTTGAATTGATAAGGTTTAGTATCTTAGTAGTAGAAGGACGGGGGTGTTACGGTTGGTATCGGAGCAAAGTTGCCCGAGACCACTTACTTAGCCACTAAGAAACTCCCGGGGAAATGTATAGTTGAAGTAAATAGGGTCATTAGAATCTTAGGCTTCAAGAAAAGTAGTGGTGAGAGGGTCACTTGGGTAGGAAACCACGGGAAAATATTTTTCTTATTTTGATGTGATAAGTTGTTAATTTACAACTAATAACGTGTTCAGTAACGAATGTTTAACTTGTGTTTGTAGAATGCCGCCTCGAGGTTTGACTAGTGCTAGAAAGGAGGTGCCGGAAAAAGGCGCCCAAGCACTTGAGAACGCCATCATAGCTATGGCTAACCGGTCTTCTGCTCCGCCTAGTGGGCAATCTGTTTTTGATCGGTTTGGCCGAGTCACCGTCCGCCTACTTTTGACTAGGACTTGATCTGTTGTGCTTGAAGGGTGGATAAGAGAGATGGAGAAGCTGTTTGCCGCTCTTCTTGGATGCCCTGCTACTGAAATGGTGCCTATTGGTACCTACTATCCGAAGATGGAGGCTGACAACTGGTGGATCCTTGTTCGTGCGAAGGCTTGCATGGCTACACCCGGGATTTGGATGGGATGATTTTCGTGTTAAGCTGAAGGAGAGGTTTTATCCCGATGAGCTCCGTTGCGAGCAAGCGGGAAGAGTTCTTAACTCTGTCTCGGGGTACTACGAGTGTGCAGGAGTACAACCTGATAAATTCACCGAGCTGTCCGAGGTTTGCTACCTCGGTTGTACCTTCCGAAGGCGAGCGTGTGAAGAGGTACATCAAGAAAATGGATCCTAGGGTGAGGACCCATGTTACGAGTTCGGGAGCTTCGACTTTCGAGGAGCCTATGAGATAGCTCGCGAGTATTCATGCCTCTTTGAAAGAGGAAGATTCTGCTAAGGACATTTGCCGCAAAAAGCTTCTTTGCTACCTATGTTCGGTTCCAGGCTAAGAAGCCGAGGTATGAGCCGTGCAGGTCGAGGGGTTATCAACGGGGTTACGGATCGGGATTTCGTCAGAGTTTTGATCCGAGCAAGTGCCGAATCCGTGGTAAAGCTACTCATCCAGGGAAGAACCGTGATGGATCGACCGTTGTCTGTTTCTATTGCAAGGAAGTGGGGCACAAGTCTTTTCGGTGTGCTAAGAATCCTAGAGCTCCCGTCTTTTCTCGCTGGTCTGCTAAGCCGGTTAGTTCTTCGCTCCTCCAGAAGAACAGGATTTATGTGATGACGCAAGCTGAAGCCGATGTCCATCCCGATGTCATCTCTGGTACTTTTCTTGTAAATAATATCCCGCTTTTGTTACTTTCGATCTTGGGTGCTACGGTGTCTTTTGTTTCTAGTTCCTTTGTTCGAAAAGCTAATCTTTCCTCTAGATCTCCTATTAAGTCCCTAATTTCTCTTCAGTCCGGTGAGAATTATCCCTGTCATTACGAGTTTAAGGGCGTGCTGTTAGTGATTCGGAATCCGAGTTGCCGGCCGATCTTAAGGAGTTTCCTATGTCGAGGTTCGACGTGATCCTTGGAATAGATTGGTTATCGAAGTATCATGCCTGCATTCGGTGCCGTGATCGAGAAGGTGGTGCTCGAGAGATCCTAAAGGGAAAAGGATTTCTTATTCGAGGTGTTGTAGTGAAGAAGGGTGTTAAGTGGGTTTCCGCTCCGAGAATGCGGAAGATGCGTCAAAAGGTGATGTGGTATACCTTTGCATGGTGAAGGATTTATCATCCGAAGATCGGCTCGAGAGGTATTCCGGTAGTTCGGGATTATCCGATGTATTTCCTGAAGAGTTGCCGGGTATTCCTCTGAAAGAGATGTGGAGTTCGGCATTGATTTAGTACCGATCTTGCTCCTATATCAAGGCTCCGGTATAGAATGGCGTTGTACGAGATTGCACGAGTTGAAGACTCAATTGCAAGAGTTGATAGATAAGGGATTCATAAGGCCTAGTGTGTCTCCTTGGGGTGCTCCCGTTTCGTTTGTCAAGAAGAAAGACGGGAGTATGCGTACGTGCATCGATTACCTTGAGGCTGAATAAGGTAACGATCAAGAATAAATATCCGTTGCCTCGCATCGAGGATCTGTTTGATCGGTTAAAAGGTCTTTGGGGTATTTTCCAAGATCGTCCCGAGATCCGAATATCATCAAATTCCCGTGAAGAAGGAGGATATTCCGAAGACGCTTTTCGTACCGAGATATGGGCACTATGAATTTGAAGTGATGCCATTTGGTCTCACGAATGCTCCTGCGATTTTCATGGATCAAATGAATCGCTCTTTCCACGAGTACTTGGATACTTGTGTGGTCGTGTTCATCGATGATATTCTCGTCTACTCTAAGGATGAGAAGGAGCATGAGAAGCATTTGAGGCGGGTGTTGAATGTTCTGCGCAAGCAAAAGTGGTTCGCAAAGCTTTCTAAGTGCGAATTCGAGGTGAAGGAAGTTACTTTTCTAGGGCATGTAATCAGCAAGGAAGGAGTCGAGGTGGATCCCGCTAAGATCAAGGCTTTGTCGAGTGGGAGAGTCCTAAGAATGTGACCAGAGATTCGGAGTTTTCTAGGTGCTGTTTGGTTATTATAGGAGGTTCGTTCAAAATTTCTCCAAGATAGCTCAACCTCGACTCGCTTGATGCGCAGGGGCTGCAAGTTCATCTGGTCCCGAGGATTGTGAAGAGGCATTTACGAAGTGAAAAAGAGTTTGACCTCCGCTCCTGTTCTTACCTTGCCATCGAGGGTGTTGGGTATAAAGTGTTCGGTGATGCATCGAAGAATGGTGCGGGTTGTGTTTTGATGCGGCAAGGGAAAGTGATAGCCTATGGTTCGAGGCGGTTGAAGGTGCATGAGAGGAATTACCCGACCCATGATCTGGAGTTAGCGGCCGTGGTGTTTGCACTAAAGATATGGCGACACTATACGTATGGTGTTCCGTGTAAGGTGTATGACCCACCACAAGAGCACGAAGTACATCTTCACTCAGGCGTGATCTTAACATGAGGCGAGAGAAGGTGGCTTGAATTGATCAAGGATTATGATCGACCCTGGATTACCAAGAGGGTAAGGCGAAATAAAGTAGCGGATGCTACGAGTTGCAAGAGTAAGCATTCATTAAACGCTGCTATGGTGGTGCCTCGTGAATTGTGTGAAGAGTTTCGCAAGCTTGATATCGAGGTTGTTCCTCGGGGGTTATGTATCTCGCTTTGTTGGGTTCCATGAGTGTTGAGCTCGAGTTGTTCCGGGAGTTAAGAAGCAAGCAAAAGGGTGATCCAAAGCTGGAGAAGATCCATGAAGCAAAGATGCAAGGTCGTGCGAGAGAATTTTGAGATACGTGGCGATGATAGCTTGAGGTTTATGGGGCGTTGGTGTGTGCCCAATGATGGTGAGCTTAAGAGAAAGATTCTCGAGGAAGCTCATAGTACTCCTTATTCCGTTCAATCCCGGGGGTGACAAGCTCTATAAGGATCCGAAGGCTAATTTTTGGTGGCTTGTATGAAGAGAGAGTTGCCGAGTTCGTAGCTAGGTGTTTGGTTTGCCGAAGGTGAAAATTGAGCATCGAGGCACGGTGGTTTGTTGCAACCTTTGCCTATTCCCTTTGGAAGTTCGACTCGATCTCGATGGATTTCGTGATGGGTTTGCCTAGAGCCGCTGCGGTGGATTGAATCTTTGTGTGGGTGATTGTGGATCGATTGACTAAAGTGGCTCGTTTTATTGCGATGAAGAACACTTGGTCTATGGAAGAGCTAGTGAAGCTTATGCTAATGAGATAATTCGTCTTCATGGGGTTCCCAAAGACATTGTCTCGACCGTGATCCGCGATTCCTATCCCATTTACGGATTGCTTTGCAAGAGGCTTTTGGTTCGAAGTTGAGGCGAGTGCGCATTTCATGCGGCTACCGATGGTCGAGCTAAGAGGACTATTCGAGACCTTGGAAGATATGCTTCGTGCTTGTGCCTTGGAATTTCAACGGTCTTGGGTCAAGTCTCTTAGCTTGGTGGAGTTTTCTTATAACAACGGTTATCAAGCTAGTATCCAAATGGCTCCAGTATGAGGCTCTCTATGGAAGGAAGTGTCGTAGTCCTACTTGTTGGAGCGACATCGGTGACTCATTGATTTTGGGCCCGGAGTTAATTCGGGATACAGATTGAGCGGTGAAAGTAATTCAAGCGAAGATGAAGGCTGCTCAAGATAGGCGAAGTCGTATCTTGATTTGCGTCGGAAACCTATTTCTTTTGAGGTGGAGGATAAGGTGCTTTTGAGGGTTTCTCCTATGAAGGGAGTGATGCGGTTTGGTCGAAGGACAAGTTGAGTCCGAGTACGTAGGTCCCTATGAGATTCTTGAAAGGATCGGGAGGTCGCGTATCGTTTGGCTTTGCCGCCGAGGCTGTCGAAGGTTCATGATGTGTTTCATGTGTCGCGATTGCGCGAGGTATCGTAGTGATCCTTCGCATGTGATCCTGTTGAATCGGTGTCGGTTGAGCCGAATCGACTTTTGAAGAGCGACTTGTTCGTATATTGGACCGTCAGAACCGTGCTCTGAGAAGGAAGGTGATTCCCTTGGTTAAAGTACTTTGGAGAAGTCAAAAGTACGAAGAAGCTACTTGGGAAACCGAAGAGTCAATGCGGCAAATACCGGAACTATTCGTTTCGGGTACTATTTGTGTTCTTGTCTTGTTTTTGTGTTTTCGAAGTTTCGAGGACGAAACTTTATTTAAGGAGGGGAGATTGTAACAACCCATAATTTTGCTCCTAGTTTTTTTCGCAAGAATTTTCTCTAAAAACTATTATTTTCTCTAAATTAATTATTTTTATTTTATAATTTTGGGAGCCGAATTATTATTTTTATTTTTTATGGCGTGTCAATGTGTTTATTTCATTTATATTTATAATATAATTTATTAGAATTATTTTATTATTAAGTATTATTAAAGTTTAGGCGCGATTTAGGAATTAACCGTTTTATCGCCTATCCGGGCTTTCGGAGCATGGATCGTTGTTGAATTTGGGCGAAAGTTTTTGTGGAGTGTGTGAGGCTTGGGGCAGCCGGCCAAGTGAAGTAATAGGAGAGGCTTCTCCTTTTCTTTTCTCTTTTGTTTTCCTCAAGACTCTCTTTGATGCCTTATAACCCCCATAACCCCCTTAATGATTTCTTTAATTAAACCTCATTAAACCTCTTAATTCACTTCAAATTCTGATTAGAAAATCAGAACTTTTGCTGTCATTCTTCCATATTTTCGTCCATCATCATCACCATCATAACCATTTTCATTCTCTCGAAATTTTCTTCATTTCTTCTCTTTGATAATTGTTCGTGAATTGTTTTTGTGGCTTTTTCCTTATACTTGGTGCTTGGAATTTGAAGAAGAAGAGGATCACACGCCTATTGTGGGGATTTCCAGGAGTTTTCAGCTCGCCTCCGACGATTCAGGTAACTAGTTGTTATCCTAGAAACATAGTGATTAGAGTAGTATTCGGTATTAGATTAATACGTTAGGAATTATCTAAAATACTTTTTAAATGAGATTTTTGATGAAATTTTACATGAACAAACGTGACATATGCTATGTGAATACTGTGTAGAGAAAAATAATTTTTGCATGATTTTTAATATTGATTTGATTTAATTAGTATTTTGTGCGTTTTTGGCTAAATTTCATAATAATTATTGAACGACTGTTAAAATTGATGAAATCATTTTTCTTAGATCATGTTACATGCGTCAAATGTATTCCAAGCCTTAGAATAATTTGTATCTACTGTTTACTGTTTTAATTAATTGATATATCTGTTTTTGTAATTTCTGTTCAGTCAGTATATAATTCAATAAAATTATTTATAGAGGCAGAAAAATTAATTTTTGGGCGTCTGTTTATATTTTTTATTATTATAATGGCTTATTTGAGGAATCTGTATATTAACTGTTAAAAATATTTTTTGAGTCCGAAAATTATAAATAAAAATTGTACCATGTCAGTAGAGCTATTAGGGTTATATGATAATTTTTGTGTGATTTTACTGCTCGAATTTATTAGTTTCATAATTATTATGGTGTTTTTGTGATGAAATTGAGGACACACTATTAAATTGTTTGAGGGCTTGTAAATCAGATATAATTTATAATTTAATATATTACGGAGTTCTTTGATTTTTAGTAGTATACAGTATGCATCATTTGAGTAACCACATGTTTAGGTTTGATTTATGGAATAAAATGATTTAATTGTTATTACTCTTTTAATGAATATGATTTAGAGTTAATTGGTGATGTATTTGTGATTGAGTGTGGTTGCTGTAAAAACCAGTATATTGTCATTGTTGATGTTTGGGAATGTTCAAGTGTTATTGTGAGAGTTATTTGTTGAATATTTTATAGGTTATTTATTTTGAGGAATTATGAAGAACTGTTTTGATGAAGCGTGGGTATAAGGCCGGGTGGCATCCCCTTTTGACGAATATTTTTGATGAATGATACTTAGATTGTATGCATGATTGTATTTTGAGATAAGAATATCCGGTGGGATAGATGTAGTCCCCGGTTAAGAACATGCCAACCACCCGGTTTGCGAACTAGGGTACACACTTGGGTTAATTGTTGTCGTCCGAGAGGTCGAGGGGAGTTATCGCGTGTTCTACCCGGCATCGGGAGTTTGGCCATTCTTAGACACGGGCGGTGGGGAACATAAGCCCATGGAGCCGGCACTGGAGATTGCAATCGACAAACCTTAGGAAGTGATTTGCGAATCATCGGCGTTCGGTTTCCGGACTCAATAACTTGTTGTATTTTGATTTATTATTATTATTATTTATTTATATTAGAATTATGTCACTTACTATATCATGTGTACTTAATGATCTCTTGATTTATCTATGAGCTTTATGATTTACGTGTTGCATGATATGATGTAATGATTGCATGTTATTCCTTTCTTAATAATCTACCTACGAATAGTGCTTTGATTGCTATTGTTAGGGAGAACTGCTAGTTACTCCCTACCGACTGGTGGAAATATGTAATATAATCTTGCTGAGATGGAAATGAATGCTAGGCTTGTGATTGCTTGGGCTAGCGGTGTGAGAGTTGGTTGTGAGAAGAAGCTTCTAGTTACTGTTTTTGGTAGATGAACTTTATATAGGTCATAGGAGACTTATTTTTGGATTGCTTTCAAGGATATTAGTTTTATTTAAGTTTATTTTGGGAGACTTGCATGTCTCATGGTATTTTGGATTTGATAGTATGATCCGATTGGGATACTTCCTTTTTATTTTAGAACAATGATGTTTACTCGGAGATTTATTCTCTTTTTAAGCTATGAAGTTTGAGTTATTATCTTTATTTATTGTTTTAGAGTAGCATACAGATCCGAAGCGTGATTTCCGCTAACGTCATTTTAGTACTTCTTGAATTGATAAGGTTTAGTATCTTAGTAGTAGAAGGACGGGGTGTTACACTCATGTTTGAGAATCAATAACAAATTCCATATAAAAATCCATACTTTGAACTATTGCAAATAACTAAGAAACTACTCTAATCAATAATAGAGGAAGCAAACAATAATGGAGAAAGCAAGGAAGAAGATTGCCAAGTTAAAGAACTATATTGAACTTACGAATAATCCAAAAATGTTTGATCTTGAATCACAATGAAAAGTAATAAAATCTAGGGTTCTTGAGAGAGTACATGAGAAAATAAGAGCTAAAACAAAGATCCACTTAAAGATGTTCTAACTTTCCTCTTTATACTAAGTGGCCCGAAACTCATTAAATGAGCGCACGGAGTAAAACGCCCGATCGGGCCAAGTCGGCCCGATCCGATCGGGCTTGCAACCACGGCATTGCGCACCAAAGAATACCTCGCCCGATTCAATCGGGCCGGCACGCCGTGCGATGCTGGCCAGAACCACCCTAAGCTTCACGGCCGGCGCGAGAACATAGCGGGACGCCGATGAGATCGGGCCGAGCCTCCCCCGATCGGGCTCTTCACGAAAATAACGGCCATGCAACGTCGCCGTCCGGGGACGCAACGACTCTTGCTTCGATGGCGATGAACGCCCGATCGGGCGTGTGGCGCCCGATTTAATCGGGCTCGGGTCCGATGCTTCATTCCTTGGCTTCAAGCGCCGAGCTTCGCTCCTACTTTTGTCCAAGGCCTCGGAAAGTCTTCTCGGGACCGGAACTCATCATATATGTCTTGAACCTCTCCGAGTCAATGTAATGGTCGAGATAATGGTAAAAAAAATAGGGAGATAGCTCCCAAAAACCCCGATCGGACACGAAACGAGAAAACCACAACTCGATGGAGAACGTTAGCATAAAATGGCTCCTAAGAGCACCGGTGATACACATTTTAGCTCAAATATAGGGGGAAAATCACTATATAAAACCATAACATCAAACTCCCCAAGCTAAACCTTTGCTTGTCCTCAGCAAAGCATAACATGAATAATAAAAGTTGCTTCACCTTCCCGGATAGGAAAGTTTAAGCTTCGATTATTTCCGACTTCAAAATCGTTCAAGCAAGCAAAATTCAAGTTCGGTTGCTCGAGATCACCGACTACCAATCACTTAAGTAAACCATCAAGCATTCTGCTCTACATATCATGCAAATCTTGAAAAGGTGCTCGCCGAGGTGTCGCTCCCTCTCGATTTTGTGGCAGGCAAAATATGTGCCCGATTCTCACCAGCCCGACCATAATAGCCCTTCCCACTCACACTCTCATGTGTTTAGAAAGGTATAATATCGCTCATCCTAATCGAATTGAGCTCAAATAACAAACTTAATCTTGACTTTGGCATAATAACTCGGTATTATTCCAATAAACAATCAAACATGTGCTCGAAAGGTCTTTCTCGGGGTTGTAATGGGGCTCGGGTAAAGGTACATAAATTATTTAGGGAATGTGGTGGAAAAGCCAAGAAAGGGGGGCAAAAAAACACTAGTAGGACTAAGTGTGGTCGAAACAACTCCCGTGGCATCAACAAACATAACCAAGATAACAACTAGACTCTTGAAATTTCACGAACTTGCCCGGTAATTGCATCTTTCGACATAATTTCCAATGCTTTGAAAGTTAATGAGTGAAGATCATAGAAATTTTTCAAATTTTTTTCACTATCATTTTCACTTTAATTTTTTTTTTCTTTTTCTTTCTTTTCTTTGTACCAAAATATCATTATTTTCCAACCGCCCTACGGAATCGATCCACACAATATGATATAAACTTAACAAATGCTCCCCAAGCTAGGCTTGGGACAATAGTCGTTGCAAAGGGCTCGAGGTGTGTAATGTGGTTTAATATAGATCCAAAAAGAGTCATTAGGCTCGGCGGGGCTAGGGGGAATATTCATTAAACGAACTACGAGGCTTAAAATTAAACAAATGAACGCCTCTATCACGGCCACATACCTAAAGTTACCAGAACTCAACGAGTACAATGCCCAAAACCGAAGATAAGAATGCTACGAGGAACTAACACCTGAGAATAGATCGGATATAGAGATAATCCGAGGGCTAGAATGAATCCTCACAATCTAACCAATTCAAGCATGCGGTTAAAATAGGCATTTTATCATCAAAATTCACTCAGAATCAAGGCGATCATAGATCACATCACAATCACAAATGCCGAACTATCCAGTATAATGAGTTAAATCATTCTTTAGAACAAAGTTCGGGGCACGGGAAGCAATCAATCTATTCGTATTGGACTCGTATTTTTGTGTTTTTGCAGCAATATTTCATTTTTTCAAAATTAAACTAACTTAACTAACCTAAAAAGCGGTAAAAACAAAAGAAAAGCAATGATAAAAACAAAAGAAAACAATACTAGTACTTACAAAAATCCTCCCCCAGTGAACTTGGCAGTGGCCTCGTTACGACGAGGGAAAGGAAAGGGACATGGACATCGTCGCCCGTCGGCTGGATCGAGTAGTTTAGTAGCCACGTGTTGTACCACCTCTTGCGGCCGCGTCGGTTTGTATCTTTGGTGTGGTAGCCCTCGTGTAGATGAATGTGGTGCTCATTATGGTCGGGGCTTATTCTGTCAAGTCATCGGTGCTTTATAGCCAATGGTCTTTTTTGGGAGTCTATAAGGCCGTTAGAAAATGCTCATCACTGTGATAGACTCTAAAGCAAGCACATCATTTGAAGTAGCATGGGAGGGGAATGAGGCATGCAATCATGGAGCGGTTCATCTATAACTTCAACACTATAACATGATTCCTCTAGCATTGGGCTTTTAGGTGCATTGTTTAGGCTAAACTTGACCTTATCATCCCCGCGGTCGGTGTCGGTTCCCACTCTTAGCATCCATCACTTGCCCCGCGGTATGGAGGAAAGGTCTCCCAAGGATAATGGGTGTTTGCGTGTCTTACGCCATGTCTAATATAACAAAGTCCACGGGGATAAAGAATTTACCTACTCTAACGGGAACGTCCTCTAATATACCTAGGGGGTATTTCACGAGAACGGGCGGCCATTTGCGAGTAATGGTAGTACTTTTTAATGCACCCGTATTCGGTTGCTACAGATAGAAAAGAGGCGCTGACACTCGCCCTGGCACCTAAATCACATAAAGCTTTGTCAATAAATATGGTGCCAATGTGACGGGGGATGGAAAAACTCCCTGGATCTTCCGATTTGGGTGGAGCTGGTTTTGTAAAAGAGCGGCGCATTCGCGGTAAAAGCCACGATCTCCACCTCATTGAGAGTCGACTTCCTCATCAACAGTTCTTTCAAAAATTTAGAATAAGCGAGGCACTTTATTTAATAATTTAGTAAAAGGCGTCACTGCAAATTCTTTACCACCTCTAAAAACTTACCATGCGGTGGTCGAGTTTCTTCTTGAGCATCCGCTCGGGAATGGTAACTTGATCACCGGGAGGCACGATTTTCTCCTTAGTCGCCTCCTTAGTCTTGTCTGCGGCTCCTTGCTGCGCTTGAGGTTCGGCATCCTTGGGCACTTTTTGTGGTTTCTTAGCACTTGGTGATTCCACCTCTAGCATTCCTTGGGAGCATCGTCTTGCACTCCCTTTGCGAAGGGTGATAGCATTGGCGGTGTCCCACAGGTTGCATTGGTTGTGAAGGCGGTGACCCGGATGGCCTACTAGCGAGATGAACTAGCCGGGTGAGCTATTTGTGACTCGAACATCTTATTATGTGTCCCTTGCGGCTTATTCGAGCATGCGGGCTCTCAAATTGAGCCACAGTATGCGCGAAAGGAAACAATGCCTTCTACGCATCTGCTGACATTAGACTCTTGAGTTCGGCTATTGGCGAGTGCGAAGGAGGTGTAGATTGATCTTTGTTGGCCAGAGTTCTACGATATCCAGGGAGGGAGCTTGTGGTTGATATTGTTGTTGTTGATGATCTTGTGGATAATGTTGTTGTTGCGGATTCATCACATTATTGCTCCTCTATACGAGAGATTTGGATGATCTCTCATCCGGGATTATAGGTATTGGAGTAGGGATCGGGGCGAGGCTTGTGTGGTGGCGCGTAATGCGTGCATGGCCTCCTTTAGAAGGTGAAAGAGCGGGGCACTCTTGAGAGTTATGTCCGAGTTATCCCACAAGCATCACGAGATGAAAGCATTGTGACCGAAACACTAGCCATAGCATTGACACTCATGTGAGGGGAGGTTGTTACCTAGCCCGGAGAATCGATCTTCCGGTGAAGAGCGGCTAGTTGTCCGTCGATAAAGAAATGGCTTCAACTTCGTGTTTGCCTCCCTTTGTCATAGAAGAACGAATAGTAGACGCTTGGTTAGAAGCGAGTTTCTCTGCAAGTTCATACCCTTCGTCTAAGGCTTTATCCATGAAGAACCCACCAGCGGCTCATCGATTACCCGTCTCGTATCCGCATCGAGCTCTAGTGTAGAAAATGTGGCATAGATACCACTTGTCAAAACCATGATGGGGACAAAGCCGTTGCGGATCTTTGAATCTTCCCCGAAGCTTCATATAGTGACTCTCCAGGATCTTGGGTGAAAGTTACTATGGCATGGCGCATATCTGCCGATCTTTTGGTAAGGGTACCACTTGATGAAAAAAATCTTTGAGAGTTACGCCGGTGGTGATGGTGGAAGGCGGCTTATTATACCAAAGAGAGCTTTGTCGCGCGAGAAAAACCAAATAAGATGAGTTTCATCTCATCAGCGGTAACACCCGCTTTTACAGTAGCACAACATTGTAAAAACCGCTGCGGGTGCTGATTTGGATCTTCGGATGGTAACCCGACAAAGCGGCTATTCGAACCATATTCGAACATGAGACTTGAATTCAAAGTTTGCACCAGCGATAGTAGGCAACCGTACCCAGTGGGCACATTATCGAGGAGATGGTTGTGCATAATCTCCGGAGGGTTTAGCTTCGTCACCCATTCTAGCGGTAATAGGTGAAGCGGGGAAGTCTTGTTGTGGTGAAGATGGTGGAGAAGGTGTCTTTTGGGAAGGTGTCCCTGCGGACAACTTGGTTTGCTTAGTTGTCTTTTTGAGTCTCTGACCCGTCTTTTCAATCTACGGGTTAAATGGAATGAGATGCAGGGGATTTCAATGTCCTACTCATCACATCAAAAACACTAAAACAAACGTGAGATGCTCCAAAGAACAGGTGTTCTTCAGAGTAGAGGTTAGTGTAATACTATAATTCAAACAAAATAAAAATAAACCGTCTCCCCGGCAACGCCAAAATTTAACAGAGGCTAAAGTCGTATCACCTTATCAAAAATAACCTAAAGTCGACTAACAAGTAGTCGGGAAGTCGGGATCGAATCCACGGGGAGAAAGTTATATTATTGTATACGGATTCTAATATTATACAAACTAAATCAATTGAAAATGGGTTTGTGACTAAACTAATAGGCAAATGAAAGAACTAAATATGAAGGTATGTATCGATTAATAAAGAACTAGGACTATGGATCACTATGCATACAATTCGGGATATCGAGACGAATAATAACTACCCAATAAGTCAATTTATCTAGGGCACATGTAATTTCTCTCGAACATTACCTCCTCAAAGATCACCTAGCCGCTCTCGCATGGTCGGGATCACTATGCCTAATGATTGAAAGCCTATCAGAAATCTCTCCTCTCGAAGTAGATTCAATATTGCGATAATAGAAATACAAATCGAGGCCTAATTCATAAATCTAGCATGAGCGATTCAATCCCAGGAAACAATTGAAATAAAGTGTAATTATATTAATCTATTAATCCCCATTGCATACATAGATCCCCGAATCCTAGAAATAAAACTACTCGCTCGTGTTTGAGAATCCAATAACAAATTCCATATAAAAATCCATACTTTGAACTATTGCAAATAACTAAGAAACTACTCTAATCAATAATAGAGGAAGCAAACAATAATGGAGAAAACAAGGAAGAAGATTACCAAGTTAAAGAACTATATTGAACTTGCGAATAATCCAAAAATGTTTGATCTTGAATCACGATGAAAAGTAATAAAAACTAGGGTTCTTGAGAGAGTCTATGACGAAAATAAGAGCTAAAACAAAGATCCCTTAAAGATGTTCTAACTTTCTTCTTTATACTAAGTGACCCGAAACTCATTAAATGAGCGCGCGGAGTGAAACGCCCGTCCGGCCAAGTCGGCCCGTCCAATCGGGCTCGAGCGCAGCAGCTGCTGCACGAAAGAGCCTCGCCCGGTTCAATCGAGCCGACACCCGCTAAGCTTCACGGCCCGGTGCGAGAACATAGCTTGAGGCCCGATGAGATCGGGCGAGCCACTGTCGGGCTCCTCAGAAATAACGGCCAAGCCGCGTCGCCCGATCGGGCAGCAACGACTCTTGCTTCGATGGCGATGAACTCCCGATTGGGCGTGGGCGCCGCCCAGTCGGGCTCGGAGTCCGATACTTCATTGCTTGGCCCAAACGCGAGGCTTCACTCTACTTTTGTCCAAGGCCTCGGAAAGTCTTCTCGGGACCCGGAACTCATCATATATGTCTTCGAACCTCTCCCGGTCAATGTAATGGTCGGATAATGGTAAAAAAAATAGGGAGATAGCTCCCAAAACCTCCGATCGAGACACGGAAACGAGAAAACCACAACTCGATGGAGAACGTTTAGCATAAAATGGCTCATAAGAGCACCATTGATACACATTTTAGCTCGAATATAGGGGGAAAATCACTATATAAAACCATAACATCAATGATCAACATACTTTACTATAGAAACAATAATGGTATTCCAGCGGGACTAGGTGAAAGACTCACCTGTTGCCTATGGTCTTGCCATATAGGAGAACCTTAATATGGCGGCCCGGATTTAGAATAGTCGAAGTTATCGGCACCTTACCTAAGGTTGAAGGTTTACACCAACGACCGGCTTACCAACAGTAGTACATCAATCCGGTATTGATAGTCCACATCAGCAATCCTCAAAACTTCCGGTATGTTAATAAGCTAGAATTATACAAATGGTTTATTGAGTAAAACCCACAAATCTCGAGCGGCGTAGCTGTAATCTCAAGCGAGAAGGACCAAACTTCAAGATATGGGGACCATTGAATATCAAACTAAACATTCCTCCATATGGAGAATCATTAGAGGATGTAGAAATGACGGAAACAATTTCTCGGTGATGAAGATGGCGACACATAAATAATAGATCTACGGGGACGAGATCGGTACGATTAAGTCTACTTCTTGTTTTACATTGTATTAATGGATGATGAGTCATCATCCATTATTTAATAGTTATAAGCTTTTCTTTAAAAAGTAGACACCTTATCTCTGCTTTTGTTGTTCTTTAAGCCGAGCCATTACTTTTAGAAAAGTAGAAGTCTCTTTGTAAAAGCGAGGGTGAGTCACCTTACGCTTTAGTAATAGTAATTTTCGGTTTTCATTATAAATAGCTTCGTTACGCATCGGTATTAGGCGAGTGAATTTATCTATCCACCTAAAAACACCCAAAAGAGCAATAAACACCATGTTTCTTGCTAAAAGCCTCCTTCTGCTTATAGCTTAAAGTGCATTCAATAATTTTTGTTTCTGCGATTTTTTAAATACCAGACTATTTCAGCATCCTAAAAAGGATTCAAATACTCGGCTATTTCCACGTCCTAAAGAATATACCTCTTTAATCGGGATATGCACCTCTTTGATCTGGTATCGGAAGCCAGTAAAGATTCTAGGCGAAAAGCTGTTCGAGACCCTGGGACGGAAACAATGGTGTAGTATGTCACGGAGCGGTGTAGCAGTATCGAGGTAGTGTTGTTATTTAATTTTATACCTTTTTCATAAAAAGTGTATGAGTATTTATTGATAAAAAGAACTTAAATGAGCAGTGAAAAAGCTATAAGGTGTTTTAATCATTGAAGAAAATTTAAAGAAGCGATTGCATACTTATATCTTGCTTATAATTTCAAAGATAGACATATTGTATCATTAGACAAATACAAGTTTCTTTGTAGATTTGATAGTAAGTTTAATCATAGATAACAGCGATAGTTCCACCTATAATAGCATAACATACCTATAAATTAGTTTAGAGATAACCTAGAAAAACAAAATTATCACGAATCTTTAGATAAAATAATCGAGCTTTTATTTTTTTTTTTTGAAGGGAATCGAGCTTTTTATAGATAACAGAAAACTCCAAAAGGAGTCCAAAAAAAAACGTTTTCCTGAGATCACGAATTAGTTCATTAAGTAAAGAAGTTAAGACCTTAAAAGACAAAACTCTACTAAGGAAGAGGTTAAACAACTTTGTTTTGGCTTGTCCTGACTTATAACGAAGCCTAAACTCGCTTAGAGATTAGAGACTAAAAAGATGTTAAACCATGCCCTTGAGATAAATGAAGTAAAGTTGAAGCTTTGCTTCAGAGGTAAAGAGGTAGTGTTAGGTTAATGTCTAGAAAAATAGGGAACATTATTTAACATTTGAAAGAAATCAAAGAATATTTAGATTTCTGAATATACTTAATTTGCAACTTATAATCCACTTGACAAGGGGATAAACCATTGAATTTAATATTTTAAGAGAATTAATTTTAGATCTAAAGTAGCGAATAATAGAATTAAAAGACGAACTTAGAAGTGTCGAAGAGGACAGGACTTCGGAGGTACGAGCGAAGAAAGTTTAATCGAAGCCTAGATTAAGAATCTTAGTGTTTCTCAGGAAGGAATAATTAAAAGGCTAAGCCCAGATAACGAGTTCAAATATTTTATGCCAAAACCGACAAATGACTAAGTTTTCCGGGGAACAAGTAGATCTTTAAAGCGGATGCAGTGAGCCTGATAACAAAAGCTTGATAGGAAAGTAGGCAATAAAGATTTAGTCCCTTAGTGGTTAACTAAGAAATAGCCTATATTCAGGTTAGAAGAATTAATAGATATAAAGCAAAGCTTAGATAGATTTAGAAATAACGAGTAAAATTATTTAGAGCAGAAGACTTTATATGTCAGGAATATTCGGCGATCGGCCATGGTATTTAGAACAAATAGAGAAAGAAGTGATCAGTAGTAATATATGGATCTAAAAATATAGAACTTATATCACCCTGAGACAATCAAAGCCTTAACGAAAAAAACAGGGTATCTTCATACGGGAATGATAATTATAGGAGTTAAAGCCTTAATTAGAAAAGAAAACGGGAACTAAAGCCTTATTATTAATAGTAGATAATAGTTGGACAGACACAGAAAAAGCTATTCTACTCCCGGGGAATGGAAGTAGACTTATCATCTAATAGAGGATTATTTACTTTGCGTACCGGATCTCTTAAAATCTATTAAAGATACTAGCAATCTCAGGTATTATAGTTAAAACCAAGAGGTTTTGAAGGTTACAAAGGCAATAACTTGTCAGTAACAATAGGAACTATAGCTAAACTCTGTAAAACTACTACAACAAACTATAA